>RYFJ01001278.1:0-447738 GCA_003991445.1 Oryza meyeriana var. granulata
GTCCCCACCGCAACCCAATTCATCTACCACAGAGAAGGTCCAACACACACACAGGAGTAGGTATTAACCGCCTCCGGCGGCCCGAACCGTACTCCAACGCCCTCTCTCTCTCTCGTCTCGCTGCCGATCTGCGCAGCGTTCCGGACCGGTCCGGCTCCGATCGGACGGTCCCCCGAGCCTTGTACCTTCACACTCAGGCCCCGTCCGGCAAACGGAGCGCTGATACCCTCTCGACACCGGCTTCGCCTCGAGACCAACTACTCCCCTGCCGAATCTCAAAAGGAGAGGTCCTCCCTGACTTCCCACCGCGAGGTTAAACATCTCAGAAAAGCTGGCCGCCAGATAGGGGTTTCCTTTTCAATGACACGCCGACTCCCAACGTACCAGCGCACCCCTTCCAATGGCACGCCGACAGGCCACGTCCGCGGGCACTAAAAACTTGACCCAGAGAACCTCCGACGACTTTTACCCCGCACACCCACCGGGCTGGGCGTAAGCTAAAACCAAGGGTAAGCCACTGCGCTCCCCGTCATCCCAGGGAAGATGCGCCCCCACGCCGCAAAACCAGGCGGCAGACAATGAGCTCGCCTCCTTCGGCGACCTGGGCAGTGCGCGGCGAGCGGCCCTTTCTCTCTCGGAAGGAACCGGCAAGTGCCCCGCCGGGTCTGCCACGGCCTCATCCCTTGAGGCGCGAGCGGAGGCGCCTCTCCACGGCACAGCCGCACAACCTCGACTTTCAGCCCAGCATCGCCACAGGAGCTCTCCTGGCGCGCGGAAAGCCCTCCTGCGCCACCACCCCGGCATTTAACGCGGAGCAGGGCCGTGGAGAGAGCGCATGGCTCAACGAATCACCGACTCGTAGCGCGGAAAACCCATCGCCCCGTTGTTGCCCACAGCAACCGCGCAGGCCAGGAGTGCGACCGCGCGACGTCTAGCGCGGCCGGCCCCCGCCCGAGTCAAAGCAGAGCCCGAGCACGGACGCAACACAGTCACGACTCGCGCAGACAGCAGCCACGGCGACCTCCGCGACCGGGACTCCGAACCGGGGGCGGTCCGCCCATGAGGACGCCCGGTCACCATGGAGCAACAGCCGAGCGCGGGCGACGCCACCACGCGTTCGAGGAAGTCCAGGCCTCCAGCTCCAACCTACTGACGGAACCACCATCATCTGTTACCGAGCCCGCCAATGAACGCTCGGGTTGCCTGGCGCTCTCCCCAGGCCTCCGGACAGGTTAATCGCTGGCCAGAAACAGGTTCCGGCCCAGTTTTGCCGGAGAAGTACGACGGCTCCGTGGATCCCACGGAGTTCCTGCAAATATACACTACTGCCATCCGGGCGGCCGAGTGGCGATGATCGAGTGATGGCGAACTACTTCCCCGTCACTCTCAAGCCCAGGCGCATGCTCGAAAAGAATGGGCACCCGCGACGTCCAGACTACGGGCTGGAGCCTTCAAGCTCGCCGAATCGCTGCGGCCCGCAAGCCAGAGAGAAAGCCCGGCGTGGAACGAGCCACGCCCCGGGCCCCTGACGAGGACCCGAAGAATACGACGCAAGTCCTCGCAAGCCCCTCCGCGGCGCGTCGGGACCCCAGGAGAAAGCACAGAAGACCAGAGCAAGGCGGCCGCCGACGGCTTCGCCCTTGGCTGTGCAGGCGCCCCACGGTCCGCAACGACGATGTCCGCAGGGACAACATCCCCGGCGAACCAACACGCGGCCAAGGACGCACAACACCCCACGCGCCGCCTTCGACAAAGGGCCAGCGGCCAAAGTGGGCGCTGTCAGAATCCACGAGACGGGATTCGCACGATCTCACGAAAGAAGCCGCGCCGATCCAGAGCTTGGCCAAGCAGGTTCAAGTACTATTCTGGCAGGAGCCTTAGCCCAAGCCCCAAGCCCGGCATCCACGGACGGTCCGGCCCCGGCTCGGACCGTCCGACCCACGCGCGGTTTTAAGGATGGTCGCTCCCTGCCGGAAAAAACAGGTCTGGCCACGAACAGAGGCAACGGACAGGAAAAAACGACCAACGTCCCAGCTCAGGGAAGCCCGAAAAACCCTAGGCCGCCTTGCCAAACGACCAGATGACGAGCCTGCCGGACGTGCACCCGGACAGCCAGCCGGAGAAGATCATCCCGAACAATTCGTCCCAACCTTCCCGGGAAGCGCAGCAAACCAAGCCAACTCGACGGCATGTAACTGGTTCTGCGTCCTTGGTCCGGACTTTTGCGTTCAATTAGAAAATCTCTCCTCTCCTCCATTTATCAGTAGAGGAAGTCTTCCCCTTTCCTTTGATCATAGGTACGAACTGCCCGGACTCCAATCGGGCGCGATGGCGAGTCCGGCGGTCCGAACCCCGGAATCCCGATCAGTCCAGGGGCCCCCGGCCCGAAACCGCACATAGGGTACGACTGCAAAAAAAACCGGACTCCATCGGACGCAACAACAACAAAAGATGGCGAGATCAACCGGGCGGTCCGTCCCGACGTGCAGTCCGGAGACCCCCCGGGCCCCGGGACGCACATAGGCGTACGACTGCCCGGACTCCACAATCGGACGCAAAGCCACAACACAAACAAATAAAAAACAAACAAAAAACAGATAGCGAGTCCGGGCGGTCCGTCCCGACTCAGTCCGGGGCCTCCGGACCCCGGACCCACGCACATTAAGGGTACCAACGACCAACTCG
Source organism: Oryza meyeriana var. granulata (assembly GCA_003991445.1). Classification (NCBI taxonomy): domain Eukaryota; kingdom Viridiplantae; phylum Streptophyta; class Magnoliopsida; order Poales; family Poaceae; genus Oryza; species Oryza meyeriana. The sequence goes on from RYFJ01001278.1 coordinate 2,686, forward strand.
CCACGGACTCCATCGGACGCACAATGGCCCAGTCAACAAATCCACCAGGAACAAGCAACCCAGGTCACGTCCCCGACTCAGTCCGGGGCCTCCGGCTCCCGGTGTAATATCCGGAAACCACACCGCAAATCGCCCACACAGCGCGGCGGGTCCGGCAAAGCAAGGCCGCCTCCCGGTTGAATCTTCTCCCGGTGTCAAGAGCTCGCACCTCGCAAAGGAAGCAGAGCCCGAGCAACGGCCACCTGGCAGGCAGAACCACCAGAGAGCATCCTTGCTGCCACATCGGTAGCGGGGCTCGTGCCCGCTCCTCGCGCCATAGGCCTCAGGTCATGACACGCGAAGTTGACGGTTGGGCCACGCTACCAATCACTATTCCGCAGGCAGCAATCGCGTGCAATCGCAAGCAGACGAAACCCTCGCCGGCAAACGTACGGCCTGGGACTTACCCCCGGGCACGAATCTGAGGAGCCCGACCCGGAAACAAGGCGGCATCGCCAAGGCGAAACAAAAGGTGCGACGCACTAGCGAAGTGGCACCCGAGAGAAGACCAACACAGGGCGCGAGTATCCGGAGCACAAAAAGATCCCCGCCTCGGCAAGGGCGGGTCCGGGGAAGTCGTCCCGACGCAAAAAAAGAGTCCATGTCCTTACCCAGGCCCCGTGACCCGGGCACATGGCAACAATACCCCATATCAAGTCGCATTTCAGTCCGGGGCTCCATGGTCCCGGGCACATATTTGAGCGAACCGAGGCACGGATTCCCGAATCCGGTGTCCCGGGTCCCACAAAGACACCGAGGAGCCGAACCAGGCGGCATCGCCAAGGCGAGTGAGGCCTTCCCAAAAGGAACGCCGACACCCGAAATAGGGCGCGAGGCCCAGGATAAGCACCAGCCCCACAAACGCGCAAACAAGAGAATGCACACCTTCCGGAAAGGTCGTCTCACATCCCATATAACTCAAGCCCGGGCCCACCCGAACCCGCTTATATCAAAAACCGAAATATTTTCAGTCCGGGAGCCCCCGGGTCCCGGACACATATCCGCATGACAACCGGGCCTCCGGTTCCCAAGCGCATGCCGGACTCAGGCCCGCACGAGAGGAAGCGTGCCGAGCTCCATGTTCCCGAAACAACACAATGAACCCAAACAGTACGAAAAATATAAACAAATCATATAATACATATGCACCCAATACCTCTCTTGTACAAGACAGGCAAAATCGGAGCGCAAGCACGAGCAAGACCCGGGTCGCACGGGTCGTGGCTCACCGGCCTGTATTACTTCTGACCGGACCCGGCGACGTCAAGAAGGGGGGAGCACTCGGGGGCATGGAGAGGCCCCCGAGCCCCCAAGGCGGCCGCGCCATGGCGTCAGAAGGAGACCGGCGCCTTCCTCAACTCTTCGCCAAGCATCAGCTCTACGAGATGATCGCCGCGGTCAAAGAACCCTGCCTCCGGGGCAGCGGCTCGACCACGGCCTCCGCGCTTTCCCTCGCGAAAACTACCGCGACGTCCTCGCGAAACTACCGCGACTCCCACGCAAGCTGCCACCACTTCCTCGCGAAATCCCGCGATTTCCCCGCGATATTACCTCGCGCGCGGCGAACTCACACCCCGAGTCGCGAGCCCGGCCTCTTGGGCCCGAGCGCTTTCTTCTCGGGAAAATATTTCCTTCTCCCGCGCCTCTATCTCGGACCAGGCGCAGGAGGACTCGTCGGCGGCGGATCCGGTGGTGACTCCCATCGGACGGCGCACCCCTCTGCCGCCGCGATCTCCGGCCCGCGGTCGTAACGAAGAACTCACTGGCGAAGCCCGGGACCCGGGCGCATATCGCCCGTATTTGTTCCCGACCACATGTCCAGGCTGCGCAACAAGTCATCAAACTCCACCAGCTCAAGATGAACCAAGCGGACCCAGCGTCCCCCCCGTTTCTTCAAAGACGTGGCCCAGTTCCTGCCCGGAGCGGTTCCGGCCGAGCAACAGGGCCAGGGGCCACTGTCGGCGAAACGGGACTGGGGGTCCCCACAGTCCGGGGGGACGCGTGTATCCTCTGCCACGACAGCTTCCCCAGAGGCGTCATCGCCATCGGCCCCGAGCACATCCCCGAGGCGCCGTCTCCTTCGGCCCCGGGCTCGTCCCGGGGGCACCGGGCACGTTCCCGGGGCGACATCTCCTTCGGCCCCGGGCTCGTCCCGGGGGCACCATCGTCATCAGCCCTGGACACGTTCCCGGGGCGACATCTCCTTCGGCCCCGGGCTCGTCCCCGGGGCGCCTTCTCCTTCGGCTCCGGCCCCGGGGCCCACACGACGGTCCCCGACAGGCCATGCGCCAAGCTCCCAAATATACCTGCATTAATGGTGAAGCGACAGGGCGCCTCCCGCTTGTCTCCCGACAGCATCTCCAGGGGGCAGCCGCCTGCAGCAGTCGGGCGACAAGACAAGCAGACCCGACAAGGCGACAGCAGACCAGCTCTAGCCGCCCGCAGCCGCCGGGCAGGCGGTGATTGGACACTCCTCCAGGCACGGCGCAGCAGGCAGGCGCCGACCGGCACGACAAGATGTAGCGTATCCCTCTCTCACCGCGTATGACCGGCACTGTGGACTCCCCTCGCCTATAAAGAAGGATCCATGCCTCTCTCTCGGTAGACGGAGTTCGGGCCTCAGGTCACCTAGGCAGCTCTTGCTCCTGGCTCTCTCTCTCGAAGTCTCAAGTCCCCGGGCTAGCTTCCGAGCTCCCCGCAGGGTCCATTTGTAACCGCAATCCCACATTCATCTACCACAGATAGCCAACCACACACACAGGAGTAGGGTATTACGCTCCAGCGGCCCGAACCTGTATAAACGCCCCCTGTCTCTCTCTCTCTCTCGCTTGCGATCTTCGCAGCGGTTCGGACGGTCCGGATCCGGATCGGACGGTCCGAGCCCTTGTACCTTCCAGCTCGGGCCCCCTCTGTTCCCGCCCGAGCGCTGATCCCTCTGACGCCGGCTTCGCCTGAGAACTACTCCCCTGGCCGAATCTCAAAAGGGGGGTCTCCTGACTTCCCGCCGTCGAGGTTAACTCCTCCGACATATGCCGACTCGGCCGACGCTGTTGCTAAGGCCCTCAATGACAAAAAGGCACCCTGACAAAAGAAGCAGAAGGACACCGATGATGCGGTCCCAACTACGGCTAGGAACCGCAAACGCAAGTCCAACGACTTCATTGTGGCAATTGGTCACAAGCGTCTTCGACCTCCTACAACTAAAGATTATCAAAACAACAAGTGACATGCTCGGGGGCTCACAAACCCAAACACAAGGATGGCATTCCCACTCCCAAATACCGAACAGCTAAGTCACTTTCTGATAAATATTTTTTCACTCGGCCTCGCCAATGCCGCAGCCGCTTACACCTAATAGGTGTACAAGCTGCACTTTTTTCTTTTTTTCTCTTAAATGATTGCAAAAATACTCGAGTAGCATAAATTCCGATCCGTGAAACTTTGCTCCATGAAACATGAACTCAAGTCACCCAAAACACGTGTTTGGGAAAGAGCCATGAGCCAACTCCCGACGCTAGGGGGCTATGACTAGTCGGGCAGAGTGCTTAAACGTAAGGGATCAATTGCTCAGGGAAATTAACATCAATAAGAGGAAGAACACGTATTTACATATATTGTAAAATACATAAATTTTATTCGGATGATTATTTTCATCATCAGATGCTACTCATCTGATATGTTTATAATGCAGGGCCAGTTCCGGATACGTGTGACAGGAACTCAGGGCTACGAGCCTATCTCCTACGCTTAGGGGCTGGACCAGTCTGCCAATATACACTTGAAGTGCAACGCTTCAAGAATCACTCAAAATGCTCCATGAGGGCTACTGACCGATTACTTGTGCCAGTCGGGACGTCATCTCCCCTGGCTACTCTCCATGTAGGCTAATAACCGACTTCTGGCACCAGTCGGAGCTCGGGCACCATTCCGCTGGGTGAGGTACACCCCATGAGGGTCGCCAGCCGAATCCTATGCTAATGCACGATTCGGGTACCTTATTTGGCTATAATTCTGTTGGGTAGGGTACGCCCCATGAGGGTCACCAGCCGAATCCTATGCTAATGCAAGATTCGGGTACCTTATTCAGCTTTGCCGAAGTCAGAGAAGACCTATGTCGTCAAAGCTCATCCGGAGTTCTCATGCACTGCGTCACACCTGAGGAGGGCAAGCAGACTTTGTAATATACCTGCTCAGGCATTCGTGGCAACCATGCTGCATCCAGAACATAAGTTGAAAAGGCTTGCGGACAAGGATTCCTCTGGTTGATTGAGGTTACTGACGCTCGAGTACTCATCCTGACATGCGATGGATGCTACTTTTATAGGGCTACGCTAGGTAGGTCGGTTTAGGCTGGCTTATTCGGTAGTAGTCCAAAAGATATGAGTTTCTACAGTAGCACGCTCAATCTGGGCCGCTCGTTGACTGTGTTAAAATCACAGTGCTGGTGCTACTTACAGAAACTGATTGAATAATCAGATATGCTTCATGAAAGCCTACTTGCTGAACACACATGTTCAGATATCTGTATTGTTCACCAGGTATTGAGAATATATCCTTATAAGGATCACAAGCTGGTCTCCATTAAAATTGGGGATGCAGATATCTCTCAAGTACACCTGACCACATGTTGGATTAAAATCCATAAAGTGGTACTCGGCCTACATGCTTGGTCAATAATTGCCATGAGCAAACATTTTTCCAGCCGACATGACGCTGAAGAGTCTAATTTCCGAGTGGGACGCTACTCGAGAAAGACTATAAACACTTTTTCCAGCCGACATGACGCTGAAGAGTCTAACTTCCAAGTGATATACTACTCGGGAAAGACTATAAACACTTCTTCCGACTGACATGAAGCTGAAGAGTCTAATTTTCGAGTAGTATACTACTTGGGAAAGAATATAAATAATCATCCCAGCTGACATGACACCGATGAGTCTCATATACTAGTAGTATACTACTCGAGAATGTCGATGTTTTACACCGGCAATAGAACTATAGAGCTACTCGGCAAGGGGAAACTCGGTGGATTGCAGAGGAACACGAAGAAGATTTTATACTGGTTCAGGCCCTCGATGTGAGGTAATACCCTACGTCTAGTTGCCGTGTTATTCCTCTGAGGTATTCGTCGATCAATGATCTCGTGTGTTGTTCTCTGCCCTCAAGGGGCGCCCTGCCTCCCCTTATATACTGGGGGGCCAGGGTACAGGATAGGAATCCCAGCCGGATACGGCCAAGGGATTTCCTTCTTAGAGATAGATCTTACCCGGCTAAGACTGTACATTCCTTATTATACAAGACAAAGCCTACCGGGTGCTACTATATCTCTAACTACAAGACTCGGCCCATCCTCTATCCGAGTGGCCCATATGCTTGTAATGAGGTACCCGGGGCCCATGGCCTCCACAAGGAAAGACTATAAAATTATTCCGGTTGACATGATACCGAAGAATCCCACATACCAGTAGTGCACTACTCGGTATAGACTACAAGGTTAAAGATCTTTGACTTTATGTTTAATTGTTTCACAATTAAGCACAAAGTCAGGGGCTACACCTAATAGGTACGCCTATTCGGCGCACAGTATTCACACTTCTACATGGAGCCCTTCATAGCCTCGCTGCCAACTGACATGAAGCAGGACTCAGGAGAAGAAGCACTCGGACAAAGAGTACTTGGGAGCAATGCACTCAGGAATACTTCACCATGGAGGATGAGCACTCGGCATCAGCTGTGACTCAACTATGAAGGTCTCAGGGGCTGTTGTGGAGGCCATGGGCCCTAGGTACCTCATGACAAGCATATGGGCCACTCGGATAGAGGATAGGCCTAGCCTTGTAATTAGAAATATGATGGAACCCGGCAGACTTTGCCTTGTACAATAAGGAATATACAGTCCTAGTTGAGTACGTTATATCTCTAAAAGGAGATCCCTTGGTTGTAATCCAGCCGGGACTCTTACTTTGTAACCCTGTCCACCCAGTATATAAGGGGAGGCAGGGCGCCCCCTGAGGGCAGACCACACAAGTTCATCAGAACTACCACCGTATTCCTCAAAGGAATACATCCTAACTGGACGTAGGGTATTACCTCACATCGTGGGCCTGAACCAGTATAAACTTCCCGTGTTCCTTTGCAATCCACCGAGTTTTGATCCGACGAGTAGCCTTATATATTTATTGCCGGTGTAAAACATCGACACCAGCCATTGCCTATGTGTTAGGACTTAGTCTGCTGCTCCGTTGCTGCCGCTGCCTCTGTACTATTTGTTGCTATCTCCGGCTTGCCCCGAAGCTGCAACGTAACTTAAGGTATATGTTTATATATTTAATTATTTAAGGTTTTACGAAGATGCATATCTGATTTCTATGGGACCAGTGCTGCGTCCTGGGACTGGTATCGATATCACGGTTCCGCGGGAAGGCAGTTCACTCTATTTTTCCTGCGGCACGCCCTATTTGGTGCCGTTGTACGGTGGTGCCAAATCGGGGTGTGACAGAGATGGTATCAGAGCATAGGTTGGCTCTAGGACCAAAACCCACTGATAGGATGGCAATAATTGGATACAAAGCTATTTGTTAAAAACAAAGGAGTTGTTTTCCTTCTGGTCTAGAATTGCAAAAAATTTTCATCTGATTTCCCTGTCTACCTCATAATTTAGAAGCTGGTCTTGTGTTATGCCTTTCACCCTGGAACTTGCCTGTCATCATGCTTAGTTGATGAAAGGTGTGCTTCTGCCTAGCGAGTTAATAGCAAGCCCTCGAAAATAGCTCGACCTTAGTATCGTCACCCGTTCAGTGGAAGTTGTGGCGAAGCAGTGCATGTGTGATGTTATGCTTGGTAGTCCGTGTTCAGGTATGGAACTGTTAACACCAAAATTTGGTACGGTTCATTATCATGCTCGGTTAAGGAAAGAGGCTATATCAGCCGATGGAAGCTAATCCAGAAGAAGCCGAATTCAGGAAGGAATCGTGAAGACCACAGCATGGCAGTTAACTATTTTATCTATAAATTAGGTAGCTTTAATAATTTTTAGGAAAACCTGATCTTGTGTTTGATCAGGGCTTGTTAATTTTCCTTTTATAGTTAGGAAACTCTTGTTTCGTATCTGATCAGGACTGTATCAACTCGGGGTATAAATACGTATGCCCGGGTACCATGTAAATCATCTCTCAGATCAATACAAATTCGGCGCATCGCCACCCTTTTCGACGGGTTCTTGCTTCTCGAGCCGGGCTACATCGGTTAGGTCCGAACTCCTGCGAGAGGATAAGTCTCGTTACCCCGACTACCTTATCGGCTAGGAATTCCTCTGTTAGGTCCGATATTCTAGCTGATCTACGGTAGTCGGCTTACCACGGTGTATCTATTCTGTCTACGGCTGCATCAGTTAAGTTTCATCTCTTAGGCCGAGTGGATATATCACATCACGCGTGCATAGATTTTATCGACTTACTGGGGATAATTTATCATCAGTTTGTGCTGCATCGGTTAGGTCCGATCTACTAAACTGCATGCGATAAGTTATTCCTGCTAGGTTGATAGATTTTATGCAAGCGTCTTATCGGGATGTATAGCCGATAAGTTATCTTTTACTAGATAAAGCCGACTGCATTGTCTTGATTATTATTTTGATTATCTACACTATCATCGGCTTTCCAACCGATGCACATGTTCTATTGGTAGTCAGCTGATTTATTCATTTATATCGTTATCGGTTTCCTAGCCGATATACAAGTGCTGTCGGTAGTCAGGCAGTCGGCTCGAGGGAAGTCGGCTGGTTTATTATCTGCTTATACCATCATCGGCTTTCTAGCCGATATACAGGTACTATCGGCAATCGGCTGGAGGAAGTCTGTATCGGCCTATCGGCCGATTGGATCAATGATCTAACTTTTTTCTATCTCCTTATCAATTGCTGAGTCAAATTGACTGGCATGCCCACGAACCTCAAATTTAGGACATGCACTAGAGCTAAACAGATCTCCCAGGCCTTTGCGTGTCTAGTGCACCGAACCAGATCATCAACTCCTCTTAAGCGCTGATCGGTGATTTTCGGTGTCAATAGGGACCAGTTGGGCTACTGACTGGGACATACCACTATTTTCCCCAGATTGCGAAAATCGTTTTCATCTAGTGTTTTCGGTTACGTCTTTACTCCTGTTCCTCAATCGTTCTGATCTCAGCCAACCAAGAACAGATGGCACGTCGTACCAACTGTCAGATCCGTGTTCCCAACCGCCTCGGTTATGAACAAGACCCGATCCCGACAAGCAACCTGTCGATGTTTTGTATCGGCAATAATAATATGGGGCTACTCGTGAGACCCAAACTTAATGGACTGCAAAGGAACACGAAACAATTTATCCTGGTTCAGGCCCTCGAGGTGAGATAATACCCTACTTCTAGCTGTTGTGTATTGCCTTTGAGGTTTCTCTGGTGAGATTGTGTATTGTGTTCTTCTCTGCCCCAGGGGGCTCCTCGCCTCCTATTAGGTGCAGCCCCTGACTTTGTACTTAAATGTAAAATAATTCAACATAAAGTCAAAGATCTTTAACTTTTAAGTCTTTTTCGAGTGGTATATTTCTCAGAAATTAGACTCTTCAGCATCATATCAGCTGGAAATATTTTTACTCAAGGCAATTTTGGCTAAGCATGTAAGCCGAGTACCACTTCATAGATTTTTACCCAATATGTGGTGAGGTGTTCTTGAGAGATACCTGCATCCCCATTTTTAATGGAGACCAGCTATTGATCCTTGTAAGGATATATCCTCAATACCTGTCAAATAATTCCGATATTTGAACACATATGTCCAGCAATTAGGCTTAACATGAAGCATATCTGATTTTTCTGATCGGTTTCTGTAAAATAGAATCTATACTATGATTTTAACACAACCAACAGTCGGCCCAATAAGACATGCTATTTAGAAACTCATATCTTACGGCCCATTACCGAACTAGTCGGTCCAAGCCCACTAACCCGGCACAGGCCTTATCAAGCAGCGGGAGAGAGAAAACATTCCTCTATCTCCTCCAATCTGCCGAATCCCTTCGTCTTCCCGAAATCGCACCCAAATTTTGCGCCTTCGCCTCACTAGGGTTCATTGCTACTCGTGTTCCAGGCTTGAAACCCACCGAGCTCCATTTCCCAGCATTGATTCTCAGCACCCTAGAGCTCCTCCGCCCGATTCCTCTTTTCCAGCAATGCCGAGAGCCCCCTTCGAGATCCCAAACATGTTGTCCAGAGTTTGGCCGGTGTTGGACTGCAACACGGTAAAGCTACGGATTTTGGAGAAGAGGATAATTCTTCAACAACAAGAGATCATCAACTGGTGTCCAGCCGAGGGTGAGTCCGCCCCCGCTCCAAACCTGGTGAAACCTTGGTTTTTACTTCGTTCTTTCACCGCGGTTTAGCTCTTCCATCTTCCGATTTTCTCTGCCACCTCCTTACCTTCTACCAGATTGAACTGGTGAATCTTAATCCCAACTCTATTTTTCAAATTTCTATCTTTGCCACTCTTTGTGAAGCTTTTCTGGGGGGTTAAGCCCCATTTCAATCTCTTCAGATACCTCTTCCACATTAAGCCCCAGCCATCCAAATCCAAAATCCAAACCATCAAGGGGGTAGGCCTTTAGCTCAGGAATAAGATGAAGAGGGCCTATCTCAACATACCCCTAAAAACTTCTCTCAAGGGGTGGCACCGAGAGTGGTTCTACTGCTTGAATCTGGAACCCTCTCTCCCCCCTTCACAGGCAATCCTCCAACTGTCCTGGAGAGCTAATTCTCTATGCCATCGCACAAGGAAATGGGGCAAGTCTACCAGCTGCTGGAAAAGATTGATCTGCTGAAGGAGAAAGGGTTGACTGGTCCGTGGGTGGCAAGGTGTTTTCTGAATCGTCAAACCCGACCACTGAAGGCCAGGAGCCACTTCGGATTCGACTACCAGGGCAAAAACGATCCGAGCGGGAAATATCCCGACTTTGTTGATAAGAACAAGGTCACTGACACTTTGTTAGGCTTCTTTGTCAATGGAGTTGTGGAGACCGAAGACAAGGAACGAGCCCCTAAGCCTTACTGCAAGGGTAGGCCCTGGCCAAAGGTAACTTGCTATGTTGGTGTGAATTTGATATCCATCTGTGACGAATGCCATGAATGTTGTCTAGCTCTGCGATGTGTAATAGATAATATCCAAACATCTACAGGACTGTGAAGAGTTTGATTCTGATTCCCAAGACCAGTCGGCCGTGGGATCCATGAAATGCCCAGCCAGCCCTTCAGCCGCCCAACCCAGCCCCAAAAGGGCTGGGAAAAGACTAGCAACTGACCAGGGCAAAAAGAAGGATGTGCCGAGTAAGGCGCCTAGGAGCTTGAGGATCAGGGACACCAGCAGCACTGCCCCCAGGCCTTCCAGCCCCAAGACAGCACCGCCAAGTGCCACCACCCCCCAGTCGGCTGCGACCGGCATGGCACCGACTAGGCCAAGCTCACCCCTACCGATCGCCGTGCTGACAAGCCCAACAGTCGGTAGTTCTCCGCCGCCAAGCAGGCTATCCAGCCCCTCGCTGACCTCCTCCGCCCCCAGAGCACTAGGGTGGAAATTTAAAACTTCCAAGAGGTATGAAAATCTTCAATCTTCAAAGAGACTTGAACATTCTTGCAATATCATGAAGGTTGTATGTTTTCTGTAGAAGCCGAGTGACGTTGACCCCAAAGTGGCAGCGCCACCAACCCCCGTGGCAAACCCCGCTCCAGTTGAGCCCGAATTGGCCAAGCCACAGGCCGAGCTAGAGATCACCCCAGCCCCTAAAGATGAGGTAACCCCACCGGTCGAGCCACAGGCGCCAGCCAGCCAAGACATCGCGGTCAAAGCCTCAGTCCCTGAGCTCGTCCAGGAAGCCATGCCACCTGTTGAGCCAAGGCCCAGGACTCCATCACCTCTGCTGTTGTCTACTTCTGATGAAGGCAATCTCCCTAGGCTCGAAGCTTCCCCGCTAGTCTTCCTCTGGACATTTTACTGGGTTACTCCAGAGGGGGTGGCTAAAAGCTTTGAACACGATGAGCAAGCGGCCGAGAGAGAAAGGGTGAACCTGATGTAGCTACCATCACTGCGTTGAGGGGGATCCAGGTACACGGTCAATCTTGCTGTGTTTGCCAGTTGGCGATCCCTCTGAATTTTGCATCCTTGTTGCTTGTTTGGCTTGACTTCGATATTTCTTGAGCAGAAGGTGGTTGATCGGTCAGAGAAGATGGGCAAAGTCCTGACCGAACTCACCCCTCAGCTTACTCAACTCCAACAACTCCAAACCGCCAAGGAAAACTGGAGAGATCTAGCAAGGAGATGGAGGAGTGGCTGAGGTGGTCGGTGGACAAGCTCAAGGATGAAAACTAGACTCAGGCTAGGACAATCAGAAGTAAGATTTCTTTTTGCCCGAGTGAACCTGAGTAAATCTTTCTGCACTATTGAGTCTTAAATGTCTTCTTGCTGTAGCCCTCGAGTCAAATCTCAGTGCCCAGTCCCAAGAGATCGAGCGCCTGAAGAAGGAATTGAAAGAGCTCAAGAAGGCTAAGTCGAAAGTGGATGTCGACTACGCAAGTAAGTCACTCGTCCGACTGCATGCTCGACCCAGTCAGGTGTCTTGGTTTGCTGATGTTCTTGTCTATGTGTAAACAGCTTCCAAGGCCAACTCACAGATCCAATTTGGCGCTTTTGCAGAGAAGATAAAGGTCATAAAGGAATCATGGCAGATCATTGTTGACTTCGTGAAGACCTTGCTTGATATCATGCAGCCACACCAGGCCAAATATAGCTCTAGCTCAATTGCTCAAGTAGCGGAACGCCTCAAGGAAGTGTTAACGCCAAAATTTGGCACGGGTCTTTAGCAGATTCGGTTAAGAGAAAATCACAGATAACCGGTGAAGATTGATCCAGAGGAGACCGAGTTTGGAAAGAGACCGTGAAGACCACAGTATGGCAGTCAATTACCTTATCTATTAATTAGGTAGTTTTTATACTTTTTAGATAAACCTGATCTCGTGTCCGATCAGGGCTAATTAGTTTTCCTTTTATAATTAGGAAACTCCTGTTTCGTGTCCGATCAGGACTGTATCAACTCGGGGTATATATACGTATGCCCGGGTACCTTGTAAATCATCTCTCGATCAATCAAATTCGGCGCATCGCCACCCTTTATCAACGGGTTCTTGCTTCTCGAGCCGGGCTGCATCGGTTAGGTCCGAACTCCTGCGAGAGAGTAAGTCTCGTTACCCCGACTACCTATCGGCTAGGACTTCCTCGGTTAGGTCCGATATTCTAGTCGGTCTATGGTAGTCGGCTTACCACGGTGTATCTGCTTTGTCTACGGCTGCATCAGTTGAGTTTGATCTCTTAGGCCAAGTCGGTATACCACATCACGCGTGCATAGTTTTCATCGGTTTACTGGGGATAGGTTATCATCAGTTTGTGCTACATCGGTTGGGTCCAACCTACTAAACTGAGCGATAAGTTGTTCCTGCTAAGTCGATGGTTCCTGTGCAAGCGTCTTATCGGAATGTATAGCCGGTAAGTTATCAGATACATCACGATTGCATTAGATCTATCAGCTCATCGAGGCTCTTTTATCATTGTTAATCTGTGCTGCATCAGTTAAGTTTGAACTACTAGATTGATAGTGATGGATTTACTCTTGCTGAGTCGATAGGTTTTATGCGATGTTCTATCGGAGTGCTTAGCCGATAGGTTATCTTTTAAAGCCGACTGCATTTGTTGATTATTATTCTGCCTATCTTTGTTATCATCGGCTTCTAGCCAATGCTCATGTGCTTTGTTTGGTAGTCGGCTAGCTTATCAATTGCTTATCATTTATGTCACCTATCCATTCCATCATCGGCTTCCAGTCGATGTTCGATTACTTGGTTAATATCTGCTATTGGCCGATGACACGTCGGGTAGTCGGCTGACTTATTTATTCGATTCTTTCATCGGCTTCCTAGCCGATGCGCAAGTGCTGTTGGTAGTCGGGCGCGAGGACGAGCGAAGACCCGGGCACGGGTGCAGGCAACACCGACGACGCGGCGATATACAGGTACTATCGGCAGTCGGCTGGCAGGATCCTTATCAGCCGATTGGTTCTCGCGAGGACCCGGGCGCGAACACAGACGAATACCCGGGCACGGGCACGGAAGGACCCGGGCATGGGCACGAGCAAGGGCCCGAGTACAGCCGATGTACAGATGCTATCGACCATCGGATTGGAGTCTGTATCAGTCTGTATCGGCCGATTGGTTTACTGATCTAATTTGTTTTATCTCCTTGTCAATTACTAGGTCAAATTGACTGGCACGCCTACGGACCTCAACAATTTAGGACCTGCACTGGAGCTAAGCAGATCTCCCATGCCTTCGCGTGTCTCCAAGACGCCGAACGGCCCCCGGCGGTTTTCGGCGTCAACAGGAAGCTCCAGAGTTATTAAAGAAATACTCGGATGAGCGCGTTGTCGTCGGGATTGCCTAGGCCTTCGCCATGACCAAGTCTCTCTACCCCCCGAGTAGATATTGAGGCTGTTGGTGAAGGCTTTGCCGAAGGGACTACTCCGGAGCAGGGCTGGAGCTGATCAGTCAGGTTAGGGCAACTGCAGAAGCTATTGCCAAGGACCAGTCGATGTAGACAAAAATATTTATGTAATTGGTGTTCAACAAAAACAATAAGTGAATATTGTAAGTATTTTTGTTGTTTGTCGCTAAGTATTGCCATGTACTTGTTGCTTCTGAGCCATCATTAGCTTTACTTGACTAGATAGTTTACTCCGGGTGAATTGAGATTAACTTAATTAAAAACGTTGACCTCTTAGGATTATACTTGGGAAAACTTGATGTAGTTGTTGTAAAGCTTCATGACTTAGATAAAACAAGCTTGGACTTTATTAATCGATAACAGACATGTATTAACATGTAGCCCCCGACTCACTACTCGGTTGGAACAAGCGACGTAGTGAGTCAGAGTAGCTAACGGTACATGTACAAAAGGAGTACAACACTCATGTATAGAAAGGATGTAGATATTCTATGTTCCATTAGTTGTTGATTAGGATGCCGTCTTCTGTCTTCAGTCGGTAGGCACCCGGATGTGTCATCTTAGAGACAATGAATGGCACTTCCCAAAAGAGAGATAATTTATGCCTATCTTTGTTGGTTTAGATTTTTCTCAAAACAAGATCACCCACTAAAAAGGCGTGGCCATGAACATTCCGACTGTGATAACGACACGGGCCTTAAAGATACCTTGCCGACTGAATGGTTGCGATGTTCCATGCTTCCTCCAATTGATCTAGTTCGACTAGTCAGTCTTCAGTTGATTTTGCACCTGAGTGGGCCCGAACTTGTGGTGAGCCGAACTCTAACTCGGTTGGTAACACAGTCTTAGCATTATAGACTAGAAAGAAAGGGGATTGCCCTGTCGCCCGACTAACCATGGTTCTGAAGGACCAGAGAATAGATGGAAGCTCTTGCACCCACTGCCCTGCATATGGTTGTAGTCGGTCGAACACTCTAGTCTTGATACCTTGTAAGACCATGCCATTGGCACGCTCAACCTGCCATTGCTTCGTGGGTGTGCCACAAAAACATAACAGTTCTTGATGCCGAAGTCGTCACAGAAATCTTGAAAAATGCCGCTAATAAACTGAGTGTTGTTGTCCATTATAATGCGGTTGGAAACTCCAAATCGATATATAATACTCATGATAAAGTCTTTTACCCTTGCCGCTGTTATTGTAGCAACGGGTTTTGCCTCGATCCACTTTGTGAATTTGTCCACTGCGATGAACAAGTGTGTGAACCCTCCTAGCGCTTTTTTGAACGGCCCAACCATGTTAAGCCCCAAACTGCAAACGGCCAAGAGATTGGAATTGTTTGTAGTTCTTGAGCTGGAAGATTAATTTGTCGGGCAAAGAACTGGCATCCCTCGCATGTCCGAACTATGTCTTTAGCGTCTGTAACCGTAGTCGGCCAGAAGAAACCTTGTCTGTAAGTCTTTCTGACTAACGTTCTTGATGCAGCATGGTTGCCACAAATGCCCGAGCGGATGGACTGCAATATCTGCTTGCCCTCCTCAGGTGTGACACAGCGCATAAGGACTCCGGATGCGCTTCGACGATAAAGGTCTTCACCGACTACGAGGAAACTTTTGCTTCGACGTTTAATCCGCTCGGCCTCATTGCGATCTTCTGGGAGCTGATCTTCTAGGAGGAACCTGACGATTGGAGTCTGCCAGTCTTAAGAGATGATTAGTACTTCATTTGTTGCCGTGGTAGGTTCAGCCCCCGACTGTTCAAGTACTGATTTTTTCTTTACTGACAACTCCAATAGTTGCTCGACAAAGATTCCAGCCAGGACTACTTCTCATTTGGATCCCATGTTGGCTAACTCGTATGCAGCTTCATTATATTGGCGCAGCACATGTATAATCTCCAACCCGTCAAATTTGTTTTCCAACTTTCGTACTTCCTGACAATATGCCACTATGTTGTCATCTAGACACGTCTAGTCTTTCATGATCTGGTTGACCATGAGTTGAGAATCCCCGCGTACTACCAGTCAACGGATGCCGAGTGATATGTCGATGCGGAGCCCGTGCCTGAGTGCCTCGTACTTAGCGACGTTGTCGAATGCTGAAAAGTGTATCTAAAGAATGTATTTTAATTTTTTACCGGTGGGTGATGTCAAAACAACGCCAGCCCCTGCTCCACCAATCCGTAGAGAACCGTCGAAATACATCGTCCAGTATTCTAACTTGTCCGTTGGTGTAGCCGTATGAACCTCCGTCCACTTGGCTACAAAGTCGGCCAGTGCTTGTGACTTGATTGCTGTTCGAGGTTGAAAGACAATGTCAAACACCATCAGCTCGAACGTCCATTTAGCGATTCTGCCAGTGGCCTCGCAATTGTGTAGGACATCCCCGAGTGGATACAATGTGATGATTGTGACTTGATGCGATTAAAAATAGTGCACCAACTTTCGAACAGTTATGAGTAAACCATAGAGCAGCTTCTGAACTTGGTGATATCTTATCTTGGAGTCGGCTAGAACTTCGCTGACCAAAAGTGGCTTGTTAGAGCCAACTTCATCTGGTCGGAGCCTCCGGTATTCTAGGTCGGAGCTTCCAACCAGCCCTCTCGACCAGCCCGAGAGAGTTGGTCGGAGCTTCCTACCCCTGGGGTCGGAGATTCCTACCAGAATTTTACCATTGTTTTTTGAAGAATTTTCAGGAACACCTATTCACCCTCTCCCTCTAGACGACATCTACGAGCTTTCACTAAACTCCACCACAAGAATTATCTGAGCGTAGAGCGACCCAGAGGCATAATCGTTTCACTCTAACACATCAATTGGGTCCTAGTTATCTTCATAGGCAGCATTATTCTTGCCAAATTGACCTGAATGTCCATCTGGTCATCTGTCACCTCATCACCCACTCGATCTGCCATTCTGTCCTTCAGGATAAGTCTGTAGCAGGTTTTTCTTACTGAAATCGTTGTTCAATAAATGGCAAAAATAAATAGTGAATAGAATTTAGACAGAATTAACATGAATATGAGAGAGAAAACAGCTACAGATAGAGCAATATTAAATTTTTCATCACGAAAAAACTAACTACCGTCACTTTTTGTAAAAACAAAACATAACACCACATCCTAATTTCAGTATTTCACTGGTCGTCTAATAAATTAACTAGGTTTAGTCATACTAGCATCAAACCTAGACAGATAACTACTGACTAAGCTATAATCTATACTTATTTAAGGAAAACAAAACCATTTTTCCAAATAAAATGAAGAAAAGTTAGGGTTAACGAATAAAATCCGAAAGAGATGAGGTATTTTGCAAATAATTTTTGTAGTTTTAAAAATAATTTTGTGAAATAACTACTAATCCATCCTAGGTCACCTACAGTAAGCCTATGCTCTGATGCCACTCCTGTGGGGTCACCCAAAATGGGCGACGTGTCCCACGTATAATAATTGCCCAGGAAGGAAGTTCAGTTACGCATGAAATGATATAAAAACATAAACTTCGTATATACATTATTCAAACCAGAGGACTTCCAACACAGCGGAAGCACAAACCATTATACATAGGGCCTATAAAGCCCTATTCTCACAAACACATAAACTACTAAACTCCACCACATGAACTACCTGAGCGTAGAGTGACCTAGAAGTCATGATCGTCCCACTCTAACGAATCAACTGGGTTATTATTATCTTCATAGGCAGCATCCTCCTTGTTATCTAAATCCATTTATGAGTACAGAAGATACTCAGCAAGACATGTAGATAATAACAAATAGTAATATATGCAATATAAGGGATGAGGGGTTTTGACCCGAAACTTATCAGTTATTTCAGAAAATCTACTATGATAAATCAAGCAAAAGGAAAGGAGAAAAAAATGAGTAGAGTTTGAATTGATGCAAAATTTGGTGATTTGAGATCCAGAAGAATTCAAATTTGGGTCTGCGGAATTTTGAACAGATGTTATGCACTTTCCAATAAAAGGAAACGAAAAGGAAACACTGAAAAATAATATTTTAATTAAACAACGAACTCGACGGTTGTATTTTCAAGAAATTAAAACTAACTTAATTTCATTTTAGAATGTTGTCAAATTTTAGGGCTGTTACACCAGCATCCCGCCTCGTCTTCTCGGGTCGCCCATCTTGCTGGCCCTCAAGCTATCTGTCGATGTGACGGGGCTCACTTCTGTTAGAACGGGTTGGACAAGGGAGGAGGATGCAATCCGCACCAAATCGCTGGCATTTAATACCCTTAACCGGCCATGAGCACGCCTCATAAATGTGGAATGACAGGGTGTGGGGGGAGCACATCTCTCCTGCCATGCCTTAGTTGCCAGGTCATAGGGCCCACTTGGCCCTATGGCGTCTGGCCTCCTGGTCTTCTCAGATGCCCTCGCGAGGGAGCTCTAGGTGTCATCCCTCACATACTTTGGTTGGGGATAAGCTCAGCGTGGGGTGTGCCTTCCGCACGTCGGCTCCTAGGCACCCCAGGCGGAACATGCCCGGGACTGGGCACGTTCGCCATATGTCAGTCTCCACGTGCTCTGAGTAGGAGGAGCTCGGCTTTGGGTACACCCGCCACGTGTTGTTTTTCGGGCGCTCCGAGTGGAACAACCCGGGATTGAGTGTACTCGACATGTGTCGGCCTCCACAAACTCTGGGCGGGAGGATCCTGGTGCTGGGCATGCTTGCCATGCATCGGCTCTCGGGCGCCCGGGCAGAACAAACCCGGCACTGGGTGTGCTTGCCATGCGTAGCAGGAGGGACCCGACGCTGGGCGCACCTGCCACGCGTTGGCCTTCATGCACTCCACATGCATGGCCATGGGACTTACCCTCGTGGCTCCTGGGCTACCCCAGGCAGAACAGCCTGGGACTGGGCGCACTCACCACATGACGGTCTCCGTGTGCTCCGAACGGGAGGAGCTCGACTTTGGGTGCACCCGCCACGCGTTGGTTCTCGGGCACTCCTGGCGGAACAAGCCCAGGGCTGAGCGCGTTCGCCATGCGTCGGCCTCTGTGCACTCTAGGCGGGAGGAACCTATGCTGGGCACACTTGCCACACATCAACTCCCGGGCACCCTTGGCAGAAGAAGCCCGGGACTGGGCACGCACGGCACGCATTGGCCTTCATGCACTCCGCCTACACAGCCGCAGGCCTTACCCCCGCGGCTCTTGGGTTACCCCGTCGTTTATGGGTGATCGGCCATGGGCCCCTCCTTGCACTTCAGACCAGTCGGGCGGATATCGGGGAACTCTCGTACCCATGACGGTGACACATCTCTGTACGCCATGTTGTGTTTTCAGTGAAACCAAACACTCTCATCGTTTGCTCTACAGCTCAAAAACCATGGATAAATAAACAAAGCAACCAAAAATAAAGTGTCAAAATTTTATACCTTTGTTCTTAGCGATTTAAAAATCAATGCTAAAAAGTAAACAACGGTAAAAAACCTTAAAATCAACTCCAAAATTAAGTTTTAAAAATCTGATCTTGACTACGGCTGATAAGACAAGAAGTAAATGATGAGAGTGGTATAGTGAAAGTGTTTAAGCCAGAGTTCGCATCTACGTGTTAAGGTGAAAAGGTCTCTCGTTATCTATAAGCGTACTTCCCGAACTGTTAAACGGTGTATTTTTTTTAAAAAAATTATATATGAAAGTTGCTTTAAAAAATCAAATAAATCTATTTTTTAAGTTTATAGTAATTAAAACTTAATTAATCATACGATAATGACTTATCTTATTTTGTATGCGCTAAAACTTCTACTCTAATCCGCAGTCACGAATGGACCCTAAGTGGGTGAAGAGAGCGAGATGCAGTTAGCAGGAGTACGTCACAGGAAATGATCATTTTTCCGGTGCGGTGCATGCTTCAGAAAACCACAGGTTATGAGAGAAATTAGGTGTGCCCATGCATATAAGTTAGGACCGTGAAAGCAACACCCTGCCCAACTCTCCCTGCGCTTTATCTTTTTCTTCTGTTTCCTCTCTATGCATGCCTTTATCATATATTGATAATATTTTAGTTCGTTTAACGCAATGGTCAATCCCTATTGATTTATGTCCTCCCTCTGGCCATAGATATAGGTTATTTTAGACATTGATATGGTTTTTAAAATATATAGTTGGACGTTATTGATCTTTTGTTATTACAATGTTATTATAAACTCAAGTAACAGTGACATATGTTGTGTTGTTATAACACAGTATAAAAATAGTTTGGTATTGATCGTAGATGTCTCGTGGGCACTAATAATAAAAAAAGTTTTACATTAGGGAATAGTTTGTTTTGACCTTGGAGCACGATGAGAATCCATTTTCCCTTTAGAAAAACAGTCTGTGTTTCACTATGAATATTTTCTTATAGTGCTAGACAGCATCCTATTTACAGATTTACTATTAATCAAATATTTAATTTTTTAGATTCTATCAAACAACAATATTGGCAGCTGGATAGAACTTTGAGATTCAAAGAAGGGAAGTGAGTTCTAAGTTATACTTTTAATTTATTATAGCTATATTTTTAATTTATTGTAGTTGTCATTATTGATTATGCATAATTTTAGTTATAAATTTATATAACCCGATCATAAATATGTACAACTATATCAAACGATTCGTATCTTGATTATTTGGATGAAAAAAATCGATTGATGGATTTATTTTTTAAAAACGTTTAACCAATATATGTCCCTCCTATTTAATTAGAGCTAATTAACACAATTGCTATTTCCATCGACTCGGATTTCCTTTGATTTACCGTGCTCTTGAAAGTGTCACGCTGAACGTGCATTTGTTGAACTATTATCATAGTTCCTATCTTTGTCTCTAACTCATTTAGTTGCTTAAATGTGTTGCAGGAGGAGAAAACATGTGTGGTAGCAAACAAATCGTGCGTATAATAATGTATCATTTTCCTGAAATATATTATAGGGAGGAAAATATTAATTTTCTGTTGAGGTGCCAGGTTGTAACATTAACATTGAAGTGGTTGACGTGTTGACTTACGTTACAAGCACAAATTAGAAAAAAAATTCCAAGCGAGGTTTAACGAGAGGGAGTGATTAATTAAGGTGTGTTTTCAGAGGTAGGTTTGGGTGAAATTTTTAGTGCAAGTAAAATGAGATAAATTATTAGCGTATGATTAATTAAGTTTTAATTATTATAAATTTAAAAATTAAATTTATTTTATTTTTAAAATAACTTTGAGATAAAAAAAATTTTATAAAAAATATAGTAGTTCGGGAAGTATTTCTATGGAAAACGACCTTGGAACGGTTCCTAAGAGAAGATGGTACAGTAAGGAAAGTACTACTCGAGAGGGAGTGAGGGAAGGAAGAGTGGGCGATTGGT
Organism: Oryza meyeriana var. granulata; assembly: GCA_003991445.1. Lineage (NCBI taxonomy): Eukaryota > Viridiplantae > Streptophyta > Magnoliopsida > Poales > Poaceae > Oryza > Oryza meyeriana. The sequence goes on from RYFJ01001278.1 coordinate 23,656, forward strand.
GGTGGGAAGGAGACTTTCTCCACCTTCTTCGTCTTCTCTCTGTGTAGCAACTAGCAAGCCGAGAGAGAGAGGCCGAGAGCCTTGAGGCAAACCAAAGAAAGGAGAAAGCTTTGACCCCCAACAACCCTCCTCCTCTCCCGTTGGTTGCTACTAAAGGACTACACGAGGCAAGGCAACAAGGTGTGAGATCTGAAGAGCAGGCGGCGGGCTAGTGATGATGGAGAGCCAGCCGCTGCAGGACCCCGTCGCGGAGGCTGAGCCCCATGGAGCTCAGCCTGCCGCCGCCGGAGCTCAGCCTTCCCCCGCCGTGGTCAGCTTTCCCTTTTACCTCCCTCTGCCTCTCTTGCTTCCTGTTTTCCTGTGCTCTTGGCATGTGGCTGGGCTGGATTCACCATTTCAGCTCCACCAGCAACTGGATCTTGCCTGAAACTTGCATATATAGATCTGCCGCCGGCCTGCTTCCTCATGTTTGCGCATGCCAATCTAGTCTAGAGGAGGAGATCTGATTGATCTCGATGCTGCTCGCTCGCTGCGTTGACCAATGTTGGAGATGTGCTCAGTCAGATCTCATCTCAGCCTCTACTCTTCTTGCTGTTGCAGGTTCCTGGCAAGGAGTTCACCCGCACCTGCAAAGGCCTCGTCGTCGTCCTCGTCGGAGGATACGTGATGCTCCAGCTCCTCCCCTCCTCCCTCGACTACCTCGCCATCATCCCCGCCAAGTACCTAACCTACCATCTTTTCCTTCCTACTTTCTCCTTTCACACTTGCACAATTGCACGTGCTCTAATCTCTCTCGATGCCTATGGATCACGCAACACCTGCTCTACCAACTAAGCGATTGCACTCATTACTAGGAGCACCGATAGCACTAGTAAGAGCCAAGCAACATGCTGCTGTTCCCAAGCACGAATTTTTAATGACTTTGTTGCGTTTGATTCGATCCACCGTGTACATTACTAATCTCCTCCTGCTTTCACCTTGCAGGACAATTCCATTTGTATGGACTGTCTTCACAGCTGGCTACATTGAACAAGTTCTTCCAGGGGTGAGCTCAATTTCTGCTCAGCTACACACCATTTTTTTTTATGATGGAATCTAGTTACAAGCCATGCTTTAGAAATATTTCTCATGTCTCAACTTGTTATCCTAGTTGGAAGTTGAAACTGAATCATAAATTGGACGCCTTTCAAAGTATTTGTCACTGTGAAACAGTATCACATCTAGGCCAGATGTTTGTTGTGTATCAGAGATTCAGAGAGCTCCCTAGAAAAGGAAAAGAAAGAAAAATGATGCAATGCCATAAATTTCACACCTTTTCGCTGTTTAGTGGTTAATCTTGATTAAACAAACTTTGCCTTTCTAGGCTATTGGCAGTTCTCTCGGTCTTCTCTTCTGTGGGAAGGATATCGAACCAGTGTGGGGCCGCAAAGAGTTCTTGAAGTTTATCATCTTGGTCAACTCCATTTGCGGCGTCCTTGCATTCTGCTTTGCTGTTGCACTCTACTATGTCACTGGAAAGGAAAGCTTCCTGTAAGTTTTTGACGATCAATCAATTAACTTTTATATAACTATTATACTACTGTTTACCAGTCATTGAGATAATATTCATTTCTTGTTTCCTATGCATTACCTTTCCATGTAAATATTCAATTGATTTCCTTGAAAGCAATGGATATTTAGTTGATGCAGACTTCTGCACATTAGCTCATTGAATAACACTATCATACTATTATCTAATGTGAAATTAAATATTTTTATTTGGGCATATTGTTGCTACTGTTAGCTTTTTTTGCATAATTCACGTCACCACCTTACATAATACTTTCTTGGTTAGTAACATTACTGACTGAAAATTTGGACATTGTACTCGCTAACTGATCTTGGTTGATATGCCATGCAGTGTTACACCACTTTCTGGTTTCCATGGTTGCCTTGCTGGCTTTCTTGTTGGCCTGAAGCAACTTTTACCAAACCTTGAGCTCCCTATGTGCTTTTTCTGGAAAATTAAGGCTAAGGTATGTTGATGGACTACTATAAAATACATTTCTTAGCATATAATTGTGTTATTAAATACTTTCTCCACAACAAGTTACATAGCTTCTCGGTTTTTTCCCTCACTGTTGCAGTGGATGCCATTCTTCGTGCTATGTTTCTCAACTATCATGGCCTTCATTGTGCCTGATTCCATTAACTTCCTGCCAACTCTGTTGTCGGGGATGTATGTCAGCTGGATTTACCTGAGATACTTCCAGAGGAACCCACTGACAGGGCTTAAGGGTGATCCAAGCGATGACTTCTCCTTCCCCAGCTTGTTCCCAGATGCCATGCGGTAATTTTCTAATCGTAATACTGCATTGGCAAAGACTTTCACTATTGATCCCACATCTGATATGTCGTCCTTGTTATCCTTGCAGGCCAGTTACAGACCCTGTTGCTAACCTCTTTGATCGGATGTTGTGTGCAAGGTCTAGACCTTCTGAACTGGCCCTCCCAGTTTCAGATCCTACCAAGGCATCAAGAAGAAGGTAATTTTGTTGTGTATTGGCATATGCCGTAGATGTACTTATCAACAAACCCGGTAGCACTGACTACTGAAACTAGTAATCGAAACAGTAATGCTAGAATTTGCAAACCCTGGCTTTGATAGGTCTTTTGTCAATTCAATTAGAGCTCACCGAATCTATTTTTGTTGTTGCAGGGAGCGTGGCGAAAGGGTTCTTGAGGAAAGGTTGGCTGCAGACCATGCAGCTGACACGGAAGCCCCGGCTCAGGGCCATTCCACAGCAGAAGATTAATATAGCTCTTCCCCTGTCAACACTAAATACTGCGATAGGAGCCACGGCCACCTGCCTTTGTGCTTTGTAACTCCGAAAATTTGTGTTCTGGAGAACGCATTCAGTTTACGATGGACCAGTGATATGATATTTCTCTCTTTTCTTATTATTTATTGGTTAAATTCTGTTGTAGTTCATTACAGTGAAAGAAGAAAAGGATGACATCCCATCCAGATGTAATGTAGAAAGAATGACTTGTGAGGATTGTTGTTGAGAATATTTCCAAGTGAACTGTGATTTTGAGTCAATAATAGGGTTCATATCATCAAGGGATGCCCATGTTGGCCATAAATTTGTGGTTTTTGCACTGTTGGTGCTAACTAAAAATGAGATACCTGCGACGGGAATGGGCAATGGCGCTATCTATACTCCCTTTTAAAAGACTTGGATGGTGGTGATATTCATGTGTGCGTGTATGTGTATGAGTGTTGGCATTTGTACTGTGTTCCGGAAAAAAATTGCCATCACTCACCAACTGACATGTAGGGTTACGAAGTTGGTGAATCTGCTATCACGTGCTCCATCAACTGGCATGTAAGCTATTGAGGAGAGGAGAAATGCATATTCGATATGTTTCTTATAGTGCTTGGCTATTTAGCTAGTTATTCAAAATTTATGAAGGTATAATTGGTATGCTCATGAATATTCGACAGAGTTTAATCTTCTTTAGGCATAGAGAGATCAAGATCAGAATTGAATACTTTAGATTATGGAAGGATACAATCATGATTCTGAGTAAAATCTCATAAAACCTTGGGTTTTGAGGTACATAACGTGAACCTATAAATAAAAGTTTCCATGTGTTTGAACATATCACCTACACGTCTAATAATCCGTTATCAAGAAAAATATGGATTAAAATAGATTGAAATTAAAATCTTATCTATAGTCTTGTACAGCATGCAAGCTGTGTGTAGATTTGTCCCTGGCATTCTAAAACACATCGTAGTGGGCTGGTTTGCTTTTATATATATATATATATATATACACTAGCAAAATGTCCGGTGTATAGAAAGAACAATGATGCGACGGCGGTGACGAATGAAACGCATAGGACCTCTCTCGTTCACCTTGTGCGCATAATTTTAGACGTAACAAACAGAAGTAGCTCGTTCACCGATTAGATCAGCTCCTCTCTGGACCCCTTGTCACTCTCAATTTCCTCATTCATACAAAAACGTCTATATGTAAACCCCTAATCTCTAATGTATACTTAAAAACCGGTTAAGATTTGATTATGGATCCTTAACAACCGGTTAAGATTTGATTATCTGTAACTCTCCTCCATGATTAGCGTTAGTACTCTCACTTTGATGGATTTGACAATCTACCATAAGCATGTTTTGCTGATTCTAGACATAAAGCTTGTAGATCAGCTCCAATACATTGAAGATCAACACATTCACCAAGTCGTAGATTCTTGGTATAAATCCAAAAAAATAAAATCGTCTACAAGATTACACTTTATGTAAAGAGTGATCATGAACATAATTTCAATGCTTCCAAAAAGAAGCAGACTTTGCTATCACAGAAGGTCTCAGGCCAAAAAAAGGTAAGACCAAATAATCAAACAGCACTCTTATATGATAAGAATCTCAAAACGTTCTTCTGCTGTAGGAACAATGGCCTCAATCAAAACGCCCAGTCCTTCTCAGTGTTGACTCAATGGCATCTACCCCTATCAGAGCAAATTGTGTTTTCATTAAACAGAAAAAAAAACAAAGTCCATAACCAGAATAATTAAAGGGAGACTTAAGCACACTTTGTGAAATATGCTACCATATGAACAGAGGAAGAAATTCCTAATATCACAAAACATGCAACTGACATTTTGTGAACTGGTAGCTGATGCAACAAGAGCTATGCGAGGAAGCAGCTTTGATGACTATCAGAGTCAGCCGCTGACCAACAGTGCAGGACCATTGCTCTCTCCTGTGAAAATACATTTAGAAAAAATTTCACCAAATATAAAATTAAACTTACCTATTGCCACGCGAGGAACTATGTCATCAAGAATATCAAGGTTGATCTACCATGTTATGCCTGGTAATATGCTTTAGTAAAAGCCTCTCGCAGTAACTTCCCCCCCTCTCTGGTGTGGGGTTTATGCACAGAAATTGAACCGTAAACATAAGCATTATATCAAGTTAGTGCTGAAGAAAAATACGCAATTAAAACTTTAAAAGCACAATAGGCTCTTTCAAGGTTAACTGATTCAAGTTCAGTCAGTACTTGTTCGAGAAAAAGTTCAATCGGTACTCGATCATTGTCAGGTGAGCATTGCATTCTCGAACAACAACTCGGACCATGCTTTTCTGACAGAACATCAAATACTAAATAGTTAAGTGCTTGCAAATTGTGATACTAGGAGCAAAAATTGACAGCAAAATTAAAACAAACTCTCATGAACATAATCTAAACAATACGTTGTCATAATTGCACAGGGAGAAGGACGTGAATAGTTCAGCCTGATGGGCTTGGGAACGATTGGTGATGCACCGTCCCCATTCACTTTTAAAGGCCCAAAATACATAGCATGTCAATAAACTCATCTTCCCATCTTAACCCAATAGCCAATCATCCATATTCCCTCGGCCCACTCAAGTCCCCACTTCCCAATATCGAAGGCACGCTCGCAGAAGTGCAGCACGCTGGCTAGCAGCACTGTGCCCCTTGACTGATCCCCAAAATCCCAGCCTCATCATCTCGCAAAAGCGACTGCATGGTGGCAGGGGGAGCAGCGAGTAGAGGTGCATTCCACATGGAAAGGATGACCTAGTCGGCGGCGCCTCCCCCTCCCTCTTTCCTTTCACCCCGACGCTGCCCCTTTCTCTGCCCACAGGTCCTGAATCATTGCACAGTCTTGAATCATTGCAATGGCAACCAATCCTTCAATCGTCAATTTGGTCAGGTATCCACTCAATTTTTCCTCGTTCTTGCAATCCTCTTCCTCTCTTGCATTCATCTCCTTGCTCTCTCTAGTTAGAGAAAATAGGCTTGTTCTTTCTCGGGTGGTTGACTCATCAGACAGCACGAAGGCAGCCCTCCACACCGGGGGGGGAGGAAGGGGGCAAAGAAACGGTCGGTCGACAATGGCAGGGATCAGTCGTTGCCATCTCTTAAGTCCCGTGTCGCTCGGACGCGGACAGATAAAGATGCGGCAAAGACAGACGAAGTGCAATAGGCTGATACACACGGTTGAGGGATGACGGGTGACAGAAATACTATTTGTTTTTATAATAGCAGAAACATGTTATTATAGTATTTATCACGGAGTGTTGGATAAATTGTGCCTGAGGGATCAATGGTTTGTGCCAACAATAGAACTAAAAGATGCAAAATATTTGAAGGTGTAAAATGAAACATCCTAATCATTTGGTGCATAGCTGATAGGCCATAGAATAACATATAAGTAACCAAAAAATAATTTATGGGTAAAACTTTTATATTTGTGTTATTCATGGTCTAAAAACAAATGCCGAACATAAATCATGATGAAAAAACTCTAAAATTAAGTTATAAAATTTAAATTTTTGCAGCGGCTTAAATTTGTTGATGAAAAATTGGTCGCAAAGGATAGATGGTGGAATAGGTCTATCGATGGTTTGGGGACAGAGGTAGTAAACAAAGTAGGGGTGAAAATGGTTTGAATATTATTCCCTAACCGTCCGAAATTTTGAATACGGATAGGATCGGTCGGATAATTCTCGGATAATTTTGGATTCGAAAATGAAAACGGATAATTTTTCTCGGATACGGATATGAATACAGTAAAAACATTATCTAGCGGATTTTGGAGGATTTCGGAATGGATAAATTTTCGGATATCCGGACAAACTCGCCGACGCTGTTCCTGCGTTGGCCGGTGAGGGGGACGCGGCGGCCGTAACTGCCCATCTCGACGCGGGGGTCGCGCTGCTCGACGCCTGCAACAACGCCATCACCGCCCGCCTCCACCGGCTCCGCCGCCGCCGCCTGCTCTCCCGGTTCGCGCTCCACCTCCTCTCGTCGTCGCCGCCGCCTTCCTCGGTGCGGCGCTCGCCGACCGTGACGAGTGCGCGCCGGCGTCGCCTCCCCCGCCGCTCCCTTCTCTCCCGTTCAACCAACCTAGCGGCCGTCTCTCCGGTGCCGCAAGCGTCCTCCTCGCCGTCGACGCCGTCTCCTCGCTCGCAGCGGCGGCCGCCGCCGCCGTGCTCTGCGGCGAGGCCCTCCAGATTGTCTTCCCCCTTGTCTCCGGCGACTTCCCGTGGACCGAAGCCTTCAACGCCGTCTCCATCCAGCTCGCCGCCCTCGCCACCAAAGCCGGCGAGGTGGACGCCGTCGACGAGGCCGTCCGCAAGCTGACTTCCGTCCTCGACAGCGAAGGCGACCTCGACGAGGCGGCGCTGCGGGCGGCGGCGCAGGAGGTGGAGAAGCGGACGGAGGAGCTGACGGCGCCGCTGGACCGGCTGTCCGATTAGTAATGTGCAGTTGCACAGAAATTAATAATGTGTGTTAATATGGATGTTTAAAATTTATTGTATATGTTGTTTAAGCTAAAAATTTAGAAATATTGATATGTTATTTTAAAAAAATAATAAGTTGTCTCTCTTCATTAGTTTGTAAAGTTCAGTTTGAGAGGTTTTTATATTCTAATAAATATTTGTTATCGTATTCGTTCCGATTCGTATTCGCTCCGTATCTATATCTATAATATTCGATTCTGTTTTTTATCCGAGGTTTTCAATTCCAAATCCAATTTAAAAAGAATATAAAAACAAATATGGTATAGCTTATTTCCAACCGTTTCCGATCCGTTTTCACCCCCTAAAACAAAGGCATAAGGCATAAGGCAAGCCGTCGATTCTTGATCAGACAGCTAAAAGAGGCCCACGAAGTACATCTTGAGCCCACAAGGCGTTGGGCGTTTAGCGGCCAGCCGCTTCGGGTTTTAGGGTTTTCTTTCTAGGTTGGCATCCCCCACATCTCCTCTCTCCTCTCCTCTCCGGCGGCGGCGGCGGCGAATAAGAAGAAGCTTCCCGAGGAAAGAGAAGAGAGTCATATGGCGACGATTGTGAACACGACGGAGGAGGAGCCGATGCTGGCGGTGGTGCGGTTCACCGCCGAGCTGGCCTGGGCCGACGCGGGCGCCGATGTCGCCGAGCCGGAGGTCACCCGTCTCTGCATGGAGGCGCAGCAGCACATCCTCGCCGGCCGCTGGCTCGACATGGCCTCCCTCATGCTTGCCTCCGCCGACCTCCTCCTCCAATCCCCGCGCCTCCCTGACAAAGACAAAGGCAAAGTTCCCTTCTCTCTCTCTCTCTCTCTCTCTATTGAAGAGACTCCAATTGAAATTGAGGCTTATGTTGCAACCTCTAGATCTCGAGTGCATCCTGGCCATCATCTGCAACCTCGTCACCAAGGCCAGATCCGAGGACGAGGCCCTGCAGATCGCCGAGCTTATCTGCGCCAAGCTCACCCAGCAGCCCGACGACAAGCCGGCTCTGCGCCTCAAAGTGTAAGCTTTATTACTTCACATCACCAGGCCATTGTTTTTTCCTTAATAGATTCTGTTTCATCCGATGTGACAAAATGCTTCGATGTTGCTTCGGTGCCATGCGCCACAATGCAGTCTGTTCAGCTTGTACAATCTGCTCGGAAGTCCCTATGGCAAGGCCTCCTTATACAAGAAGGCACTCCACATCGCTGCGGCAGCGAAGGCTGCTGACTGCATTACCCCCACTTTTAAGAACATCGACAGCTTCGTCAGCGATTGGGGCATTGGCAAATTGGAGCAGAGGGACCTGTTCCTTGCTGCTGCTAGGATCCTCAAGGACCACAAGGGGTGCGGCTTGCATTGCTTTGTACTTTTCACGGTTTCTTGTGTTTGCCTATCAATACGTTCCTGGCCTTGCAGGATTTTATATTGATGCCGTCTCATGCTCTTTTTTTTAATTGACAGCATGAACAAGGAGTACTTCAACTTTCTGAACAAGTACCTTGCCACCTTCGATGGATCAGGCGATGACGCTGATGCAATCAATGATGCAAAGGAAGAAGCTGTCGCAGCAATCATTGAGTTTGTCAAGTCATCTGATCTCTATCAGGTAATTCTTTAACATCTCTGTAACCATGTCTAGGGCTTAGGGTTTAGGCATAACAAATTCTACTCCCTGTTGGATGGGCATTATTAAATGAACAAAGGGTTGAATGTTCATAAGATGAGCCTCAATGCGTGTTCGTCCATACTAGAAACTTCAATGCCAATATGACTGTATTGATTTTGTGAACAAGGATAAGTTATCTGATATGTATTCTCAAATTGGGTCATATAGTGTTGAATTTATCTGTTAAAATGCCAATATGACACTATTGATTTTGTGAACAAGGATAAATTATCTAGTATGTATTTTGATATAGTGTTGAACATTTGAGCTAGTATGTATTTGTACTCTCGCCTCTCAGTACGTTTTCTACCCTGAAGTTCTGTGCCTATCAATTTAGGAAGTTATCATATATTCATATTTCTGAACTTGTTATCATATATTCATATTTCTGAACTTGTTCTTTACATGCCTTTCATTTACAAACTTTTGCCAGTTCCAATAATAGTGGATTACTGGCTATTGCCTTGTCTCTTGTATGTTACACTATAGTAATATTCAATATTTCTTGTCTTTATCAGTTTGAATCTTGACAAGCTATATATATAGTTCAATGACACACTTCCACAACCCTACTGCACATTTTGAATCAATGCACTGGATCATGCAATTGTGTTGTCATTGCAGTGTGATCTACTCAATATGCCAGCAGTTGCACAGCTGGACAAGGATGAGAAGTATCAGCTGGTTTATGAGCTCTTGAAGATATTCCTTACTCAGAGGCTTGATTCCTATTTAGAGTTTCAGTCAGCTAACTCTGCCTTGCTGAAAGGTTATGGTATGCTCAACTGCTGAATTGAAAATATTAAATGTATTTGCTTGGAGCAAGTATGGAAAACGTGAAGTCTGCTTTCCTGGATGTCTAATGATGAACAATTGGCAGGACTGGTTCATGAGGAATGTGTAACCAAAATGCGATTGATGTCCCTGCTTGATCTCAGCAGCCATTGTGCTGGGGAAATACCTTACCCTGCAATCAAAGATGCACTTCAGGTAAATTGGCTGTTCCATTTTGCCTTTCTATTGTTGTTCAGCTTCTGAATATTTTTATTGACTTTGTATAATCTTCTATTAGATTAATGATGATGAAGTGGAGTATTGGATTGTGAAAGCTATTTCATGCAAGATATTGGATTGCAAAGTTGATCAGCTTAATCAGGTTATCATTGTCAGGTACTCACATCTGTTTGGTTGTGGTTTAAGTCTTTAAGATTTTGTGGTCCATATTAAGGTGCTATATTCTTTGATTAATGAGTGATCTGCTATATAATTTCAGTCGGCATACTGAGAGGATATTTGGGATGCCGCAGTGGCAGAGTCTACGTGCAAAGCTTGGAGTTTGGAGGGTAAGTCTCTTACAGATATTGTTAATTTGTGATTTGATTAGCTCAATTGCATAGTTCTGTAAAAACAAGCCCTTTCTTCAATCTTCTGTATGTTGGTTGCATATAGGGGTGAAAACGGTACGGAAATTCCTGGTCGTACCGATACCGTTTCCAAAAAATAATATAAAAATGATATCGTTTCTGACCGTTTATATAAAATTTAATTTTTCTAATTTCTGTCAGCATCGTATTGAAGTCATCATTAAGTAGATAAATTCATAAATATGGAAATTTCCTGACCATACCGAGAACGTTTCTGTAAAAATAATATAAAAATGATATCGTTTCTGACCGTTTTCATCCCTACTTGCATATCACAGAGCTGAAGGCTTTAAGCATTTACCATGGATTTGATCCAGTTATCTTTGAAAATTCTGCTGCAGGGAAACATTGCTAGCGCTATCAACACAATACAAGCAAACAAGGTGACCGATGATGGATCACAGGGGATCCAAGGCTTGATGATCCGCTGATGGAGAGGGTTCCTGAATTGATATTATAGCTTACCTTGAGTAGATGAGCAATCCTTTTGTATGAGAGTACTTGTAATGTGAATTACTTTGATCCTGTGACCTTGTGGCTGGATCTGGATTGCTATGGCATGCTAAGCAATCTCATTATTTTTGTAGTCATAGCCGTGCTTAAAATCAGTTGTTACACAAGTACCAATTACTGAAAAGTTCCAACAGGATGGCAGATCTGTGCCATTTTTCCTTCAAAAGGCTTAGCTTTTCCTTCATATATTACTGTTTATAGCATCTGGAGCGATTTTTTCCCCTTGATATCTTTGCTTATTTGTATGCTGTAGTAGATTGCAAGCTGCCTTCTTGATGGCTGTATTTGTTTTACAGGTGATTTTTTTTTGGCCAGGGTTTTTATTATACCATAAGAGTCATTTTCTCGATAGGGTTTGAATAAAATCTCAATGCATAAAGATGACGAAAGAATACGGAGAATATCCAAAAAAAAGAGATTTAACATATATTGCCGTTTGGCTTTTGAACCAAAAAATGGAAACAAATTGCTACAACATGAACATATACACGGCAAAGAGAGGCTTTTGGATTGGATAGATGCCGTCCAAGCAATATGCCACTACAAAATTAGCTTCCACGTGATATGGATACGAAGCAACAGCTGAAGAAGTCTTCTCATTCCGAGAGCTGCTTCTCGAAAGTATAAATGTCTCTGCACACTTGTCAAGGCCTAATGTCTACAGTATATGCCTGAAACAGTGTAACAAAAATTAGCCTCCAAAATTGGCAGGAGACGTATGTCAATGTATTTCCATTGTTATATGATGCAAACTTGCAATAAGGTGACAAGGGTAGTAGTGATGAATACAAACAAATTCGCCAATTTATAGAAATCAGTTGGTTTTCATTTACAATCAGCCAGCCAGAATTCTCTATGAATTCACAACCATGTTTCTAACTATTTAACATAGAAAATGATGGTGCAAATTGTAGACAGGTTCCAAAATGATCAATTCATATCTGAATTTCTTTACCCTTTTCCAAAAAAAAGAGCTGATCTATCATACAGTTCCAGTACACAAATGAAAAGCACGTGGTATAAAAGAAATGTTCCCACTAAACAAAGAGAAGATATAGTGACCAAATGCCAACTATACCAACCATAGTCCAATCCAATCAACCAAGGAGTTAGGATGGATCAAAATTCAAAAGGAGTCACAATCAGAAGGCAAATAATTATACTGGTGAGCCCTACGATGGCACACTTAATCCGATATTTTGGAGTAAATGTCACTAGAATACGACAGACAAGACAAAAGGGAACCAAATAACCTTTGTATACTTGTGTCAAGTTGAAAAATTTATAAAATGGGAAACAACTAAAATCTAGATGTAGAGAGCAAAATCAGTTTCACAAAAGCATTCAAATGTTAAAAAGTTTAAAAAGAAGCACAACCTGTCAAAGGAGTTAGTGCTTGGTGAACATAGCTGGTGATACTATTTTAGAGGGATAATCACATCCAGATCTGTAGCAACCCGCCATCCTTTAGGATAGACAACACTTTCAGATCCAAATGGCACATGCCAGTTCATTATTTGAGAGCAGTCAGCAGGTATGCCTTCCATCTGGCTTTCATCCTCCACTAGCTGCTCTACAAACGTGCTTCCCTGCAAAGTAACAACCATCTCATCTCAGCTGCTACACTAGATGCAGAAAGGCATCACAAACAAAATCTAAACAAGGGGGAACAAAAAAGGTCTCACATTTTGTGATGACCATGTGTTTGATAGCTACAGAGAATTAATTTGCAGTATTATTTCTGCTCTTTTTTCCCCTTTTCTGAATATCCACAGTTTATGTAGTAGTTGGTAGTAGACAACATGTAGATCAATTAATTAATTTGCTTGCTTATAGCATGAACAGGTTCTTCATTAGATAAACTTGGCTCTACAGCAATGAGAACCTGCTAACTATCTTGCTGGACTGAAAAATAACAAGCAACTTACTTGGAGACTTTTTTCACTATTTCTGGATGCCGGATCGAATTCCAGGCCAAATGGGACCTAAGTTTGGGATCCCAGAGCATGGTGCTATTGAATGCAAAACCTGACATGGCAACATGAAATCTCCGCAGCTTGTTCCCATCCTCGCTTGTGTGCCATCCCACAACTTGGCTCTGCTTACATACAGGGCCTTGGAGCACCACCTCGTTTCTGCCTTCAGAGATTACTGGAACGGGCCATGTGCCAAACCTCCTGATCATGGTACATGGAAGCAGTAAGTTAGTAACTTGATGATAATTCCGTATCCAAATTTCTGCAATAACACACAGACTGAATGTTTCAATGCATTATTCCCACACTAGTACACAGCTGCTGTCTGAGGCAAGAGCCTTCTTCAGATGTAAATTAGTAGCAATAGATAAAAGTTTGGATCTTTTAACGCGATTCATGCCGTCGAGTATATATATGAGCAAAAGGTTGTTTTTTTTCCTATGCAAATTAGTATTATTACTATTGGGTATGAAAATTCGCCTTGTCATCCTTGAAATGGAGAAACTGGCGACTCAGATCTTAATAAGGTAACAGATAATGAAAGATTGCACCTTTTGTTTGAAGTGAATCTGAATGTGTGTTGCGGGTACCTGATCTGGCGGAGGCGTTGGAAGAGGGGGAGGGAGTAGACGCCCTCCTCGTCAGCGAAGTAGACGATGCCGTCGAGGCGGTGGTTCTCGACGACCTCGAGCGCGGCGTTCATCTGGTGGGGGCGGTACTCTAGGGCGGAGCCATTTATCTTGTCGCAGCAGCCGAGGTAGCGGTGCATGACGGCGGTGCGGCGGAGGGCGGCGGCGGCCTCGGGGGTGGGGTTGCCGGCCTGGACGACGATCCAGAGGACGGGCGGGTCGACGAGGCGCAGCGTGTGGCCCATCCTGCTGAGGTAGTAGGCCTGCGAGGGGCGGGCGCGCGTGGGCGTGACGACGATGAGCAGCTTGTCGGCATCAAGGTGTTGGTGGTGGTGGTGGAGAACGGGGAGGAGGTGGTGGTGGTGGGAGGATGGGTTGGGGACGGGGAGGTGGGGGCGGAGCGGGAGGTGGGAGAGGAAGTGGAGGAGGCCGAGGAAGGAGCCGAGGAGGAAGAAGGCGGCGAAGCGCGGGAGCGGGCGGCGGGAGGAGCACCACAAGAAGAGGAAGGGGTGCGGGTAGCCGAGCAGGTGGTGCTGCAGCTGCTGCTGTTGGTGGTGAGCTCTTGGAGAAGAGGATGAGTGGCGCAGCGGCGAGGATGGCGGGGAAGAGGCGGCGAAGGGGTGGTGGTGGCGGAGCAGGTGCTGCTGCTTGGCCGGCGAGTGAGGCCGGCGGATCGACGCCATTGATTGATTGATTGATTATTATTATTGAGAGAGAGAGAGAGAGAGAATTCGTGCTGAGTTGAGTCCTGCAGCTAGGTAGCTAGTAGCTTGCTTGCTTGGTAATGATGATATCTATATGTATGGATGGATAGCAACCACACCAATGGAAGGGAAGGGAAGGGAAAAAGAAAGAAAGAAAGAAAGAAGGGAGTTTGGCGAATCGAATCGTACCCTGGCAGGCACTGGTGGAACTAGAGAAGGCGATGGAAGAGGGATGGAATCAAAAGGAGAAGAATCACGGCGCGAATGGCGGGGAGATGTTGAAGGAAGCAGGAGCTACCGGAGGAAGAAGAAGAAGAGGAAAGTTGGGTATAGTTTGGTCTGCGTCTGCCTGTCTGGTTCGGCGAATGTGAACGCGAGCGATCGAGGAAGGAACAACTAGAGCGAACCGTGGACCAAAAAAAGAATACTACTAGTACTGGAGTAGTGGTACTAAAAACTTGCAACTTTACTTACTGCTACAGTTAGAGTTAGGAGTAGCAGTAAGTTGGGAGACTCATCAATCAGTACTCTCTTGATCTCTCAATCAATCAAGAGATGAGTGGATAAGAGGAGTAGTAAAACTGGAATAATAGTAAACCAGTACTACTACGAGTACTAGTGCATCTGCATCTGCATCTGCAACCGCAACTACCAGAGCTGTTTGGGTCAAAGTCAAACCCGACCCACGGAACATGAACATGAACATGCACGGCGCCACCGCGTTCAGGTTGAGTTGAGCGGTGCTTGCCCACCCGCTGGCTGACGGTGCACCACGCGGCCGCCTACGCCTTTGCATAAGCATATTGCGACCACATCACCAGCGACAAAATTGCTCAAAAAACTCGACACTCAAAATATAAGATTACATATTATTCACCTTTCATATTTTCTACTCTCTTCCTCCGTTCTAAAATATAAATATTTATACAATTTAAATTGTGTACCATAATATAAGTACTTTTATACTAATTCTCATCATTTCAATGATTCTACAGCTAATCAGATATTTGAAAAAAGAATCTAAATAATTTAAAATTTAAAAATTGACAACTAAAATAGTAGCTCGTTCGTGCTAGTCAACTCAGAAAAACAATATCTTATTCGCTCATAAGCAACAAACTTGGCTCATGAGGAAGACATCCTATTCTTTTCCGATTATTTACCGAATTATTGGCTTAACGCTTAAAAGTATATTTTCTACCGTAATTTTTTAGCTATTTATTTTAAACATATTTATTAAATTTATTTTTAAAATATTTAATTAATCTCTGTAATAAAGTAGATAATTTATATTAATAATATACAAATACACGATGGTGTACCATGGTGTCCGGGTCTTAAGATTTAAAATACACGAATTTTGTTTAAATTTTTTAGATTTTTTAATTTCTAAGTATATATACCTAGGTGTAACAGTTTGATTGGATGTTCATACTTGTAACAAAACATTTTAAATTCAAAGTTATTTCACCATTACATATCATATATTTAGTTAATTATATTTTAAATAACACATATCTAGAATCAAAATTAAAAAAAAAAGGTATGCATAAGTTCAAATTCAGTTCAAACTTATTTGAACTAGCTAGTAAAAAAGTTAATATTCGTACCTAAAAGTTTTAAAAAATTTCATACTCATTTAAATTAGTTATAAACCCAATTTAAATCTTTAGACTCGGCCACCATGGTGCACCAAGTAAATATTATATATATATGGGCTACTATGCTTCATGCCGCACAGCCTCATCCGTGCGGCATGCTCCGGTTGCGATCTACGGTCCCGGGAGCATGCCGCACGGATGGGGCTATGCGGCATGAAGCATAGTAGCCCATCTATATATACATAATTTTTCATAATATTTCATATTCACTACTCCTAGGGCCATACCTAAGAATTTGGGCCCCGGTGCTAAACATAAAATAGGACCTTATGTTTTACAAAATACTAATTGTTAAAAGAATAAATTTCACTTTGACTTAGGCCATATATATTAACTAAAGTTACACAATGCACAAGGAGTAGACCTACTGTTTCACGTAATGGTGTTCGGATGCAGTGATTCAGTTTTCTTTGCTAAGAGGAAAAATTGAATCTTTAAATCCTAAAATATGTGTTCACATTGTTGTCATAAATTACAATTCTTTAAGATTAATGTAGTTATCACCGAACACCTATTAGGTCTAAATAAAACACCTTGTTCTACCCAAATTAGTAGAGCAAGAAGAACTTTCGAAAACAGAGCGAGAGGTCCCGAAAAATATTGAAACGCATTGCTTTTAATTGAAACACGAAAATTTTAGGGCCCTAAAATTTGGGAAGCCCTGTGCGTTCGGCCACTTGAAACGTACTCCAAGTTTTATTTTAGCCACATAAATCATCAAGACACATTCATAATAGGAATAACAACACAGATCTCCTGCATTTGGTATCAAGAAAGAAATATACAAGTTGGGAACATACTTTAATCACACCGTGCATCGTTGTACCTTAAGGGGAACTGCATTACGTTTTCCACAAATGGTGTTATTGTTGATGAGCCAGTTTTTTTTGTGGCAAATGAAGTGATGGACAGCAATATAAAGTGTGCCTGGACAGGACAGGACAGGACAATTTTTGGGTTCTCCCAGCCTAGCACTGACATGCCATGCCAAGGCTAGCGTAGCACGGCAAGCAACCAAAGGGGCCGGCGGCGAATAGAATTCCTGTTGCAACCAGCATACAACCACTACTTGATTAGTTGCATTCTGTGTACGTATACCTTTCCTCCCCTCGATTGCGATTGCCCCCTGCACCACCTTGCTACACACACTATCGTCTAACCTACATACTAATTTCATTTGCAAAATTTAGAAAAATATATACTTCCTCCGGTTTTTAATATTTGACACCACTAACTTTTGGTCATACATTTGACTTTCATCTTATTAAAATTTTTTTACAAATATGTAAAAATATAGATTATGTTTAAAGTATCTTTAATAATAAAACAAATCACAACAAAATAAATGATAATAGCATATTTTTAAATAAGACGAATAATTAAATATATATCTAAAAGTCAACGGTATTAAATATTAAAAACTGGAGGGAGTATAAGAGAAAACAAAAGGTCTTCAAAGTAGGCGAGCCTTGTTTTTTTTAATTCTTAATTTCTTTTCTTGTCGTATTTTTCTTTGAAAAAGAAAGAATATATTGAGGAGATAGGCATATGAGCATGCCATGTATGACAAAGTATAGAGCTTTTCAATACAGGAGGCGATGCAAGTTGCAACTCTGTTCTGTTTGAACTGACTGGTACGGATGCAAAACCAGAACCGAACCAGGGTTCACGGCACCGCCGATAACCTCTTTAGAAAAAAATAAGAAAAAATTCGTAGAAGTAGCACATAATTTATAATGATATATGGTGATAAAATTTTGTGAAAAAGTACAAAGCTAAGTCCATATTTTAGTATGTCAACAAGACGGTATTACTTTAAAATCAAGATTTAATGCTCGTGAATGTCATATTACGGTCATTATAATATTTGTAGCTATGAAAATTATATTATGGTATTTCTATTATTGCTAAATGTGAGGTTATGATTTTTTCTATGATTTTTCTTATTTAAGTTAAATACCATGGTTATCATGTCTTAACACGTGGTAATCTCGAACTAACTATGATCTTTTTGTGAGGTTTAAAAATTTTAAATTTAAATAAGAAATTCATGTGATTTTTAGTGTTTACCGTCTTTCCATGGATGAGGGAGCTGCCAAATGGTAAGGAAAAAGCTGAACCAAACTGCATTGGCATTGCATACGGAGAAAACTAAGGTTCCCAAGTACAATATATACATACCTAGAAGCAGTACAAGTTATCCCAATCCGATTCTTAATTTTCTTTTGCCACGACAATCCAATTGTTAATCGTACTACGTGTGTACTAGTATATTAAATATCGGCAAAACACGGATACACGGTACTACATTTTTCATGGGACCATCTATTAATTTTAGTTTTATTTTAAAAAATTCTAAGTTTTGCCATAACGTCAGTTCCAAAAAATATAATACAATTCAATTTGTATAAAAAATGATATCACCACTAGGGTTCTCTCCGTTAGCTTGATCCCATTTTTAAAAATACCAAAGTGCCCTTATTAGACACTGTTCAGCAGTAGAGGAAGAGGAGAAAAAACTCCTCCTTTTCTATAAGCACATTTTCCAAACAGCTAAACGGTATATTTTTATAAAAATTTTATATACAGAAGTTATTTTAAAAAATTATATAATCTATTTTTTAAGTTTGTGATAGCTAATATTTAATTAATCATACACTAATAACTTATCTCGTTAGATGATCTTCTTCTTCCTTCAAAATTACTGAACTAGAAGCTCTACCAAATAGACCCTGAGACGATCATCTTCTTCCTAGACTTGCTTCATCTTTAAACAATACCTTAGTCGCCACAGTCATTCCTGTATCCACCACTGGCAAGAACTGCGGCAGCAACCAGAACGCACTGATCGCGACACACCGAGAACATTCTACTCTTAACAATAGAAAAGGCCCAGATGAATGAAAAGAAACATTGATATATAGAATCTCTAAATAAATTGTAAAACAAAGTTCTAAAATTTAAAATTGGTTGCGACTTATAAACCCGTCAAACAAGCAAGCCCTTTGGAATTTTGTTCATGTTTCTCCTTTAATTAACGCGAGAGTGATCAACGACGTCACGAACCTTTTTATAATTTCGTTTGCTTGGACTGCAAACGAAACAATCTTCAACGCTTTTTCGGTTTGAGTTGACAGCAGTTGACAAGGATATATTGGTATCCAGCTAGCTTCCTGGTCCTACCACAACTGAATTTGCCAACTTTTTCATCGTTTGTTTCTTTCACATTCAAACAAAAGTCAGTGAAAATTTGGTAGTACCACATATGTATATGTACGGCGCTGTCACACAACGTACTACGTACGCAGACAGGCGACGGACGGGTACAAGACAAGAATCTCTATGCCCGCGATGACAACTAATGCATGGTGAGGCCGCTTGGAT
Organism: Oryza meyeriana var. granulata; assembly: GCA_003991445.1. Classification (NCBI taxonomy): domain Eukaryota; kingdom Viridiplantae; phylum Streptophyta; class Magnoliopsida; order Poales; family Poaceae; genus Oryza; species Oryza meyeriana. The sequence continues at coordinate 42,927 of RYFJ01001278.1, forward strand.
GAATAGGATGGGCCTAGCTAGCATGGTCTGAATGCTACCTTTTGGGCTTTGGTGCTCTCTCGTAAATGAGGTTTCGGTTCAACTCTCCTTCGCTTGTGAGTTTTCCAGAGGCTTATAAGCTATATATATAAAACAAGAAAGATTATTAACGTAGATTAATTAAATATTAATTATTACAAACATATTTGATTTTTTAGAGATACTAAAAAATTTTATAAAAAAACACACCGTTTAATAGTTTATTAAGTGTGCTTACAGAAAATAAGAGAATAAGCCACTCATGGAAACAGTTCCGAACCCTGCCTAATAGCTAGTTTAGTGCTATGTTTTATCCCATTGGCACCCTCAATTTTCATCCAACGTTTGCCACTATGCAGCATTGATTGGTTCATCGGATCATACTATAAGTCTTCATAGATCTTTATCGAGAATCTCACAAACAAAATAGCCACAACAAAGACAGAGAAAGCAAAAGACTCTAATCAAACATAACTCTAAAAGATGAACCGTAAGACTCTTAGTAGATTTAAACCTTTACATAGACTTTAATTAGAAAAAAGAAAACCTAAAATACTTACTAGACCAGGACGAGAGACGAGCCCCTTTCTCCCTCACCACCGGCCAAAATGCTGGCCAAAGGACGATGGCGGCGAAGACAACCTTTGAAAGTGAAGCGCCAGAAGTTAATCGTCTCGTACAATTGTTAAAAACCATAGTCATCTCTTCCAACCTTTTGCCCCCTATATATGTCTCCCTCCTCTCCTCTCCTCTCCTCCCTTCCATTCTAGTACTGGAATATTGCACCGACAACGTGCGAGCTGATCTATCATGACAATGCATGCCGATACATGAGCTCGATTGATGATGGCATGGGGGAGGTGGCATAGGATAATTAAGCTCAATACACGCAAAAAAAATTTAAAAATATTAATTTTTTTTTACCCTTTGTAAATATATACATCGCACGAAAAAATTGACAGAAATATACAGGAGCGCGGCACCGAGCCGGCACCACGGCGCCAAGGCGCGAGGCCGCCAGAGCGCGTCAGTACCGCATGGTGCGGGACGAAAGCAGTGCCGCGCGACGAAAGCAGTGCCGCGGGACGAAAGCAGTGCCGCGCAGCCAACCCGTGGCACGGGATGACAGACGACAACGGTGCCGCATGCTCATCCCATGGCACCGCTCGGCAATAGGCGATGGCGGTGCCGCGCGCCCTTTCTGCGGCACCGTGGGGCCACACCGGTGCAGCGCGCCCATCCCGCGGCATCGCTTGGTGCTGCGCGCTCCGCTGGAGGCTGTCACATTTGTCGGCACCGCTGTCAAGCACCACCGACGCAGCCTCCGCTCACTCAACGGTCACTCGGCTTCTGACAACCTCGCGTGGGAGCTAATTTATGGAAGTATGCACCATTAAGAACAGTTATCCATCACTTCACGTAACTGCTATCTATGTCTTTATTTTCTCCCCATGCTTCGTTCTGTTGCCTTCACAGGGTATAAAAGGATGGAGAACGACCTGAGGAGCAAGCATTTGTTCTCTCCACTTGCTCCCTTCAGCTGTCTTTCACATAGAAGAAAAGAAGAAGAACGATGAGAGAGGCGCAAGCGCTAGAGGAGAAGAAACTGAGAACTATATATTCCGGAGGGGTAGAAGAAGCACTCAGTGAGAGATCCAATAGTAGGATAATCCACATGTAATTGAGTTTATAAATTTTTATAAAATATTTTTTTCGTATGCATTAGAGTAAAATACTAGTTTTGATGTAAATATTAGTTTGTTGTATAAATATTCTCTCCGCTTACTCCCTTCAGCTGTCTTTCGCATAGAAAAAAAGGAGAACGATGAGAGAGGCGCAAGCACTAGAGGAGGCAAAACTGAGAACTATATATTCTAGAGGGTAGAAGAAGCACTCAATGAGGGATCCAGTACTAGGGTAATCCACAGGTAATTGAATTTATAAATTTTTATGAAGTAATTTTTCGTACGCATTTGACTAAAATACTAGTTTTAACGTAAATATTAATTTGTTGTATAAATATTAATTGTACAGTTGTATTTAGTGTATATGTAGTAAATATTTGTCGATTTGTCAGAAGTTAGTAAATTGTAAAATTGTGAAAGTAGTATGAATGTACACTAGAGACAGTATTATTCTCACATGTTGTGTATGTTATAATACTTACGGAAATATTAGTGTAGTTGTAGTAGAAATTAATTGGGGTAAGAGCGTGTCACCCGTTGAAATTACTATTTTGTAATTAAAAAATAACTATTATTGATATAGGAGTTGATGTTTATGAACATTGAAAATTCGGAGTAAAAAAATAAATTTTATGGCTCCTTTAGTTTAAATAGAAACGAAATTAAACATGCATCCTGTTCGGTGGTGCTGAATGGTGGCTGGACGTGGTGTGAATAGGGGTCGCGCGTGTCTGATAAGTGCCAGGTTCCTTTGATGTCTCTCCGGTCATCTCGAACTTCGGTTCCTTTCTTTTTTTAGGGTTTGTGTCGCTCCCGAAATCCTAAAGCCTCCTCGAAATCTCAAATCTGAAGTTCTCAGGTTTAATATTTTTCGAAACCCTAAAATTCCTTTTGGCTCCCGATCTAAGATTCTCGGAAATATCCATGTTCTTGGAATAAATACATTTAAGCCCAGACCCTTCAATATTCCCAGATTTGTCCCAATTTCAATCCCCATAAAATATTCTCGTCAATTCCTTTATTTTTAGAACATTTACAATATTCTGAATATTCCGATTTTCCAGTTCCCGAGAAAATATCCTCCAATTTCCAAATTCCACAAAGTACTTCCCCGCCTTCCGAATCCCCAAATATTCCTCATTCAAATATCCCTCGTTTTCCGAACTCCACAAAATATATTCCATCTTCTAATTCCCTCCAAATATTTCTGATTCCCATATATATATTGTCGGAGGAGTAAACCTCGACGGCGAGAGGTCTGGAGACCCCCCTTTGAGATTCGGCCGGGGGAGTAGTTCTCAGGCGAAGTCGGCGTCAATGCGGATCTACGGAACGATGGATGGATCACTCGGCGAAGTCCGGACCGTCCGAACTTGAATCGGACCGTCTGGCCCGGGGGCCCGAGCTGAGGAGCGGCAGACGCCTTGGCGCTCGGGAACTAGGGCCCGAGCTGGGAGATCGAAGGTCCGGACCGTGACGATGGCGCACAAAAGAGACAGGAGGATTTATACAGGTTCGGGCCGCTCGGAAGTGTAATACCCTACGTCCTGTGTGTGGTTTGCTATCTGTGATGGATGTGGATTGTTGCTACAAGGTGAGGCTAACTCGCGGCCGGAGCTGGAAAAGAAGAATAGCAACTAGCGTATGAGCTAGCGAGCGAGAGCCGGAGAGTGCTCGGCGGTTGCTAATCCTCAAGCCTCCTTTTGCTAGAAAGTGGCATGGATCCTCCTTTATAGGCGAGGGGAGTCCACAGTGCCAAGATACATGCTGGTAGAGAGAGAGAGCTACATGAGAGGGCTGGTACAGCTTGTCCTCTCACTGTCTTGTCGCCGTCTTGTCTTGCACATCCGCCTGCTGCCGCCTGCTGCGTCCACGCCGGGGCACATCCGCCTGCTGAGCCATACCAGAGTTGGTAGGCAGCGGGCGGTGAAGTCGTCGAGATGTGATGGAGCGTCTGGTCGTCTGGTCGATGGAGCGGGGAGACGCGACGGCGCACGGCTCCAAGTCAAAAGGCTCTGACTGCACAGCAGATGCACAGCGAATTGAGCCCTCCATAGTCAAAAGGCTTCTGACTACACACAGGGAGTGGGCCCATGGGGGACCGCGCTGGGAGCTCACGCCTGTTCGAGCGGGCGACAGGTGGAAAGCGTCCCTCCGCGTGCGCGCTAGGCTCCGAGCTCCTTGGTGACGGACAAGTAGGCCCCGGACCGGTCTCAACGCCCGGGTCCGAGGCTGTGGTCCTCGGGTCTAGGAGGCGAGACCCGGGACCGCGGCCGGGGGTCCCGGGCACGAGGGCGCGGCCCGGGCACTGGAATACTCCAGCTCCGTGCCCGGGGACGCCTGCCGAGACTGGGATTGCTGGCCCGGGCCCCGAAGGTAGAACCGGGGCCGGGAATGTCCTCGGCGGCGCGGCCCGAGGAGGGAGCGGGCCGTTATTGCGACGCGCTCGGGAAGGTACACCCGGGCCCGGGCGGTGCCTGGGCCCGAGGCACTTAGCATTGTTGGCCGTTGCTTGTTTTTGAGCGTAGGCCCCGGGTAAGCCGGCGTGGCCGAAGACTCTCGCGTTCCCGGGGACTGGGGGACCCCCAGTCCCATTTTGCCGACAGTGGCCCCTGGCCCTGTTGCTCGGCCGGGATCAGCCCCGGGCAGGAACAGGGCCACGTCTTGAAGAAAAGAGGGGACGCGGGGTGCACTTGGTTCGTCATGGACTGGTGTAGCTTGGTGATGTGCCCGGGACACAGGCTGAAAAACATCGAATGAAGTGTTGAGGAAGGCCGGCGGCAGTGGTCGCGACGCCGAGGCAGCAGCTCGCCGCCCGTACTGTCGCCAGCGAGTTCTTCGTGGCGACCGCTGGCCGGAGACGGCGGTAGGAATGAGGCGCGCCGTCCGCTTGGAGGCCGCCGCCGATGAGTTCTCCCGTGCCTGGCCATGAGATGGAGGCGCGAGAGAAGGAAGCACTCTCCCGGGGAGAACGCGTCCGGGCCCAGGAGGCCGGGCTCGCGTCCCGGGGGTGAGAGTTCGTCGTGCTCGAGGAAGTCGCGGCAGTTCGGGAGGAAGTCGCTGTGGTTCGCGAGGTGTTCGCGGCAGATCGCGAGGTGGTCGCGGTTGTTCGCGAGGAGGTGCGGGAGGCCGTGGTCGAATCCGCTGCCCCGGAGGCAGGGTTCTTCGACTGCGGCGAACATCTTGTAGAGCCGATGCCTGACGAAGAGGTTGATGAAGACGCCGGTTCCCTTCAGACGCCATACGCGGGCGCCTTCGGGGCCCGGGGGCCCTCCATGCCCCCGAGTGCTCCCCATCCGACGTCACTCGGGGCCCGGTCAGAAGTACTCCGGTGACTCTCCCCGTACGATCAGGGCCTCGCTCGTGCTTGCGCTCCGGTTTGGCCTGTCTTGTACAAGAGAGGTGTTTGTATAGATATATGATGACGTTTATATTTTCGTACCTTGGTTTATTGTGTTGTCCGGAGGTTGCTGGTGTTCGGGGCCTCGTGTCCGGAAACGCCGAGTATCGACAGCGAGATCCGGGAGCTGCGAACAGCCGTCGGGCCCACGGCCCCTGTCCGAGCTCCGACGTAGCCGCTTGCTTCGGGAGCCCGGTCCCCGGGGGCAACGGATGCGCCGGTCGCCCGCTTCGGGAATCTGGTTCCGCTGGGCGCGAGCCTTGTGGAGCGATAAAGTTCGCAGGTTCGGCCCCTGCCCGTCTTCTTGTTTCGGGGGCTCTCCGCGCCCCCGGGCCCCGTTGGCCTAGGGAGCACAGCGATGCCGCGACGACAGGCTCTACATGATGAACCGTGAGAGCACTAGGCTCGTCCCCTTGTCCATTCCATGCTGTGAGCCATGGCGTCTACCACCACCCAGGGGTCTCTTCGCGGTTGCGACCGAGTGGAGGAAAGGATTGCGCATAAGGAATCTGCCCCCCAGCAGCGGAAAAAATCGAGCCCGGAGCCAACCAGTGCGGGACACCGCAAGCCGGGGCTTAGACGATGTCCGGGGTTTAGCAGATGGGATACGGTAGCTCGCTGGTAGGGAACAGATGCTTAGGCGCAACACCCAGCCACCGCATGGGCGCGACCCGATTATGCCCCTAGGAGGAGATCGCCACGATCGCGACATAAAGAAAGGATAAGGGCACGAGCCCGGGAACGATAATAAAAGTATTATTATGGAAAGCGAATACGCATGGGCCCGGCCTCGGTCGGCACTGAGGTTTAGAGGCACTTACAGGACGTGTTTTCAGATAATATTTCTGAAGATGCTCCCAGGCTTACCGAGCCTGGTTGGGAAGTTCCGATCACCAGGGAGGGGCCTTCCCACGGGGGGAAGATTTCATTCCGACCCGTACGAAGATACGGCGGAGATTCGAACCCCAAACCTGAAGTGATCGGGCCCGAACCTGACGCCAAAGATAGCGCTTGAGGCCTTGCTGGTAACGAGCGACGCGGAGCGGAGCGCACCACCTTCGTTCCTCGAGGAAGCCGAGGTTGTCGAGCTGCATATTTGTCGTGGTTGATGTTTGTTGATGTAGCGCTGTACCCGAGAGCCGAAGGAGAGGTTTGGCAACAAAACGGGTTCGGCACGGTACACCAGGAAGAAACTGGGTCTCCCCGGGTGCCCAGCTTGGTGTAGTATGAATCGTCCCCAGGACCGCCGGGGAAAGGTCTACTCTACACATAGGGAACTGTGAGAGCATCCAGTTCGTTCCCTTGTCCATCCCATGCTACTAACCCAACACATGGGAAACGACGAAAGGAACGAGACCGGGAAGGATATTAAAAACATTGCGTATGTAAAGTGTATATACGTGGGCCCCGGCCAGCGCTGAGTTTTCGGGGAAGTCCGCCGCTGGCCCGGGTTCATGGTAACTTACAGGATGTTTATATAGGTAGACTTGTGAAAATACTTGATGCGCCTAGGGATGGAGCTCGGACTCGCTTCCCTCGCGAGCCTCGAGGCTGAGGAAAGGCATGTGCTTGGACCCGGGGGCCCCGACTATCCTGCGGAGGATGTGTCCGGGACCCGGGGGCCCCGGACTGGAATACGTTTTTGATATGAGCCGGGTTCCGGGGGCCCGGGCTTGAAATATGGAATGTGAGACGGCCTTCCGGATGCATTCTCGCCGGGGCGGTGCCGTCCGGGCTCCGCGCCCTACTTCGGGTGTCGCGTTCCTAGGCTTGCACTCGCCTTGGCGAGGCCGCCCTGGTTCGGCTCCTTGGTGTCGGGCCCGGGGCACAGATTCGGGAATCCGTGCCTCGGCTCAAATATGTGCCCGGGGCTCAGGGGGCCCCGGACTGGAATAAGATTCGATATGTATTATCAACATGTGCCCGGGCACGAGGCCGGGGCAAGGACATGGACCATATCGGGACGACTTCCCCGGACCCGCCCTTGCCGAGGCGACGCGGTCCGGGTACTAGCGCCCTGTGAGGGTCACTCCGGGTGCCACGTTCCTAGGCGAGCACTCGCCTTGGCGATGCCGTCCCGAGTCCGGTTCCTCAGAGTCGGGCCCGGGGGGTAAGTCCCGGGCCGTATGTTTGCCAGGCGGGGGGCGCTCTACGACGAGCGCCACGCTCGCTGCCTGCAGAAATGTGCCCAACCATCAACTCGCATATCGTGACCTGAGGCCAAGGCGCGAGGAGCGGGCACGAGCCCCGCTACCGAGGGCAGCGAGGACGCTCTCTGGTCCTGGCCTGTCAGGGGCCGTCGTCGGGCTCAGCTTCCCTTGCGAGGGTGCGAGCTCTTGACACCGGGAGAAGATCCTCAACCGGGAGCAGCCGATCAACGAAAAAGACCATCAACCGGGAAAGGATTAACCGGGAGTGGCCGATCAACCAGGAGAAGCCGTTCAACCGGGAATTTATCGACCGGGAGCGGCCTGCCCGGACTCGCGCTCGGCAGGGCGGCGTGGTCCGGACTATCACGCCGGGACCCGGAGGCCCGGACTGAGTCGGGACGAACCGCCCGGACTTGCCATCGCGTCCGATAGAGTCCGGGCAGTCGTACCCTATGACAAAGAAAAGGGGAAGGCTTCCTCTAATAAAGGGGAAGAGGAGAGATTTTCATTAAACCAAAAGCCAACCAAAGAACCAGAACCGATACAGTTGACGCTTCCCGGGAATGTGGGACGAATCGGGACGATCTCTTCGGGCTTGGAAAGTGTCGGGACGTCCTTCCCGGACACGCTCTCGCCAGGGCGAAGCTATCCGGGTTGTCGGTCCCCATCTGGTTATGAGAATGTTGATGTTGTCCCGAGCATCGCGTTCCTAGGCCCGCACTTGCCCTGGCGAGGCTGCCCTGTTTCGGGAGTGGGATTCGGACGGTCTGCCTAAGGGCCGGACGGTCCGAGTCGCTACAACCGGACCGTCCGTCGACGGTTCGGACCGTCCGAACCGCTTCGAGCGCGTTTGGCCCGCTACTGGTTCGGCCGGGACTCGGGCTCAGCTCCCTCGGACTCAGGTCCCTTGAGAGGGAGCGAGCTCTCCGTGACTGGACCGGGGGGAGATAGGTGCCCGGGAGCCAGGGGCTTGACCGGGATTAAGTACGCACCCGGGAGCTAAGCTCCGACCGGGGCGAAGTACGAACCCGGGAGCTAAGCTCCGACCGGGGCGAAGTACGAACCCGGGAGCCAAGCTCCGGCCGGGGGGAAGTATGCGCCCGGGGGCCACGCTCGGACCGGGGGGAGTAAGCATGCCCGGGAGCCAAGGGCTCCGACCGGGGCGAGAGATGCACCTCGGGAGGAAGGGGCTCCGACCGGGCGAAATAGGCACCCGGGAGCCAGGGGCTCCAACTAGGGCCAGAGATGCACCCGGGAGCCCGGGGCTCCGACCGGGGCAAGATCGGCCCCGGGAGCCGGGGCTCCGTCCGGGGCGAAATAGGCACCAGGGAGCCAGGGGCTCCGACCGGGCGAAATAGGCACCCGGGAGCCAGGGGCTTGACCAGGGAAAGATATGCGCCCAGGAACCAGGGGCTCCGACTGGGGCTATTTGCGCGCGCCGGGGAGCCAAGCTCCGACCGGGGCTAAGGACGCGCCCGGGAGCCAAGCTCCGACCGGGGCTATTTACGCACCCGGGAGCTAAGCTCCGACCGGGGCTATTTATGAGCCGAGGAGCCAGGGGCTCGACCGCACGGGCTCAGGTCCCTTGAGAGGGAGCGAGCTCGGGCCTGCTACTGCTCCTGCCGGGACTTCTTGACACGCTCGGCTAACTTGTGGACGGCGCGACACTCCACGAGGTCGTGCAAATCCGTCTCGTGGACGGCGCACCACCTCCGGGTTTCGGCCGGCTCGAGGCGCTCGGCCAAGCGCTGGACGGCACGACACTCCGTGATGTCGTGCCGATCCGTGTCGTGGAAGGCGCACCACCCACGGGCTGCGGCCGGCTTGAGATGCTCGGCCATGCCCTGGACGGCGCGGCACTCTGTGATGTCGTGCCGTTCCGTGTCGTGGAAGGCGCACCATCCCCGAACTAAGGCCGGCTCGGCACGCTCGGGTGAGCGCTGGACGGCGCGGCACTCCGTGATGTCGTGCCAGCCCGTCTGGTGGAGGGGGCACCACTTCTGGGTTGTCGCCGGCGGTGGCGGCGCTCGTGCGGCCTTTCGCCGCTTGCCGCGACCATCGCCTCCGCGGGCATCATAGCTCCGGGGGCTGCCCGTAGCTGCCAAGGCGTAGCTCTCGGCTGCCGCCTTGGCCTTCTGACGCTTCCTCCTGTTCCGCCGTAGCGCGGAACGTGAGAGCCTGCCGTCCTCTCCAGGGCCCCTGTCGGGGGCCACGTTGCCTGGCGGGGTGTAGCCGCCGGACCCCTCGCCGTAGTCTCGACGATGATGGTGGCCTCCTGCCATGGAGCGCGTCGATGTTGGAGGCGCCGGCGTAACACCTGAAAAGGAAACTCCCCCTACCTGGCGCACCAGCTGTCGGAGGAGTAAACCTCGACGGCGAGAGGTCTGGAGACCCCCCTTTGAGATTCGGCCGGGGGAGTAGTTCTCAGGCGAAGTCGGCGTCAATGCGGATCTACGAAACGATGGATGGATCACTCGGCGAAGTCCGGACCGTCCGAACTTGAATCGGACCGTCCGGCCCGAGGGCCCGAGCTGAGGAGCGGCAGACGCCTTGGCGCTCGGGAACCGGGGCCTGAGCTGGGAGATCGAAGGTCCGGACCGTGACGATGGCGCACAAAAGAGACAGGAGGATTTATACAGGTTCGGGCCGCTCGGAAGCATAATACCCTATGTCCTGTGTGTGGTTGCTATCTGTGATGGATGTGGATTGTTGCTACAGGGTGAGGCTAACTCGCGGCCGGAGCTGGAAAAGAAGAATAGCAACTAGCGTATGAGCTAGCGAGCGAGAGCCGGAGAGTGCTCGGCGGTTGCTAATCCTCAAGCCTCCTTTTGCTAGAAAGTGGCATGGATCCTCCTTTATAGGCGAGGGGAGTCCACAGTGCCAAGATACATGCTGGTAGAGAGAGAGAGCTACATGAGAGGGCTGGTACGGCTTGTCCTCTCACTGTCTTGTCACCGTCTTGTCTTGCACATCCGCCTGCTGCCACCTGCTGCGTTCACGCCGGGGCACATCCGCCTGCTGAGCCATACCAGAGTTGGTAGGCAGCGGGCGGTGAAGTCGTCGAGATGTGATGGAGCATCTGGTCGTCTGGTCGATGGAGCGGGGAGACGCGATGGCGCACGGCTCCAAGTCAAAAGGCTCTGACTGCACAGCAGATGCACAGCGAATTGAGCCCTCCATAGTCAAAAGGCTTCTGACTACACACAGGGAGTGCGCCCATGGGGGGCCGCGCTGGGAGCTCACGCCTGTTCGAGCGGGCGACAGGTGGAAAGCGTCCCTCCGCGCGCGCGCTAGGCTTCGAGCTCCTTGGTGACGGACAAGTAGGCCCCGGACCGGTCTCAACGCCCGGGTCCGAGGCTGCGGTCCTCGGGTCCGGGAGGCGAGACCCGGGACCGCGGCCGGGGGTCCCGGGCACGAGGGCGTGGCCCGGGCACCGGAATACTCCAGCTCCGTGCCCGGGGACGCCTGCCGAGACTGGGATTGCTGGCCCGGGCCCCGAAGGTAGAACCGGGGCCGGGAATGTCCTCGGCACCGCGGCCCGAGGAGGGAGCGGGCTGTTATTGCGACGCGCCCGAGAAGGTACACCCGGGCCCGGGCGGTGCCTGGGCCCGAGGCACTTAGCATTGTTGGCCGTTGCTTGTTTTTGAGCATAGGCCCCGGGTAAGCCGGCGTGGCCGAAGACCCTCGCGTTCCCGGGGACTGGGGGACCCCCAGTCCCATTTTGCCGACATATATATATATATATATATATATATATATATATATATATATATATATATATATGGGCTATGGTACTTCGCGAAGCACGAATTGCCCCGTGCTTCGCATCCGTTGCTACATATTAGAAGTTTAAATGAGCGATCCAAACCGTTCATCATGATCTCCATATTGAAACAAGGTTGGAGACCAAATTTTATATTTTTTAAAATTTTTTTACTATTTTTTAGATAGGTACAAATTTATAGGTTTTGGACGATTTTGAAGTCTTTAGATTAACAAGATTTCATACCTATCTAAAAAATAGTAAAAAATTTTCAAAAAATATAAAATTTAGTCTCCAACCTTGTTTCAATATAGAGATCATGATGAACGGTTTGGATCGCTTATTTAAACTTCTAATTTGTAGCAACGGACGTGAAGCACGGGGTAATCAGTGCTTCGCGAAGCACCATAGCCCATCTATATATATATATCCCGAAATCCAGAATACTACAAAGTTCTGAATATTTCCACAATTGCTAACTCCAAAATATATATCAGAATCCATAAATATCCCCGACTCCCGTGAAAATATTTTCCGGTGTCCCAAACCTAGAATATCCCTAATATTCTCGCATTTCTAATTCCCTAAATTTGCGTCAACAGTTTAGATTGTGGTACTCCAAATATTCCTTGAACTTCCCTAAATTCATTTTCCAAACTTAGGAAAATTTCTAAAGATCCCCTCTTTTTCCTTTTTCTCTATTTTTCCTCTTGCCCCTTTTTCTTTTTTTTTCTTTCTTATTCCTCCTTCCTTTCTTCTACCTCTGATTTTTTCTCTCTCTCTCTCTCTTTCTAGCCGAGCCCGAGCAGCCCTCGGCCTCGCCCGGCCCGCGCCGGCCTGCGCCATCTCCCAGGCCTGGCCTGCCGCCGTCCGCCGCCGCCTGGCCCAGTCCACCGCCGCACAGCCTCCCCTCGCCGCGCCGGGCAGTGGTCGCCGTCGTCGCCTCCGTCCACCACCGGTGAGCCTCTCGGCCCCGCCATCCGCTCTCTGTCGGACTCCCTTCTTCGCTCTGTGCCGCCGTCGTTGCACCGACGAGCCGCCGTCGCTGCCCCGCTCCTGTTGTGCCGCCCTCCGCCGTCCTCGATCTGCCGGCGACCGTCGTCGTCGCCGTCGGCATCGAGCCTCTCTGGTTGCTGTGCTCACTCGGCCCCGGGCCACAGCCGTCTAGGCCTACCGACACCCCCTCCCCGTGAGACAGACGTGTGGACCCCGCCGGTCTCTCCCCTCCAAGGATGACAAGCGGACCCCAGTGCACAGTACCCAAACAGATCTCGGTCGTCCCTCGTCTTGGATCAAATCCGAGCCATGCAATCTTCATAAAGCTTCGGTTTCAACTTAATCTGAGCCATCGAATTTTCCTTAACCCGGATTCAGTGCCATGTCAGCCCTATAGCCACCTCACCTAGCCATCTGTCACAGCCCGATTTTCGGAAATTAAATAAAATAATTAATAATTGGTTTTCTATAATTTATATTAAATTGTAAAACAAATCAGTTAAGTCAAATACAAGTGGGAAATAAAAATTTTCTTTAATAAATGATTGTCAAAATCATTTTTAATAAATTCATTGTGTGTAATTATACTCTCTGAAATTTTCTCGGATTTTTGGAGCTCTAGAATTAATTTTAACATTACAAAGATTAATTTCAGTAATTATTTAAACAAATTCTAAATTCCTTTACTCGGGTTGTTCTTGGTCCAAATCCTCTGCACCTTTCTTTTCTACCTAAACTCGAGCTGTCGTTCCAGAATCCTAATTCCCTAAAAAGTCCGACTCCAGAAAATCCCCAAAGTTCTGAATTCGACAGACTTGAAAATATTCGATTCCTATTTAGTAAATATCCATCATTCCTTTTGATTTAAATATCCTTGCTCTCCATAAAATCCAAATCCTCAATATTCTGAGTTCTCGCTGCAATTCGGATCGCCACAAGAATATTCTCAAATTTTCTGATATCCCGAATATTCTAAATCCCGTTGATTTCCTCCATTCCAAAAGTATTTCAAATATCCGAACTATCCCGAAACTCCTTTGACTTGATATTCCAATTATTCTTGTTGATCCAAATTCCAGATTCTGTAAAATATCCCCTAAGTTATATATATATATATATATACACACACACACATTCTGAATATCGGAATATTCCGAACCTCTCAATATTTCTACAAATTTTCAAATTCGAAATATTCCTCAAATTCTTAAATTCCAATTCTCCAAATTCTGGGTTTTTCCAGAAAACCCCTTCCCCTTTTCTTTTTTTCCCATCTTTTCTTTTGTCCTTTATTCTTTTTTTTCTCCTTCCTTCCTGTTCGTCTTCCTTCGCCTGCCTACTCCCTCTTCTCTCCTCTCTCTCAACGACTGCATCTAGAGCTCGGCTTGGGTCGCTCCGCGCCGCCTCCCCTTGGCCTCGCACGGCCCGGCCTGCGCCGGCCCACCGCCGCCGCTCCTCGATGCCGGCCTGCCTGCCGCCGCCAGAGCCGAGGGCCCAGCCCAGCGCTGCCGCGACGCCCCGCGCCCGCCGCCGCCGAATCCGCGTGCGGCCGCCACCCGTCACCGCCCCGGACTCTCTCCTATAAAGCCCGAGCCGCCGCCGCCTCTCACGTGGCCTAGCCCGCCACTCATGGCCGCCCACGCCCCTGCGTCGCGCCGCCACTCCTCCCCACGCCTGCGCCGCCGCTGCTGTAGCTACCGCTGCCAGTTCGCCGCGTCGCGCGCTTGCCGTCGCCCAGCTACCACCCGCCGTCGCTGCTCGACACCCGCGGCCGAGGTCGCCGCTGCCCCTGGTGAGCCAAAACCCGGCCGACGCCTTCATCCTTTTCCTCTCCTCTCCGTTCGACGTCGTCAGACATCGCCATGCCGAGCTCCCGGAAGACCCCGAAGCCTCAGGCCTCTCCGGTCCCATCCCTGGTGCCGTCGCGTGCTACCGTCCTTCATCGTCGCCGATGCATCGCTGCCGCGCTGCCAACGGTCGCCGTCGTTGTCGCCCCGCTGCCAGATGTCGTCACGGCCCTGGCGCCGATGCCGTGGATGCCGGGCTCACCCCCTCCTTGGGGGCACTGCCTTGAGGGCCTAGCACATCCTCTCTCCTGAAGCCGACATGCGGGCCCTTCCTCTCCGGCGTTTCTCCTTCTTGTGTGACAGTGTGTATGGCCATTGGGGCCCAAGCACAGTAGCTTAATCAATCCTAGCCATTCATTTTATTCCAACCCATCCGATCCTTTAGATTCACATCAAATACCGAAGCGATTTAGACCATTGGATTACCCGAGACCAATTCCATCCGTTGGATCTTCTTTAACCTAACACCTCCATCACGTCAGCCCTAGCCACGGTGCTGCCACCTCTGAGCCACCTCATCCCTTTGGTCCACATGAAATCCTAGTCATCAATCCATTTCATCGCCATCTCACCCTGCCAACTCAGCGGGTTCACACCCATTCCCTCTGTTCTCCTTGGTCCATAGACCCAATCTACCATGAGTCACCACTCTGATCAGTGGGCCCCACAACCAAATATCTATCTAAAAACAATTCGATTAATAATGTCTCCGAGGGAATATTCTTGAGAATATTCCTATTCAATTTCTTCCGGATTTACTCTGAATTCAATATTCCGGACGCCGTAACTTTTCCATCCGAACTTCGATTCGACCCGTTCTTCCTAAATTCATCTAAAATCGTGATGTACCTGTTTATGTACTTTTTATGTATTGTTTATTGCGAGTTTCTTAGGGTTTTTTCTCGTTTTACGTGTAATCAGTCGTTTCGTCATTTCTGAGGATCGCAAAGAATGAGCAAGAGTTCGGAAGAGCAATCAAAGACGTTTCTGTTGCAAGGCAAGTCACATAACAATCCCCTTAAGCATGTTGGTCCTATTTTAAAAAACTATTTTATTTTAACGTTATTGCATGCAATGTTTTGGAATGTCAATACGGGTATTTATTTATTATCCAATATTCTTCGATAATTATAGCCATTTTGTTATTGATATCTATACCTTGATACTCTGGGTAAATAATATTGACTAGCTAGATGAATATTTACTGGTCTAGCTAGATAATTTAGGATCTGCTTAGCCATGCCTAGAAAATTTAGCATCATTTTATGTGGTGAACTATTTAATCATCAATGACTCATTAATGTTTAATGGCTATATTTTTCACAACAGTTGGTCGTGGCTGGATAATTAATTGTACCAACTAAAACTTGACTGAATGGTGGGTTGTGAGCACTAGGGTTTGTGAATGTTGCTAGTGGTGCTCATGACAGTTAAGGATTGGTTCGTGGACTACTTGTTGCGAAGCAACACCCGTGCTAATCACAAGCCAGAATGGGTAATGGCGGGAACCAAAGTGTAGTTCATTCAACCGAAGGCTCATGGTGTGTTGTGGCTGTGTCAATAAGACCACCATGGCTGCGTCAATAAGTCCATGTTTTGGGCGTTGGGCCGTCTCCCTGTCTAAGAACCTGATCAACCCTACTGGAGATTGGTGGTCCAGCGAGTGGCTCTCTTGTTGTGCGGGGTACATGGAGGGTCCTATCACGTTTCTTTTCCGAGATACCGTGGTGGTATTAAGGCGCACAATGATGTGTTGTGGAGTTATGTCTTGTGGGTAAATTGGTACACCTCTGGCCAGAGTAAAACTATTCGAATAGCCGTGCCCGTGGTTAATGGGTGAGCCTAGCAATGTTTTCTGTGATTAGTCCCACACTACTCATAATGATAAATGATGGAACTTAATAGCACCAGTTTGGATAGTTATGGATTAGGCCTGAACTGCGTTGGAGCGATGTTCAGAGATTGGTTCAATGTTGATAATAACTAAATAGTGTTGTTTTCAATGTTTTTAAGTGCAAAGGTTTTAAATGTTGTTTATGCAAATTGTCGATGTTTTATATCAGCAATAATAATATGGGGCTACTCGTGAGACCTAAACTTGATGGATTGCAAAGAAACACGGAATAATTTATACTGGTTTAAGCCCTCGAGATGAGGTAATATCCTACGTCCAGTTGTGGTGTATTGCCTTTAAGGTTTCTCTGGTGAGATTGTATGAGTTGCCCTCAGGGGGCGCCCTGCCTCCCCTTATATACCGGGTGAAAGGGTTACAGAGTAGGAATCCCAGTCGGACTCTGACCAAGGGATTTCCTTCTAGAAATACAACGTGCCCGACTAGTACTATATCATTTCCTTGTCATACAAAGTAATGTATGCCGAGTCCTATTGTATCCCTAATTACAAGGTCTAGCCCACCTTCTGTCCGAGTGGCCGTAATTGCCATTCTTGAGGTACCCGGGGCCCATGGCCTCCATAGTAGCCCCTGAGACCTTCGTAGTTGAGTCACAATTGATACCGAGTGCTCATCCTCCACGGTGAAGAGATTCCCGAGCACTTTGCTCCCGAGTACTTATTGTTCGAGTGCTTCTTCTCCCGAGTCGTGCTTCATGTCAGCTGGCAACGAGGCTATAAAGGGCTTCATAGAAGAATATAAATAGTGTGCGCCGAATAGGCGCACCTATTAGGTGCAGCTCGTGGGTAAAGGCCAGTACACTTTCATCTGTGTGAGGACTCCGACTCCGACTACGGTGGTGAAACCGCTCATGGTGGAGACCAAAGCACTCATTCTCGTCTTTCAGTTGACGACGCTCGTCTTCCTCACGTTCACAATGTCGTGCATTGATATCTTGCTGAAGATCACGTCATAGTCGCCCTCCAACATCTTGGTTATCCCGACGGTTGTTTTGATGTCGTCGCCGCCGGTCGTTATTGTGGATGCCGAGTGACGTGTGGCGTGACTTTGTGTGTGGCTGACTGGAGCTGGCCGCTTGGCGTCATGTTAAGGCAGACGAGACCACTATTGGAGAAGCCGACCTGTTGATCGGTACGAGAGTATCGCCCGACTGTTGATGCTGCTGACATGCTGCAGCGGTGATCAGAGCTTTTATCCTTGCTATCGTCGAGGTGGCCTGGTGATCAGGCCCAAACTGCAATGTATCCAGTAGAGTTGCAGAGGAGTTATGAAAACGTCGTGGTCGCCAACTCGGGTTTGGAGGATTTGCTGTTGAGTAGTCTGCCCAGCCTTGCATAGATCGTCGTTGCAGGCATCGCGCTTGGCGTGCAGACGTCTTGTGTCTTCCTCCTGTTGTTCACGTAGTCGGCGGGCCTCCTCCTCTTGTTGATCACGTAGTCGGCGTGCCTCCTGAGTGGGAGTTGAGCCCTTGGACGCCTTGAAGACTTCACGTGGTGGAGAGAAGCTTGCCGAACTGCTGTCCGACTTAGAGTCAGAGTCAGGGTAGTTGATGGGGGTGATTACGACTCTGACCTCCCTAGATCCGATCTTGAGCGGCCCTGGGCCGTATCCGAGTCAAACTCCAAGGGATCAGGTTTGCCGCATTGGATGTTGATTGAGGATGTCCGCGGCGTTGCTGAATCCGAACGGGAGATTGACAATCTCCTCCTTTCTTAGCCCGATCTCGGCTAGCTTGAGGCCAAGTCCGAGTCGAACACCGAAAGAAAGAGTTGTCCCGAGACTCGAGCATGTTGAAGATTGTCGCAGCATGTCGACGAGGATCACTGCAGCGTTACGTGGGCCGACTGGCGCGGAGTCGGCTTGGTCCCTGACCGATTGGATCTTATCCGAGTCGAACAGGGTGAGGCTACCAAACTTGTCGGCGACAAAGTCGAGGCTCCCGAAGGTAATTGTTTACCCGGGGAAGAAGTTGATGCCGTCGACTCCGGTGGTTGAATCCATCAGGCTTGTCTTTTTTGACATGGCGAACAAATACGCTAACTCGGCCGACGCAGTTGTTGAGGCCTTGGATGATAAAAAGGAGCCCCAGTAGAAGGACAAAAAAGACAACGACGAGCCAGCACAAAACAAGTCCGGCAACCGCAAGCGCAAGTCGGACAACATGGTGGCTGCCATGAAGCGTATTCGGCCGCGACCCCCCAAGGACAGACGAGTACCAAAAAGTGAAGAACGGGCCATGCCCCTTTCATCCAAAGGGCAAGCATGCAGCCAAGGATTGCTTCGTGCTCAAAAAGTTTGTTTTCGAGCAGACTTCAACATTTGGCAGCAACAAAGACAAGGACAAGCCAGATTCGGGCGGAGCCGGCGACTACCAAGATCCTCAAGCTGAGCTCAACCACATTTTTGGAGGGCCGACTGCATACGAGTCCAAGAGGAAGCAGAAGCTCACAGCACGCGAAGTCAACTCGGTCTCTGCAGACGCCCCCCCAGTACCTGCGTTGGTCAGAAACGCTAATCACGTTTGACCGCGCGGATCACCCTGATCGGGTTACTCATCTAGGACATTATCCACTCGTCCTGGACCCGGTCATCAGAGGCATCAAACTGAAGAAGGTTCTCATCGATGGAGGAAGCGCTCTCAACATTTTGTTTGCCAAGACGCTCGACGAGATGAAGATTCCTCGTTCCGAGCTACGGCCAAGTACAGCGCCCTTCCACGGGGTAATCCCCGGCCTGTCTTCCACCCCACTCGGACAGATAACTCTGTAGTCACTTTTGGCACGCGGGATAATTTCCGCACCGAGAATATCTGCTTCGAGGTTGCCGACTTCGAGACCATGTATCACGCGATACTCGGATGGCCAGCACTAGCCAAATTCATGGCAGTGCCGCATTATACATACATGATGCTCAAGATGCTAGGACTAGCCGGAGTTCTTTCCCTTCACAGCGATGTCAAGCAAGCCTTCACCTACGACAAGAAAAGCTGCATGCTGGCTCAATCTCAAGAAACGATAGTCGAGCACAACAGCATCCGACTAGCCGCTACAACTGCAAGTAAGGATGATCAAGTTCCCGCCAAAAAAACAGCCAAGTTGGGAATTTCAGCGGACTCTGAAACAAAAAAGATCCCCCTAGACCCTTCCAACCCCTCCAAAATTGCTCTTGTCGGGACCGGACTCGACCCTAAATAGGAAGACGAGTTCGTCACCTTCCTCCAAGCGAACAGGATATATTTGTTTGGAAACCTTCCGAGATGCCTGGTGTACTAAGGGAGGTGATCGAGCATTCCCTCAACGTCAAGCCGGACTCCAAGCTAGTCAAACAACGACTACAGCGCTTCACACAGGACCGCAAAGATGCTATTCAGGAGTAGATAACCAAGCTCCTTGCAGCCGGGTTCATCAAAGAGATCTATCACCCGAATTGGCTGGCAAACCCACTCTTGGTCTAGAAGAAGAACGGTAAATGGCGCATATGCATCAACTACACCGACTTAAACAAGGCGTACCCCAAAGACCCATTTGGTCTACCCAGAATAGATCAGATGGTGGATTCAACTGCGGGGTGCGAACTTCTTAGCTTTCTCGACTGTTACTCGGGATACCACCAAATCAGCTTGAAGGAGGAGGTCTGCATGAAGACTTCTTTCATCACGCCGTTTGGAGCATACTGCTATGTCGTTATGCCATTCGGGTTGAAAAACGCTGGAGCAACGTATCAACAAGCAATTCAGCGGTGTTTACACACTCAACTCGGGCACAACGTGGAGGTCGATGACATGGTGATCAAAACAAAGTCAAAAGAAGACATCATCGCCGACTTGGAAGAAACTTTCTAAAGCCTTCGGAGATTCAAGATACTCGGGGCTTCGCTTAGGTGTGTGTGCACTTGGGTGACGGTACTGGAGCTGGTTCCAGGATAGTGAGGTTCCATGATGTCCAGGAGCCCTTTCATGCATCCGACGAGGATTTCTCGTGACTCCTTGACAATCTTGATTTCCTCTGCGAAGGCGCTACACTGAACCTGGACATTGGCTTCTGATGCATCAACAAGAATATTTGTTAGCCAAGACATGCGGTCGGAGCAACAAGTAGTCAAGCCAAGATCATTGTCAAACGAGAGACTTACTGGCATAGTTGGCCTCCATCTTGGCTTTGGCCTTCTCTACTTCATTCAGTTTTTCATCTTGTTTTTTCCTCTCCCGTGCCTGGGCTTTCAGCTCGGCTTCGAGGGCTGCAAATCAAAACAGTCAAGAACTCAAGATGGCAGTCAAAACTCAACAAGGCAGTTGGGAATCAACAATGCTAAAGAAATCTACTCAGGATTCACTCGGGAGGACAACACAGAAGACTTACTTCTAATCTTTTCGGCTAGGGCCCAGTTTTCATCCCTGAGCTTGTCCACCGATCCCTTTAGCCATGTTTCCCTTTCTTGGCTAGTCCGCTCCAGGTTGTCCTTGGCTACCTGGAGCTGGCACAGTTGTTGGAGCTGGGGGGCGAGCTCAGTCAGGACCTTATTCATCTTTTCTGAGCGATCGACGATCTTCTGCTCAGAACAAACAGAGGAAAACAAAGTCAAATGGTAGAGTTCCAGATCAATGGAAACTGTCAAGAACCCAACATGGCGAGATTCGCTACATACCTGGACTCCCCTGGACGCGGTGATTGCAGCATGTATAAGATTTTCGTGCTCTCTCAATACTGCTTGCTCGTCGTGCTCATAGCTCTCTGCAACTCCCTCGGGGGTAGCCTAATGAAAAGTCCTTGGGAAGTTGCGCGGTGGGGCTTCGAGCCTAGGGAGATCTCCTTCATCAGAAGACGACGATATTGACGGCGATGGGGTCCTGGCCCTGAACTTGGCAGCTACAGGGGCTTCGGTGATCTGCTCGGGGGCTAGAGTAGCAGCTTCAGCATCCACTCCCTGGTTGGCCGGCGCCGGTAATTCTGCTGTCAGGACTGCTTCAGCTTCAGCAGCTGGGGTAGCCTCTGGCTCGGCAGATGAAATTGTTGGTGCTGGCTTGGCTGGGGTGGGCTCGGTGGCAGGAGCAGCTGGCGTAGTCCCCTTAAGATCTATGTCAACTCGCTTCCTGCACAATATGTTAAATATCTAGACACTACCATATCATTCAAGATTCTTAAGAGATTGAAGATTGCTTACCTCTTGGAAGTCTTGAACTTCTACTAAGGAGCTCTAGAAGATGTCGATGAGGGGCTTGATAGGCTTGATAGCCTGCTCGGCGGCAAAGAGCTGCCGGCTATCGAGCCAGTCGGCGCGGCAGTTGGTGGTAGTGATTTGGCCCCAATTGGCTTCGTTCCTAACGCAGCCGACTAGGTTGTTGAGGCACTCGGCGGTGCTGGCCTTGGGCTCGATGTTGCTAGCCTTGGGCTTGGTAGCGCTGGCCTTGGGCTTATAGACACCGGTCTTGGGCTTGGCGGCCTGGGAGCTAAACTAGCGGGGTTCTTGATCTTCAGGCTCCCCGGCACTGCACTCGGCGTGCTTGTCTTCTTCTTACTCGGGTCTTCAAATGGTTTCTTCCCAGCCCTCTTGGAGTTGGGTTGGGCAGCAGAAGGACTGGTTGGCCATTTCTTCGACTGGGTGGCCGGTTGAATTTGGGAGTCATTATCGAACTCCACACAGTCCTGTAAATATTTCGACGACATACATCATACATTGCAGAACAATCCAAGGTAGATATTCACAAGTATTCGCCACAGATGGATAACAATTCAATATCAGTTTTTCAAGATTACCTATGGCCGAGGCCTGCTCTGGCTGTAGGGCATGGGAGCGCGTACTGCGTCCTCTGTCTCCACTACCCCATTGACAAAGAAGCCGAGAAAAGTATCAGTAATCTTGTTCTTGTCGGCTATGTCAGGGTACTCATGGTTGGGGTCATCCTTGCCCTGGTAATCCCAGCTAAAATGGCTTCTGGCCTTCAGTGGCCTGGTCGGCGGTTCAGGAAGCACCTTGCTACCCAGGGACCAGTCAGCCCTGAGCTCTTCAGGAGGTCTATCTTCTCCATCAGCTGATATACTTGACCCTTTTTTTGGCACTGAAGACCAGCTGGGCAGAACTGTTGGTGGAGAGCCAGTGAAAGGGGGCAGAGAAAGTTCGAGATTAGAACAGTAAAACCATTCTCTGTGCAGCCCTTGAGGGAGGTTTTCAAAGGAACATTGAGATAGTTTTTTTCATCTCATTCCTAAGTTGTAGACCGGCTTCCCTATGGTTTGGATCTTATTCTTGGATAGCTGGGGCTTGATATGAAAAAGATATCGGAAGAGATTGAAATGGGGCTTAACCCTCAGAAAGGCTTCGCACAGAGTGGCGAAGATGGAGATGTGCAGGATAGAGTTGAGATTCAGATTCACCAACTCTATTTGATAGAAAGACAGAAGTTGGCGAAGGAAATCCAAAGAAGGGAGGGCAAGACCGTGATCAAAGAAAGAGGTGAAGACGATAGTCTCACCACATTTGGGCGACGGCATGGATTCCCCTTCTGCGGAGCGCCAATGGATGACATCTTGACGCTGCAGCATCAACCGCTTCTCCAATAGCTTCAGCTTGAACGGGTTGTAGTCCGACATCGGCCACAATCCGGCGGTCATCTCTGGGATCTCAAATGGGGCCTTCAGCATTGCTAGAGGAGAAAATATTTGGGGGAAATACTTGTGGAGGCTTGGAATGGATGCGGTGGAGTAGAATCGGGCGACTCTCGAGTGAGGGGCGTTGGCTATGGTGAACCCTAGCGAGGCGGAGCGCGAAATTTGGACGCGGAAGCTGGAAGACGAAACGATTGGCGGATTGGAGAAGATGAGATAATCTTTTCTCTCTCCCCGCTTTTATAGAGCCTGTGTTGATAAGTGGGCTTGGGCCGACCAATTCAGTACAGGGCCACAAGACATGAGTTTCTAAATGGCATGCTCTATGAGCCGGCTACTGGTTGTATTAAAATCACAGTATAGATGTTATTTACGGAAACCGATTAAATAATCAGATATGCTTCGTGAAAGCCTAGTTGTGGGACACATATGTTCAGACATCTGCATGATTTACCAGGTATTGAGGATATGTCCTTATAAGGATCGATAGCTGGTCTCCATTAAAATTGGGGATTGTAATGCCCTGAAAATCATCTTAATTAAAAATTATCGTGGGTAAATGGAAATACAAGAATACACTGGAAAATTTTTGTTTGAGAAAAGAGTTTGAATAAAAATTTGAAATTTCCAATATTAAAAATCCCGAGTTTAAATCTTTAAATAAATACTTGGATGCTTTTATATTCCAAGGGTTTTGTAGGAGTATTTTAATCGTTTGAGTATTTATAATAATAAATTCTTGGGGTTTCATAGTGGTATTTACTTCTGGTAAATTCCCCGTGATTTAATAAACTCTCTGAAATTTTCTCGGATTTTTCAGAGCTACAGAATTAATTTTAATGCTATAAAGATCACTAAAGTCATTAAATAAATGTAAATAAATTTCTTTTCCTTTCCCCTGTTCGGGTCGTCCCTAATTTAGTCCTTTGAAGTCTCCCCGTTCATCGTGAACTCTGCCTCTCTTTTTCTTCTAGGGTTTTGTCTTATTCCCAGAACCCTAAAGTCACCTCGAAAATCTAAATTCGGAGTTACCGGATTTATTCATTTTTGAAACCCTAGAACTCTTTTGGACTCCCAATCCGAGATACTTTGTATTCGAAATATCTATATTTCCCTTTGAGATAAATCCCAGATATTCCTTAAACCCCTTTTCTGTCAAAATAAATCCAAATCTCTAATTGTCTAAGATTTCTCCAAATTCCAGTCCTAATAAAACACCCTCGTCAATTCCCTAATTCTGAAATATTTTATTCGGAATGTTCCATTTCCCAGTTCCCGAAAAATCTCCTCCAGTTCCCAACCCGAAGAATAATCCGATATTTTATTCCCCAAATATTCCTCGAATATTTTGATATTCTACTCCCCAAAATTCCCTCGAGAAAATATTCTTTGCTCTCTAAATCCCACAAAATATTCCGTCTCCCGAACCCCTCAGAGTATATTCCATTTCCTAATCTCCTCCAAGTGTTCTCCGATTCTCAAATATATATATATGTATGTAGGTATGTATATATATTCCGAGTATCAGAATATTTCCAAAATTCGTAATATTTCTACAAAGTTTTCAATTCAGAAATATTCCTTAAATTCCTAACTTCCCAAATTTCCAAATTTTGGGTTTTTCCAAAAACCCCTCTCTTTTCCTTTCTCTTCTCCTTTTTTTCAGACTGGTCACTGTTCTTCTCTTTTCCGTCTTTCCCCTGGTCTCCTCTGTTCTCCCGGCCTGGAGGCCGAACCAGGCCCGGCCTGCCGCCGCTCCGCCTGGCTCCAGCGCCGTCTCCCGCGGCCGCCGCCCTGGCCCACCTACCGATAGAGCTCCGCCTGCCTTGGCCCACGCTGCGCCAACCGCCGCCTGCGCCTCCTCTTCGCGCCCGCCGCCGCGAAACTCGGCGCCGCCACCCCGTGCCGAGGACGGACTCCCGCGCTGCCACACTTGCCTGCCCTATCTCCTCCTTCCCCTATAAATACCAGCCGCCGTCGCCTTCCTCCCGTTTTCCCCATGTGCGTCGTCGCCGCTTCCCTGCTCCTTGTCTGCCGCTGCGTCCCCCAGCTGCCGTGCCGGTCGTCGTCGTCGGTTTTGCCACTGGTGAGCCCGTGCCCCTCTGGCGCCTCTGTCCTTTCCCCATCGTCGTCGCCGGCATCGCCGTTGTCATCTACACCGGCGCCTCGTCCTTTCCCCTGTTCGTCATTGTCGTCGCCGTCGGTTCCGCCATCGTCGTCTCCTCCCCGGTGCTGCCGCCCGTTGTGCCCTGCCTCTGGAAGCCGCCGCCGCCCGTGAGCCCCTGCTCCCCAACAGTCGGTCGCTGCGTCGTCAACATCGCCGAAGTTGTCATCTGCGCCAACTCCGCTAGCCGCCGTTGCTGTTCCCTCTTCGTCGGTTTCGCCGCCTGCCAACGCCATCCAGAGCTGCCAGCCTGTGCCGCCGCCTCTGCTGCCGCTCGCCAGCCCGCCGCCGCCCTGCTCTCCTCTCGCCAGCGCCGCTGTCCCGCTTCCGGCGTCGTCGCCAGCAAGCCCGCCGCCGCTGTCCAACGCCGTCGTCGCCGGGCAATCGTCGTTGCATTCGCCTGCGCCCGCTGGTGAGCTCCAGGCCGCCCCCATCTTTTCTCTATTCCCTAGCACCCTGTTGCTTTCCCCAGCTCGTCGTGTTGCCCGTCCCTCGTCGGTCTCGGCTCGCCGACGAATCATCGTCACTGGGTAGTCGCCATCATCGTCGTTTACTGCCTGTCGCTGTCGAGCATCTCCGCTGTTCGTCGTTCGTCACCGGTCGGTAGCCGTCCCAACGTCGACGACCACCATGCCGTGCCGCCGTCGCTCACCGTCTTTGCCGATGCCTGCTTCGCCCGGCCGAGAGCCGCCGGCACATGGTCCTCATGGCATCTCCCTCCCCAGTGCACAGTTCTCCAATGGATCTTGGCTGCCCATTGTCTACGATTGATGTAGGCCATGCAATCTTCGTAAAGCTCGCGATTAAATCCCGCCGGTCTGAATGGTCTCAATTTAATCCGAGCCGTCATGATTCTCCAACCCCCAACCAGTGCCATCTCAGTTCTAATCACCACATCAGTATTTGCATCATCGCCATCACATCCTGCCAGGCCGCCATCACATCCTACCAACCCAGCCTGTTCATCACTCATTACTCTTATCTGGTCCATGGATCTAGTTCATATGATCCTGATCATTGCTAAGGACCCCACTAGTATACACTGCCAAAATATTTATTCCAATCCGAAAATCCAGAGAATGTTCTGGTGAATATTCTTTTCCAATTCCTTTCGGATTTATTCTGAATTCAATCTTCCGGAAGCCATATCTTTTCCGTCTGAAATCCAAATCGACCCATTCTTCTTCCTAAATTCATCTAAAATTATAATCTACTTGTTTATGTATTTTTATGTATTGTTTATTTGGAGTTTCTTAGGGTTTTTTCTCGCTTTGCGTGTAGTCGCGTATATTGCCGTTTCGGAAGATTGCGGAGTCTGCGGAAGAGTTCGGAAGAGCAATTGAAGACGTTTTGTGATTGTAAGGCAAGTCACACAACAATCTCCTTGAGCATGTTGATCCCATTTGCGAAACCTATTTTATTTTAAAGTTATTGCATGAAATGTTTTTGAATGCCATTATATGGGTATTTATTTATTATCCTATGATCCTTGACTATTATGGCCATGTCGATATTGATTCCTTTACCTTGATACCCCGGGTAATAATATTGACTAGCTGGATGTTTAATTATTTATCTGGCTAGATTATTTAGGATTTTGCTTAGCCATGCCTAGAAACTATAGTGTCATTTTATGTGGGAAACTATGATTCACTTCTGTTTAATTAATGAGTAATGGCTATTGTTTCACGATAGTGAGTCGTGGTTGATTAATTAACTATGTCAAATAAAACTTGACTGAATGGTGGGTTGTGAGCACTAGGGTTGTGATTGTTGCTAGTGGTGCTCATGACAGTTACGGACCGGTTCGCGGACTACTTCTTGTGAAACAATACTCGTGCTAACCACAAGCCAGAATGGGTAATGGTGGGATCCAAAGTGTAGTACGTTCAACCGGGGTCCACCATGGTGTGTTGTGGCTGTGTCAATAAGACCACCATGGCTGCGTCAATAAATCCATGTCTTGGGCGTTGGGCCATCTCCCTGTCTAGGTATCTGATCAATCCTACCGGAGACTGGTGGTCCAGCGGGTGGCTCCCTTGTTGGTCGGGTTACAAAGGGGGGACCTATCATAATTCCTTTCCAAGATACCATGGTGGTATTAAGGCGTACAGTGATGTATTGTGGAGTTGTGTCTTATGGGTAAATTGGTACATCTCTAGCCAGAGTAAAACTATTCGAATAGCCGTGCCCATGGTTAAGGGCGGGTCTATCAATGTTTTCTGTGATTAGTCCCACACTATTTAATAATGATGATAAATAATGAAATTTGATAGCTCCAGTTTGGAGAGTTGTGGTTTGGGCCTGAACTTCGTTGGAGCGTTGTTCAGTGGTTGATTCAATACTGATTAATAATTAAACTATACGGTTTTTAATGATTTTAAATGCAAATATTTTAAATGTTGTTTATGCAAATAAGCCATACTATGACTTTCCTTTGGTATCCTGTTGCATTACATTGCATTTCCTAATGTGGCTTGTTGAGTACGGTGGGTGGTACTCAGTCTTGTATTATTGCAATCTTTAGAGTGAAGCTTTGCGAGGAGGAGAAGCTTGGTGTTTGGCTTATACCCCAATTGAGCTGCCTGTGGCTTGGTGCTGAAGCTACGCTAGTTGCCGTTCCGTTCCGTTGCTGCTTTCTTTTGTGTGAGGACTAAGTGCCTTTGTTGTAAGTATTTATCGTTATTTCATTTTGGTTATATTTATCAAATTGTCGATTTGTGTACCTCGGTTGATTCCTGGATGAGAATTTATTGCACAAATTAGCTTTGGAAATTCTGGTGAATTTCTGGGCGTGACAGGGATGCAGGTATCTCTCAAGTACACCTGACCACATATTGGGTTAAAATCCAAGAAATGGTACTCGGCTTACATGCTTAGCCAAAAAATTGCCCTGAGCAAAAATTCTTCCAGCTGACATGATGCTGAAGAGTCTAAATTCCATGTAGTATACTACTTGGGAAAGACTAAAAAATTAAAGATATATGATTTTATGTTTAATTGTTTCATAATTAAGCACAAAGTCAGGGGCTACACCTAATAGGTGCGCCTATTCGGCGCACACTATTCATATTTTTCCATAAAAGCTCTTCATAGCCTCGTTGCCAGCTGACATGAAGCAGGACTCGGGAGAAAAGCACTTGGACAAAGAGTACACGGAGCAATACACTTGGGAATTCTTCACCGTGGAGGATGAGCACTCGGCATCAGCTGTGACTCAACTATGAAGGTCTCAGGGGCTGCTGTGGAGGCCATGGGCCCCGGGTACCTGTTGACGCCGAAAGTCGCCAGGATCTAGTTCGGCGTCTTGGAGACACGCGAAGGCTTGGGAGATCTGCTTCACTCCAGTGCAGGTCCTAAAATTCTTGAGGTTCGTAGACGTGCCAGTCAATTTGACCCTGTAATTGACAAGGAAAGAAAAGTTAGATCGAGGAGCCAATCGGCCGGAAGCTAATTTGGACTCATCGTATCGGCCGATGGCCGCTATTGATCACAGCACTTATACAATGATTTAAAACTGACGATAGCATGGCCAATAACATAATGATAACGAAATAAGAAACCAGCCGATTATGAAAGGTGTTGCTCGAGCATCGACCATAGTCTACTAGTAAATATAACTAAGCATAATGCATCGGCTAAAAAAAAAGCACCGTTACTGAAGATATCTGTGTCCGAGTCCGGGCCCTCACTCGTGCCCGGGTACTTACCTGCGCTCGTGCCCGGGTACTTACCTGTGCTCGTGCCCGTTCCTGGGTACTTGCCCGAATACCAGTAGCACTTGCGCATCGGCCAGGAAGCCGATGATAGAATATATAATGATATAAGCAAATAATAAGCCAGCTGACTGCCAAATAAACACACTTGGATATCGGCTAAAAGCCGATGATAGAGTAGATGGCAAAATAATTATCAATAGATAATGCAGTCGGCTTTAAAGGATAACCTATCGGCTAATCACTCCGATAGAACATCGCATAAACATCCATCGACTTATTAAAAGTAAAGCTATTACTACCAGTCTAGTAGATCGGACACAACCGTTGCAGCACAGACCGATGATGATAGCAGAACCTCGATAAGCCGATGAATCTAATGCGATTGTGATGTAAAAATAAGATAACTTATCGGCTATTCATCCCGATAAAACGCTTGCGTAAAAACCATCAACCTAGTAGGAGCAACTTATCACTAGCAGTTCAGTAGGTCGGACCCAACCGATGCAGCACGAACTGATGATAAACCACGCCCAATAAGCCGATAGAAACCACACACGCGTGATGTGAAATACCTGATTAGCCTAAGAGATCGAACCGAACCGATGCAGCCGTAGACGAAACAGATAGATCGAGGTAAACCGTCCACCGTGAACCGACTAGAATATCAGACTTAACCGAGAAAGTCCTAGCCGATGCGGTGGCCGGGGTGACAAGACTTACCCTCTCGCAGGAGGTCGAACTCAACCGATGCAGCCCCGCTCGAGAAGCAAGAACCCGTCGAAAGGGTGGCGATGCGCCGAAATTGTATTGATCAGATGTCGATATTTACAAAGCACCCGGGCATACGTATTTATACCCCGAGTTACATGAGTCCTTATTGGACACGGTACACGATTTCCTAATTATAACAGAAAACGCTAACAAGGCCCGACCGGATACGAGGCCAGGTTTCCTAAAGATAAACACTTGCCTAATTAACAGACATAGTAAATAACTGCACACAGCGGTCTTCATGGCTCCCTCCCGGAATCGGTCTCTTCTGGATCAATTTCCGCCGGTTGACTGCAACTTTCCCTTTGACCGAATCTAATACAGGGCCTTACCAAATTTTGGTGTTAACAGTACCTTATGAGAAGCATTTGGGCCACTCGAAAAGAGGATGGGCCTAACCTTATAATTAGGGATACAATAGGACTTGGCATACATTACCTTGCACGACAAGAAAAGGATATAGTCCTAGTCAAGCACGTTGTACTCTTAGAAGGAAATCCCTTGGTCGGAGTCCAACTAGGATTCCTACTCTGTAACCCTGTCCCCCGGTATCTAAGGGGAGGTAGGGTGCCCCTAAGGGCAGAAGCGTACAATCTCACCAGAGAAACCTCAAAGGCAATACACCATAACTGGACGTAGGGTATTACCTCATCTCGAGGGCCTGAACCAGTATAAATAGTTTCTTGTTCCTTTGCAATCGATCAAGTTTAGGTCTCACGAGTAGCCCCAAATTCTTATTGCCGGTGTAAAACATCGACATGTTGTTTTCTTCTGTGTGAGGACTAAGTGCCTTTTCTGTAAGTATTAGTCGTTATTTCATTTTGGTTATGTTTATCAAATTGTCAATTTATGTACCTCGGCTGATTCCTAGACAAGGATTTATTGCATAAATTAGCTTTAGAAATTCCGGTGAATTTCTGGGCGTGACAAGTTGGTATCAGAGCCAATCTTGACTGTAGGATAAGCCAAATGGTCAGATCTTAAGGACACCTTTTTCGGAAAATCTATCTAGGAAAACCTTCTCGCTCTTGCCCTTCTATGTTTGATTTCTCTCTCCTTACCTCTAATCAGAGACAACAGAAGAAGGACTACTAATTTAAACTTTTCAATATTGTTTGAGATGGCCAATAGAGAAAGCGTGTATCTTGGAGACAGTGGTTTCTCGGCAGAACTTCGCCACATAGCTGCTGAGATTGGATATGAGACTTTGCCAGTGTACCACCACACAATTGCCAACAACAGAACGGACTTTTGCTACAAGATCATGGTGATTCTCGACTCCAACTGAGAAGATCTTCTTCGACTCACCTTCGCCGCCGAAGCTGATCATTTCCTATCTGCCCGGGAAGAAGTCTCTTATGAAGCTTTGTGCCAGCTCCGTCATCACTTCCACACCGCTCTGACAAAACGGTGTACCATTACCATCCCTCTCACAGTTGGTCAGGTGTGCAGAATAGTTGTGAGAATACTTGGTATGAAGATAACATGGTTATAGTGCACATGAGGACAATGCTACATTATTTGGATGACCTCCATTCCAATTACAAAGAAAGAACCAAAATTCAGTTGTATGCGCAGCAGGTGAAGATCGACATGCTGTAGAGACAAGTGGATCAACTGACCCAACAGAACCAGGAGCTACGTTAGAAGAGGATCCGAGAGCTGGAAAAGGAGCTCAAGGAACTAAAAAGGAGAAACAGATGCCACTCAGCTAGAGGAAGACAACCTGCCAGTGGACGCCAAACGCCTTCGCCTTGGATCTACCAGTGCTGCACCTAGGGAAGGAACGTCAAGTTAGCCGAAGAAGTCAAAGAGGCTATCCGATTACCTTCCTAAATCCTAAGCTACGCCCTCAAGACTAGTTTTCTCGTTTAGTTTAGTCGCGTGTGTTAGCTTGTTTGTTAGTGTGCTGGTGCTTGCTCCTTTTGTGTGTGTGCTTGAGTAGTGTATGGTGTATGTCAGGTGGTGATATGGTCATACTAGTTTGGCAAATGTAATAATCAACACCCTATATTCATTACAATTCAATAACAATTTAAATCTTTAGTAAAGAAGTTGCTCCCTTCTCTCTCTTTGCTCTATACCTTCTCTCCCCGTTGATTTCTCCACCATAGATGGTCAGTTTTGTACTAAATGCTTTGGGGGAAGAGATTATATTGGATTCAGCCTTGGTCACAAATAACCACAATCATGATCTCTGCTCAGCTTAAGATATGCAAACTCGGTTTTGTCGAAAACCCTAGTTTACCAAGAGTTAGCTGACCTTTATTGGAAACAAGCCACAGTTCGGATATGAAATTTGAAATGGTACCCACGTAAAGGTTGCAAGAACTACTTTTTCTTATGGAAGCTAGTGTTTGGTTATATAACTGCAAGAGGAAGCTAAGAAGCCTTAGGAAGACACAAGTAATGGACAGTCATATCGGTTCATCTTTGAAGATTACGACTAAATCTCAGAAGACAAAGCAGTCTATCAGGAAGATGGATAGAACATGATGCAAAATAGTAAGAGACAAAGTCAAGCCAGGAGTTATAAATCATCCACGCCGTTCCAACTTTCTCAAGAGAACAACCCTACTAGTCACAATCAAGACAACAGAAGTAATGTGTGGATATATGGACAATTTCTCGAGACTCCCATAGCACCTTGGCCGCTAGTAGAACCCTCCGCCGCCACCGCTGTCGACTCCAGCCGTGCCGCGCTGCCGTTCGGGTCGTCGCCGCCCCTAGACGTCGCCGCCATCATGTTCTCCTGGCCAAGCCGTGCCTCGTCCGCCACCTCGTAGCCGCCCTTCACCGCCGGAGCACCGCCGTCGCCAAGGGCCCAAAGGTTGCCACCGCCTTTTCTCATCGCTAGTGGCCAATTCGTTGCCATTCATCGCCGAGTGACCACTGGGTGAGTCTGCCTTGTCAAGCTCTCCCTCCTGGTACAAACCGCAGCCGCTGCCATGCCCCGGATCGCCGGCGAGCCTTGCCGCCTGAGCTACCGCCGTTGCCGGCCTGCCATGTCGTCGCCCCGTCAGCTGCCACGTCAATGCCCCGTCCCCCGTGGCCACCAGATGTGCGCCATGTGTCGCGCATCCGTGCGTTGAGATCGGGATCCATCTGAGCAGTTAGATCTTGAGCCTTTAAATCCTAGCCGTTGAATCTCGTACACCGATCCCGTGGACTCGATCTACGGTAGACCCGAACCCGATGACACAATAAATCCCTTTTTCTCTTTCAAAATTAATTCATTATTGTGTCATTATTGCTTTAATAATTTCTATAAATAGTTTTAATCGGTTTAAACTTCAAAAATCATAACTAATTCATACGAACTCGGATTGAGGTTGTTTAAGTCTCTAAATTCTTTAAAAATCAAGATCTATCCATTAAAAATATCCACATGTGCTATTGCTATGTGCTTATATACTATTTTTGCTTGTTTTGTTATTTGTCTATAGTTTCTGATGTTCCGGAATAGTTAGTTTACACTGAGGAGGGTTTGGAAGACTTTGTAGAGCAGCAAGGCAAGTCACACAGATCCACAACCCTTTGAGCATGTTGATCCTATGATTTAAATTCATGTTTTTATTCAAATATGCATTTATTTTATAATGGCATCGGGAAGGGAAAACCCTGATCTTTGTTATAGCCCTGTTGCTTTGATTACCTGCCTTTGTACCTATGGGACTAATGTGACTAGCTAGCTTAAGTTATTGGTTAGCTAGAATAATTCTAGGTTTTGCTTAGCCCTGCTTAGAAATTATAGAATAACTTAAAGGTGGTTAATCAAATATGATTTCACATGAAATAATGATTCTATTTACAATGGAGGTCGTGTAAGGTTACTTTTAATGAGCAACTAAAATTTGATTAAATGGTGGGTTGTGAGCACTAGGTTGGTTTATGTTGCTAGCGGTGCTCATGACAATTAAGGACCAGTTCACGAGCTACTGTTGTGAAGCAATTACTGTACTTACCACAAGCCAGCATGGGCAACGGCTGGACTTGTAGTGTAGCACATCCCAACAGTAGACACCCTGGTGTGTTAGCTGATAGGTGATAGTGTCAATAAATCCACTGTGGCAGTGCCAATAAGTCCATGTTTGGGAGCCAAGAGTTTCTCTAGCCTGGAGGTTGAGCCACCTCTACTGGGGACTTGGCCGGTGGTATTCTGTTAGGCGTGTTATGCGAAGAGTCCTGTCACAACTCCTTTCTGAGGTATCGTGGTGGTGCCAAGGCGCATGGTAACATGTTGTGGGGTTGTGTCTTATGCGTAAAGTTGTACACCTCTGGCCAAAGTAAAACTATTCGAATAGCCATGCCCGCGGTTATGGGCAAGACTAATGATGTTTTTCGTGATTAGTCCCATTTGTTATTTAATTGTTAAAATGTGATATGAGACCCTAGGTTGGGATGGTTCGGGCCTGCGTAGCCAGGTGGGCTGTACAGTGTTGATTTAATACTGCTTAATTGTTCTATGGTTTGATTACTCTATTAAATATTTATGTAAATGCTATTTATGCAATTTTAGCCCTATTAATATTATTGTTACATAATGGTTATATCTATACGTTGTCAATTGTTAATTTACTAGTACGATTACATGCTTTATTGATGAATACATTTTATTACTGGAGTTTAATTATAAATCTTTATATTTACGGGTATGGAGGACGATTGGCCATACCCATTACTCTGTAGAGATATCGATGCACGACACCGTGGACGGCAAATATTGTCCAGACGTCCTAATGATCTCATGGTGTTCATTACTCGCACTTCTGGAATGTGGCAGATTGATACGTTGGGTACCAAGGTAAAGAGTCATGTAGGAAGCTTTATATGCAATAGCAAAGCTATATGTTTTATCTGACAGAACCTATTGTTCAACAGGTTGTTCGCTGCAGGCCTTCTATCTTTCGTTAGGATGTTGCAGGCAAGACGGTATTACGATGAGTAAGAACCTCACCGTCGTGATGGACAAGATCGAAGCACCCGGAGTATGAACATAGATAGGGGACTTCTTACAACACTAATCAACCGCTGGAGGCCGAAGACTCACACATTCTATCTTCCGTGCAGAGAGATGGCAATTACATTGGAGGACGTATCTATGCTTATAGGATTGCCCATCGCAAGAGAGGCAATTCTCCTTCCAGATGCACATGCATAATGGAGGGATGATATAATTGGAAGGTACGCTTGTATCATACCCGAGGATAATGAAGACGCAGTAGATTTCTTCTTTGAAGAACAAGCACAAGGGCCGACGTTACGTTGGTTGAACTACTTCGAGGTAAGAACGTGCTGTACTTAATAGTTCCAGCTAGCATACAACTGTTGATCACTGACAAATCGGTGTCTTCTATAGGCGGGATTCATGAGCGATGAAGTACAGAATTACCACGTGGCAATGTACTTGGAGGCTTTCCTTCTTTGGCTGTTTGGATGGGTTATCTTCATAAAGGGACATTGCAACTCAGTTGATGCAAGACTGATTGGCCTCGCAGAACAAATTGCCCATGGCGATGTCGATAGTTTTCCCCAATGGAGTTGGGGATCAGCGGTGCTTGCGGCCACTTACTGAGGTCTATGTGAGGCATGCACTAAGATTACCTACAGGCAGCCAGTTTTTATAGGTTGTCCATTGTTGGTAATGTTGTGGTCGTATGAACGATTCCCTTTCAGACGTCCCTACATGTGTGAAGCTGCGGCCGATCCGAACCTATTTGGTAATACCAATGATGATCGGTCTACTTTCGGTATCCGTTGGTGCTACGGACCGGTGAGTTAACATGTTTTATTCAATTTGTTCGAGATGATTATGCATTAAGTAACTAATTTATTTTGCTAACGTGCAGCCACATGGGCACATCTTCAGATTCGCAATGTCTACGACTACTTCACCGAGGCATTCGATTTGCTGAAAGGCGAGTCAGTTATGTGGTGTTCATACACACAGGTTGAAGCACAACGTCGCGCACCCTAAGGACTGATGCATCTTACTGGCTGACAAAGAAGATGCTTGTCTACGATGTAACCGTGGAGACGTACAGTCCGCAGAGGGTAATGAGACAATTCAACCTGTACCAGGATTTCCCCGTCCCGCCAGCTATTCCAGTTCCCCCCAGCATTCACATGCAAGTTATTGCACCTGGACATTGCAATTTATTCAATGTGTGTACCACGTTTAAATTGTATTTGTTCCCTAAAGGTCATGTTCATTGCAGACAGAAGAGGAAAGGAGATGGTAGCATGCATTGTAAACTGGGTGCGAAGATGGCAACTTAGGTAGCACAGTGGTCACAGGCAGCAATGGATGTCGTTAAGAAAAGGAGACCGTACGACCACAGTAAGTACGGTAACTACCTGCGTTGGTACAGTAGACAGATACGCGTGCGGCTTGTAGCAATTGGGATCCAGAGTCTGCCATTACGGCCGAAGAGGATCAACTGTATCCTATGCAGTCGGCGCCATTGGCCCACATGACGGTATATTGATATTAATTAACTTTCCATCTCTAGGTAGTGTATTTAACTCATGGTTTGAACAAAGAAATATTTTGAGTGCGGGCCGATATTGCAGAGGAGTAGTACGAAGAGTCCAACACATTATGGGAGAAGCTTCAGGACAGAATTGCAGGGTCAACTGAGGAGGCAATGGGCGTTGTTGATAGAATGCGGCAGAAATGCAAGCGGATCATTCGGCTTGCATCCTGTAGACACGCATCGGACATGCACCGTCTGATGCACAGACGGTTTGCTGACCCCCCTGCCGGAGCGGCCTTCCACCTTGTCTTAGCCTTCCATATCCACTAGGCCCTCAGCTTCCAACCGGCCCTCGGCGTTGGCGAGGCTGCTGGAGTATCCCCGTGCGTCGACCACAGATGTGGCTACTCTTATAGTACCCCCTAGCTCCCAACGGCGCCAAGGCGTCATGTATATTGCAGGTACATAATACTATGCTACCTACAGATGCAAAATATATCAATTGCTAACCACGGTAATAACGATTTTGTCTTCCATATAGTACTCAGGTGATTCGTCCAGTACCTACAGTGCCCGGCGGCTCACAGTGGCATGAAGGAATCATGTCGTTATCAGGTACGGAGTACATATTTTTCAATTGTCTGTGAATTGATTTGTGTTGGTGTACGATTCAGTTCAAACCAACTAGTCTGACAGGAACTGTGCCAGCGTATCCATCCAATCCTCCCATAGATAGCGGCACTCAGTGGTAGGGAGGGTTCGCGCGTTTTGCAGGCCCTAGCCAAATCGTCCCTCCTATGCATACAGATGCCAGAAGCTCCCAATGGCATGGAGGTTTCACCGGTACAGATCAGTATACTGGTGCGTATCTATTTCGTTACATTTACTTCGATTGTACATCACAACCTCATTTTTCGTGCTCCTACAAGTTGTTCATCACAATAAATCGACGATGTAGGTGCGGGGGATGTACCATGTAATACCCTAAAATTACTTAATTAAATTAATTGTGTGCAAAAAGAATTTTAGAAATTTATTTTAAAACCTCAAGGAGTAAAAATCTTAAAATCAGAGAAAATTTACAACAAAAGTTAGCCTGGAGACAATTTTAGAAAATACTGTGCTTATTCCTTTACCTTCTGGAATTTTCTAGGATTTAATTGAGGAAGGAAAGTATTTTTAATGGATTAAACAAGCTCTACAGCATTTAAACAAAAGAAAAAGGAAATAAAAACCCCTTTTCCTGTTCCTGGGCCGCACTCTCTCCCCGCGCGCATTGGCAGCCCATGGCCTGCGTGTGCCCACATCGCCTTCCTCTCGCCGACAGGTGGGTCCCTTCTGTTGGATCCATCGCCCTCGCCGAGCCTAAGTTCGCACCAGCGCCGTGATCGAATCCGAAGCCGATTCGACCTCCTCGCGCGCTCAATCCTCAAATCAGTTAAGGGGTTTTGATCCCCTCAACCTCCTCATCCTTTTCCCTCAAAAATCGTGGGAGCTAACCCCCGGGAACGTCGCCTATCCGAGCTCGTAGGGCCTTGGGTCTCTGAAGAAAAACCCTATTGACCGTCACGCCAAATCTGGGAAAATCTCTTCATCGCGTGGCTATAAAAAACATCCCCGGTGCCCCTCTCTCTTTTTCCGCCATCACCCGATCGAGTTCTAGCCCTCTGTGCCCTAGCACCAACCCAATCCAATCCGCCGCCGCCGCCGAGGTCCAGCCGAGCCTCGTCGTCACCTCCGCCGTCCGTAGTGCTCGTCGCTGCCTCGGTTAGCTTCGCCTGTGCACAAGGAAGCGATGCTGCCATCCCCCAGCCGTCGGAGACCGCCGGAGCATCGTCACGTCGAGAACCTGAGAAGCACCACCGCCAAAACCTCGCCGCTGATCAACCTCGTCGCCAATCGTCGTTGTTCTACCCACAGTGAGACTCGCGGTGTTCCCCTCTATCTATCCCTGCCTTTGCCACGCTCTGCCGTGCCGCTGATCACCGATGACCATCAGTCCCCGAGCTACTGCCGTCATTGTGGCCGACGTGGCTGCCGCGTAGGACGCCAGCTCAGTGCCACCTCAACGCCGCTAGCCGATCTGATCGGGAGTGATCTCAGCTGTTGGATCCTTAGATTAGATCCTAGCAGTCTGATCTATGATCGGTTAGATCTTAGCCCGCCAATCCATCTCAAAACCCCTGACCAATCTGAGCTGTCCAATCAAATCCTTTCAAATATAAACCGTTGGATCCCCATGAACCCTCGATAGACTCGGTCTACCGTAGACCCGAACCATCCTCTCACTGACCAGTGGGTCCTAGGTGTCAGCCGCCTCTCTCCTCTAAGCTGACGCCATAAATATTTTTCTCGAAATAAAATATAACCCTAAATGACGTCATAAATCGGTTTAATTCTTTTAAAAGGCATTAAAAGGGTTAAAACTTCTAAAATTCATAACTAATTCATCCGAACTCTGTTTGGGGTGATTCAACTTGCAAAATTCTTTAAAAATCAAGATCTACCCATTAAAAAATAATACTGTACTGTTGATGTGTACTTATGTACTGTTTTGCTCATTTTATTTATTGCCTTTAGCCACCGACGTTCTGGAAGAGTCGGGATTTCTCAACGAGAGTTCGGAAGTGCTTGCAGAGCAGCAAGGCAAATCACACAGATTCGTCAACACCTTTGAGCATATTGTACCTATGTTTTAAGCTATACTTTTTCTTCAACTATGCATTTACTTTTATAATGTCATTTGGAAGGGAAACCTTTATCTTTGATTATGACCTTATTAATTTGATTACCTGCCATTGTACTTATGGGAGTAATGTGACTAGTTAGCTTTAATTATTGGTTAGATAGAATAATTCTAGGATCCTGCTTAGCCATGCCTAGAAATTGTAGTATAACTTATGGGCTATCTTTTGAATCCTGATTACATTATTAAGTTCACATGAAATAATGATTCAGTTCAGGACTGTGGTCGTGTGAGGATAACTTAATGGTCAACTAAAATTTGACTAAATAGTGGGTTGTGAGCACCAGGATTGTGAATGTTGCTAGCGGTGCTCACGACAATTAAGGACCGGTTCGTGGACTACTTGTTGCGAAGCATTTCTCGTAATAACCACAAGCCAGAATAGGCAACGGCTGGGCTTGTAGTGTAGCATGTTCCAGCAGGAGACAACATAGTGTGTTAGTTGTTATGTGGTAGTGTCAATAAATCCACAGTGGTAGTGCCAATAAGTCCATATTCGGGAGCCAAGAGTTTCTCTAGCCTGGAGGTTGGGCCACCTCTACTGGAGACTTGGCCGGTTGTTTTCTGTTGGACATGTTATGCGAAGAGTCCTGTCACAACTTTTTTCCGAGGTACCATAGTGGTATTGAGGTGTACGGTGATGTGTTGTGGAGTTGTGTCTTGTGGATAAATTGGAACACCTCTGACCAGAGTAAAACTATTCGAATAGCCGTGCCCACGATTAATGGGCGGGCCTAGCAATGTTTTCTGTAATTAGTCCCACACTATTTTAATTAAATAATGAATGGTGGAATATTGTTAGCTCCAGGTTGGAGTGGTTGGGCCTATATCGCTTTGGAGAGGGGTATAGTGTTGGTTAATATTGATTAATGATTACTATTTTATTACTGTCTTAAATGTTTTATTAAATGTTATTTACACAATTTGAGCCATATTATGCCATCCTTGCTATGTGGCTTACGAAGTATTTCATATACTCACCTTGCAATCAACAATCATCATCAGAGGAGTAGTACAGCGAGGAGGACTTCTTGGAGGACTGAGCGGGAGCCTGGTCAAGTGCGTGTGGGGGGACTCATTGCGTCGTCCGTAGTTATTCTGCTGCTTAGATTTTATTATTTTGAAAGGTGTCATTCGCCTTTGTAATAAATACTTTCAAATTTGTAAGACAATTACTTTGTTATCAACTTTGTCATTTGTGTGCCTTGGTTGATTCCTGGATGATGAGAACATCACCACCATCGATATGGCCACACCTACGCATGGAGGAGATCCACAAGGAAAGGAAGGAGATCAACAAGGAAAGGGATTCGTGCAGGCTGGATTCGGACTATCGGATAGCACCAACTTGTGACGGCCGCCACGACTTCATACGGACTCTGATTTGAGAGTTCTAGTACTTCACGGAAAGCTTATCAAGTCTATTTCCAATGGATTTAGATTCATACTCATATCTGCTCGGAATCGTTCGCAATCATCGTTTTAGTGATGAGGGGTCCTTGTTTAAGGTGCTGCGTCACCGTTTTTGGGCCGAAGGCCCATGTATCAAGTAGGGTCCATTAGGGACGCGTCCTAGGGTTGGAGAACGACCCCAACACCCCTGTGATCATCCTCCTATCCTATTAATACCTTTAGAGCTACCACAAACAGATTGGGTTTTGTTAGATTAAAGTTAGCATCACTACTTTACTGTGTAATCCCATGATCGGTTAGATCGTCAGTTTGCTCGTCTGCGGAACCCCACCGTTTGTTCTCTTGAGTTAAACCTTCATCTTTAATTACAAATTGAGTTGCTTGTTCATCTTGTTCTTGCTAGTTCTCGATTGCTTATAGGAACAATTACCCTCGTGGTTGGGCTAATCATCAACAGCCTCTGGAGTTGGTATAACGATTGCTAAGGCGCAACGTCCCTAGACGGTTGTAGTCGGATCGCCAACGTCACTCCATCCAATCGACTTACCCTCTCATCGAAAGATCGGGACACTCACGTCTACATCAGGTAAGAAAATTGTGCTACATCCTATGTCTCCAGAGGCTATCGTGCAAGATGATGTTATCCAAAAACTTAAATTACAGGACCATGCTAAAAGTGAGAACCACATTGTTGCAAAAGATCTTGTAAGGAATGATAAGAAACAAAACAAATTTATTTGCCCCAAGAAAAATGAGATAACCTTGAAAGGAACATGCTTGCTTGCTACCCGCTCTGATGTTAATGAATTGATTGCTTCCACTTCTGTTTGCTATGCTTTAGTATGCAAAGATGCTTTGATTTCACTTCACGATGTGCCGCATTCTTTGCCCCTTACTGTGTCTAACGTTTTGCAGGAGTATGAGGATGTTTTTCCAAAGGAGGTACCATTAGGGCTGCCACCGATGCATGGGGTTGAGCATCAAATCGATCTGATTCCTGGAGCTTCTCTACCCAACCATTTGAAGTCATATTTGGGCAAAGTAGATGAGCTTGAGTCGAGGACGACTCAAATGCAAGTTGGGGGGGATGATGAGGAGTGGCCATACCTACGCATGGAGGAGATCCACAAGGAAAGGGAGGAGATCAACAAGGAAAGGGATTCGCATAGGCTAGATTCGAACTGTCGGATAGCACCAACTTGTGACGGCTGCCACAACTTCATACGGACTCCGATTTGAGAGTTCTAGTACTTCACGGAAAGCTTATCAAGTCTACTTTCCAACAAATCTAGATTCATACTCATATCTACTCGAAATCATCCGTAATCATTATTTTAGTGATGAGGAGTCTCTGTTTAAGGTGTTGCGTCACCTTTTTGGGCCGAAGGCCCATGTATCAAGTCGGGTCCATTAGGGACGCGTCCTAGGGTTGGAGAACGACCCCAACACCCCTGTGGTCGTCCTCCCATCCTATTAATACCTTTAGAGCAGCCACAAACAGATTAGGTTTTGTTAGATTAAAGTTAGCGTCGCTACTTTACCGTGTAATCTCGTGATCAGTTAGATCGCCGGTTTACTCGTCTAGGGAACCCCACCGTTTGTTCTCTCGAGTTAAACCTTTATCGTTAATTGCAAATTGAGTTGCTTGTTCATCTTGTTCTTGCTAGTTCTCGATTGCTTACAGGAACAAATACCCTCGTGGTTGGGCTGATTGTGTATCCGTCGAGATTGCGAACAGCCTCTTGTTAACGCCAAAATTTGGTGCGGGCCTTATCAGACTCGGTTGAAAGGAAAATCACAGATAATTGGTTGAAATTGGGCCGGAGGAGATCGAGTTTAAAGAAGGATCGTGAAGACCACATATGGCGGTTATAGTCTGTATCTAGTATTTAGGCAATATTAGTTTTTATCTTTAGGAAACCTGATCTCGTATCTGGTCGGGTCCTGTTAATGTTTCCTTCTGTAATTAGGAAATCTTGTGTCGTGTCCAATAAGGACTCGTGTCAACTCGGGGTATAAATACGTATGCCCAGGTGATTTGTAAATCATCTAATCGATCAATACAACTTCGGCGCATCACTACCCTTTCGAC
The DNA here is from genome assembly GCA_003991445.1 of Oryza meyeriana var. granulata. Classification (NCBI taxonomy): domain Eukaryota; kingdom Viridiplantae; phylum Streptophyta; class Magnoliopsida; order Poales; family Poaceae; genus Oryza; species Oryza meyeriana. The sequence goes on from RYFJ01001278.1 coordinate 84,681, forward strand.
GGGATCTTGCTTCTTGAGCTGGGCTGCATCGGTTAAGTTCGACCTCCTGCGAGAGGATAAGTCTCGTCACCCCGGCTACCTCATCGGCTAGGACTTCCTCGGTTTGGTCCGATATTCTAGTCGGTTTATGGTAGTCGGCTTACCACGATATATTTGCTTTGTCTACGGCTGTATCGGTTCGGTTCGATCTCTTAGGCCGATCAGGTATATCACATCACGCGTGCGTAGATCTCATCGGCTTATCGGGCGCGATTTATCCTCAGTTTGTGCTGCATCGGTTCGGTCCAACCTACTAAACTGCCAGTGATAAATCGGTTTCTGATAGGTTGATGATTTTTACGCAAGCGTCTTATCGGAGAGTATAGCTGATAAGTTATCTTATTTTACATCATGATCACATTAGATCTATCGGCTTATCGAGGTCCTGTTATCACCCCAGTCTGTGCTGCAACGGTTGGGTCCGATCTACTAGGCTGGTGGTAATAACTTTACTCTTAATAAGCCGATGGATATGTATGCGATGTTTTATCGGAGTGCTTAGCCGATGAGGTATCTTTTAATACAGCCGATTACATTGCTTGTTTGTTATCTAGCTTGTTTGCTTTATTATCTCGATCGGCTAAAGGTTAGCCATTTAGTTTACTTCGCCGACCCGGGCACAACAACAGGTAAGTTCCCGGGCACGACAACAGGTAACGCCCCGGGCACGACCACAGGTAAGATACCCGAGCGCAAACACAGGTAAGTACCCAGGGACAAATACAGACAAGGTACCCGGGCACGGGTGCGAGTGAATTCCAGGGTACGATCATGGTCCCGGGCATGGACATAAGTGTCAGCAATGTTTTAGATACAGTTCTGATAGTTATTATTGCAATCAGCCAATCCTTTTATTTATTTTCCCTGTTTATTTATTTTATCATTGGTCTGCGGCTTATGTCCAAGCATCCCTTCAGTAATCGGCTAGTTTATTATTTTATCATTATCATTTATTATTTATGCCGTCATCGATTTCTAATCGGTGTATAAGTGCTACAGTCCGTATCGGCCAGTGGCCGATGAAACGAGTCCAAATCGGCTTCCAGCCGATTGGCTCACTGATCTAACTTTTTCTATCTCCTTGTCAATTGCAGGGTCAAATTGACTGGCACGCCTACGAACCTCGAAGATTTTAGGACCTGCACTGGAGTTAAGCAAATCTCCCAGGCCTTCGCGTGTCTTTGAGGCGCCGAACCAGGTCATCGGCTCGTCCCCGACGCTGCCGGTGGTTTTTGGCGCCAACACCTCTAGAGTTGGTGTAACGATTGTTAAGGCGCAACGTCCCTAGACGGTTATAGTCGGATCACCAACATCGCTCCATCCAATCGACTTACCCTCTCATCGAAAGATCAGAACACTCACGTCTACATCACTGGACGAGGATTTACATGCAATAAAGCACTTGAATTTTGGATGGAAATTCCGGGTATGACATAGCAGCTCTCCATGGGTGAAGGAGTCTAACCATAGGGCCCAGGTTTTATCGAGTTGTTAGAACATAGAGACTGGTTGTTCAGTGCACATCCTCCCATGTGACATCCAACAGCAGGTAAAAACTCCTAATCGTCTTAACAAATTATATAATGCACGTGCAGCGATGTACTAATCTGGGTTGCATGACAAATAGGGATGTATGCCTCTGAACAAATGGCGGCGTATAGCACACAGTCGTATGGTTACTTGTGTAGCTACGGTGAGGGGTTGTCAACAGCACAACACGAGATAGGACCATCGCAGATTGACAAACCACCTCCAATGACGCTGCCGACCCAGGATTACGGAGCCGTTGATGTCACCGGAGATGTACAAACACAAAGGTCCACCCGTGATCGACGTTCTCCCAAGAGATTGTCGCTCTTAGGACGGAGACCCCCAGCAAGCGCGAGAAGAAAGGGCAAGAAAAAGACGGGTGATACATCAACAAGTTTTGATCAGAATGACTACGAGTAGCATAGTTGTATCTTAGTTGTAATATTTCTTGCACCTTGTTTAGTACTCAAAAAAATTGTGAGCGTCATTTCGACATGCAAGCTGTTTTTTTAACCAATGAATAATTTGTTTCAAATTGTTTCTGACGCATACCATATTTAATAACATGATCGACGTACAATTATTTTATTGTGCAATACATGGGTTGTGGAATTTTGTACGAGTACGTCTTTGTTGTTTACAAAGGATTACTAAAAGGACAACGTTGGGTGACCTTACAAATATCCAACAAGGTTGGGTTGCTACCGACGCCTTCTCTACAATTGAACTAGGTTTCAACCGTTCTCATTGTTCCTCCGAGTGTACTCCGCTATTGTTTCAGCCTCGGTAACCCTTCTGCCTTCATAGTTTGGATTCACAAAATCAATCCACGAAGTGAACCCACACACTCTTGGATTTTTCTGTGTAAATAGCACTCTTTTAACAATGTTTAAAACAGATAAATCGTATGAAAGTACAAGCGAGACGTACAATGAAGTCATCGTCTATGTTTGGGCAAATAAAATATCTCCTCCAGTACGTCCCTTCTGCGAACAATGTCGTCACCTGGCATCAATCTCTACATACGCACTTTGGACGCTCACCATTTGGGCATCCCTAAAGGATTGTTTCTCTAGTCTAAGCTAGCCGCCTCAACTTGTCACTCGTGCTCCTCCATCGCCCATATGTATTGTGGCATCGTTTCAGTTTGTGTTATCATTCGTCCATCTGACGGCGGTCTCTCCATGGTAATCCACTTTGTGAATGCATACATCCTCGGCTCTGCCCGTGTAACGTACAAAATTTTGTTCATTCATATGGTAGATTAACTGACAACTACAATGATCCATGAAAGGAAATTTACAGCACAACTTACAACGAAGTTGTCGTTGATGTTCGGACAAATAAAGTACCTCATCCTCAAAGTTTCTTGTCTCAAGGAAGTTGCAACTTGGCAACGGTCGTCGCATGCACACTCAGGACGCTCCGTCCATGGAGGGAGGCTTAAATGATTACTTCTCCAGTCGATTCATTCGGCCTCCATTCTGCGCTCGTACTCCTCCTTTCTGCGCATGTATTGAGCTCTTGTTTCAGTAGGTGCGTACCACCGTGGTCCATCATATTGTGGATTCTCCGTGTCAATCCATTCAATGAATCCGCACATTCTTATGTCGTTCTGCGAATAAATATATTAGCTGTGTTTAAACTATATTGTACACCTAAAAGAACAGTTTTAATAGGTCTAACATACAATCCATTCCTCATTCCTGTTTGGACATAGGAAGAATCTCCTCTCACAAATGCTCGGCAACATGGCTGTTTCAAGTAGTCACGATGTTCATGTCCCTAACGTTTAGATGCCATTAATCGTACCTGTACATAAAACCGTATAATTAAATCCTGAAATCAGTGGTTACATTGGCCAAATTAATGATATTTCAAACTCGTGAACGAAAATTATATGTCATCAAATGGCGCATATTATTTGCACGAAGAAATTCACCTTGGTAGATGACCTTACCAATACCGTGCTTGCAATTTCTCAAAACAAATTCTTGCGACAAGGATTTTATGAGAAATATGAAATGCACAAGGTCAAATGCTCAATAATCTGCTATGGTATTCTCCTAGTGTAACACAACATTTACAATAAGTGTTTACAACAAGTTGTGTGCCTCATCTGTTCGAACCAATGGTTTATATAGGGCAGAGGGTACTGAGAGGAGCACTTCAGGGCGACAACGCTGACAGCAGGAATCGTGGCACCGAAAGCTTTTCTCCTCAATTAGAAATAAGGCATCCAAAGCGCTCTGTCCTGCATCACTAATAAACGCCGAAAGCGTTCTGTCCTCGCTCACAACTAATACGCCGAAAGTGTTTTGCGCTTAATGCACCAAAAATGTTTCATCCTTACGTGTGGTAATGAATGAGAGCAATGTGACATCTATAGATGCAATTATAGCGTGGGACCACTGACAGCCCAAAAGATGAGCGCTTTGCCAGCCTATAAAAGAAGGTCATGTGTTCGACATAGAGTGCACAAGAGATAGTGCTCACAAAATTAAAGAGAGTTTATATACCGAGCTAAAGTTTTGAGCTTCAATATGTTTGCACATTTTGCAAATCCGTAGACTCTATTTTCATAGTAAGCATACATGAATACTTATGGCTTACCGTAAAATATGACCACGAGTTTGCAAAGTGGGCAAATCTACTGAAGCAGAGGGACAGCGGTATCGTGCAAAAGTTTATAATTTCAATAAGTTTGCATATTTTATAAATTCACACGCTGTATTTTTATAGTAGGAACTTATAAATACTCTAGGTTTTTCGGAAGACAAGGCTGGCAATTTAGAGAGCTTTTGAAGCTACCGAAAGTTTCAAGTTTATGTTTAGAGCATTTTTAACTAATTAGTTTTAATTTAGTCAATTACTGTTAACTAATCCTGGAGCACGCACGGTGGGGAAAGGTGGTACCGCGCCATCCCCCGGTGCCACACGGCGGAAGCGCGGTACCGCTCTTCGTTGCCGCGTTGCTGATGAGCGGTGCCGCGCTAGGGAGGCGTGGCATCGCGGTCTGGGCGCACGCCTCCGGAACTGCCGCCGCAATCACCGCCGCCGCCGTTGCGCCCCCGCATCAGCAACCACAGCCGCTGCAGCCGTTGGCAACCACCGCAGCCGGCTCTCCTCCTTTCATTCCTCCGTCAGGTCAACATCTCTCGCAGATCCAGCCGCTCCGCCACCGCCGGCATCCCCGTCCAGGTACAACCAATCCTGATTCAGTCCGTGCACCAGTGATTGATTCTTGCAGCCATCTTCTTCTCATTCAGGTCACCGGGCTGCGGGGTTGGTCGAACTGAATGGGGGAGCATCAGGTGGTGATTGTTATGCCATTATTGTGTTGCGAGGCGCTGGATTTGAGGTCGCGTTTCTCGCCGGTGGGCTGAACGGAGTGATTCTTGTCTTGTTCGGGATCTGGATTTGGGGCTGATGTCAGGATCACGCCTCCCCTTTTCCTTCCCATTCTCTTTTGGTGATTTTGGTCTTCTATGTTCGTTGCTGTATGCATACTGCTCAGAAGTTGCTCGACGAAATGCTTTCTCACAGTCATAGTAGTATTTATCAATTGCGGTTACAGGTGATTTATGATATCACGATGTAGCTAGCTTGACATGATTTTGACGCTGGCAACACACCAACAATGGAATAGAAGTTCTGACCGATAAGCTGAGCTGCCAACAAAGGAAAATAAGGAAAGAAGAACCGGTTCATGATTTTTGTGCTTGTCATCTCCATTTCCTGGTGTATTAGATTGTAACTAGAGTTTCAATTTATTTAACCACTTGTTATTTCACAGGGCAACTTATGATATGTTGGATTGCTGGTGTCCATAATTTTGATGCATTGCATTTGAGCTTTGGTCAAGACCGCTCACATAGGTGAGATGTTTTGAATTTGTAAACGGCAATGCACAAATAAAATGATAATTTGCTGCAATGGAACTATTTATTCACTGTATATTTTTTTAGGAACAATTTGATTTCTACTGTGAGGAGCAAAATTAATGTAAAGAGCTCTGCTTGGTACTGTACATTCATCAATTTTTTGGTACTTGACGTTCATTAAAACTATTTATTCACTCTCCAAATGCAAAATTCTTTGGTACTAGTATACATTTGTCAAATGTTTACCTTCACAGTATTAATCTAAAAGAGCTCTGTTTGTGCATTCTGCTGCTTACGTCCTTGCTGTAGCTAGCTTGCCATGATTTTGACGCTGGCAGCAGATGAGCAATGGAGCAGAACGCAATACCGAAGGCGATGAGCTGAGCTGCCAACAAAGGAAAATAAAGAAAACAAAACCGGTACATGATTTTTCTATTATATTGTTCTAACTGCATTTCAAATTTCAGATAGTAGCAAAGGAAGTTTATACTGTGTGCAGAGGAAATGCAATGCTGAAAGGATTGAAAACAGTGTGAAGGAAAATAAGGGAGACGACACACTTGATGCTTCGTGGGACATCACAGCGATATGCAAAGTTCAGAATTTCGAGGTAATATTGAGGTTCACCAAACCATTTCTGCTCTTTCTAGAACCAGAAACAGAAGGCTTTGTAACATGTTGTGTGACTTAAAGTTGGTCTTTGTTTTACTAAGAGTTGGTTATGTAATGCTTCTGAATTATATTAATATTCAGTTTCAATTTATAAACTGGATATCAATCTGCATATTTTGCTTGTCGATTAATATTCCATTGTAGAAAGCAAAATATGAAGATCTTTGTGATGTGATTTTCATGTTTTAGTATGGTCTGTAATTGGCCTTGAAAGAGCGAATTTCACATGCATGGTGAATATGAGTGAAATGATTTCAAGCAAAATTAATTGGTGTTAGGATCTCCCACATCTGAAAACACAATTATCCATGCGTGCGGGAGAGGCTGCTTGCACGGGATCAGGAAGAGAGAAGACCGTCCATACCACACCTATGGCCGTCCTTTTCATCAGCCGGGTTACACAGCGTCCTCCGGTGCACCGGGAGGATCTAAGCAGGATGGAACGGATTATGGGGATTGGCTTATCGTGCTAATAGATAGAAAAACAACCGGATCATACTTTGGATCACTGGTACAGACTGAGGACGATGCAGGAAAGATTGGATGAAAAGGAATCAACTTTAATTTTATAATAATAGAGATATATTGTAGAACGTGTGGTGCATGTGTACGATTACTAGTATTTACAAAAGGTGAAAAAAATTAGTATTTTCAAATTTTTGCTGCCAAGCGACGCAACGCAAGAGGGCTCAAGGCTGTTGCCGTCGCCGTCAGGCAAGCTCAAGGGAGGAGATATATAATGGGAAGGAAGTGAGATTGTTACTCGTACTGCTTTTGCGGTGCACACGTACGTGACATGGATGCTAGTCATGGAAATATCTGCATCAAATATATGGAAGTTATTGCTTTCTCAGAGTCAGAGATCTTATTACGGTGGATGAGCTCTGTTCTTATTATTTATTCATCGGCTTTATGTTGCACACTCGTAATAAGGCCGATGCATCTTTATCTATACCAGTCGCACCCGTGCCGATGATTGGACTTTATTATTAAAATTATAATCATATGCTAATTATAGCGTCTTAGGTTAAAAGAAGAGTCCGTGCGAATTACAACTTGCTAAATTAATTTGAAAGTCCAAGATGGTTACAAGTTACAACTACATATCTATTAATTGTAAACATTTGAATTGTTTTTTTTTTAAAAACTAAAGAGTCCATGATACTCCTAATTGCATATTTCATTTAACATGAACTCTAGATGCAATGTACGGTCAAGATAATATAATATGTCTAATCAACAACGAAATCTTTCTTATTAACATAGGGTTTTCTTGTAATGTCCCGTGGGACCCCATGGTAATGAGCTAGGCCTTACAAAACCTTTCTCTTGTAACTCTTATACTGCTTCTTCATCTCTGCTAACTCATTAGCTGCTATACGGTACGGCCTCTTGGATATGGGCTATGTCTCTGGAACTAGATCGATGACAAACTCAATATCTCTATGTGGTGGCATGCCTGGCAGTTCTTCAGAAAAAAATCTAGATATTCTCGAACAACCGATACTTTCTGTAGCTCAGATATCTCCATATGGTGCACTATGGCTCCTTTCCAAGGGGGATTAGCTAAGCCTTTGAAATTCACTTTCTCTCCTTTAGAGTTTTCTAAAGTGATCGATCGACTTCCATAATCTAACACTGCCTTGTGGGTCTACAACAGTCCATCCCTAGGATGAGCTGGCATGTATCTAACATAATCAGATTGGCAACGAACTATACACCCTCTATTTCAATTTTCACTCTTGGATAACCGGTTTGGGTTCTCATTTTCTGACCCCTAGGTTTGGATAAGCAAGGAGCACTTAAGAGGTATGGTGGGAAACTGATGTTGAGAAGCAAAAACCCGAGAAACAAACGAATGCGAAGCTCCAAAATCCAATAAAACTGTTGCAGGTACAGAGTTAACTAGGAACTTACCCATGACAACGTCCGTAGAGGTCTGGGCTTCCTCCGCAGTGACATGGTTGACACGTCCTCTGACCACAGTCTGCGGTGGTGCTAGTATAGCTTGTTGGCTGGCTCCTGGTGCTGGCGTCTTGGTTGGGGTATTTCCCAGATTGAACTTCACGGGAGTAATGTTCCTGGGAAGAGGACAGTTGTTGGCGAGATGGCCTGGTTCCTTGCAGTTGTAACAGCGATGTGTAGTTGCTTGACTTCCGACTCTCTGCACTGGCTGAATCGGAGTAGACGGGCGAGGTGTCTAAGTGTTTGGAGGTGGCATATGTGGAACAGTCCTGGAGTGTGGGGTAACTGTCTGACGACTGTACTGCGGAAACGGTTCACGTTGTCGCTGGCTTGGGCCACCGGCGTTTTGGCTCATCCTGTGCTTGCGGTCCTCACCAAGCTTCCTGCGCTCTTCCTCTAAAAGGAGTCTTGTTCGCCAAGCTTTGAAAGCTGCTGAAATCATGGACAACCAGTCCAACCTTAAGACCATAATTGAGACCTTTCAGGAAGTGCCTCCGACGATCTGCATCTCTAGCAACATCTTCTGACACATAGCGGGCCAGAGTAGTGAACTGGGTCAAGTACTGTTGAACCGTCATGTTGTCCTGTTGAAGAGTACGGAACTCTTGCTTTCTCAGCTCTTTGATGCCAGCAGGGACATAGTAATCACGAAATGCTGCACGAAACTCCTCAAAAGTTAGGGCTTCAGGGTCATCCAACCCTCCCCTAAGATTCTCATACCAGTCTAAGGCAGCTCCTTCCAACTGCTGGACAGTGAAATAGACTTTCTCTCATCAAAGCATTGAGTGATTTCCAACTTGCGTTTCATCGTATGCATCCAGTCTTCCGCATCAAGTGAAGTACCCAATCCCTTGAAAACCGATGGCTTGGTACGCAGAAATTCAAATATCTTACTATGTGGAGGGGGAGCATGAACATGGCCCTGCGGTTGCTGTTGCGGCTGCTGCTGTTGTTGGTTCTGAAGTTATTGCGTCATCATCCTCATGAGCTCGGTCTGGGCCTGCATGAAGACTTGAAAATTTTGTTGGTTCACTTGAGGTGCTTGGGGTTGTTGTTGACCATCGGGCTGAGCATCATTGTTCTGGTTTCCTCCATTGTGACCCTCAGTCCTGGTGTTCACCATCTATTCAACATGTGGCCTATTAGAGAGGTACTAGGAAGAAGAGAACAGCTGATGAGGACATCACTCCTTTGGATGCACCCGCTGATCCTCCAACCGTTATGCAAGGTCCAATGACCCGAGCTCGAATGCGACAATTAAATCTAGAGGTGAGCTCGTTCTTAAGCTATGCTTTTCATAGTTTTGAGAATAGATTGCTACCTAATGATGTTATTTTGCTTAGGAACATTGCAAAGGATCATGAAGCACTTGGAGAGAGGTGTGGAGGCGGAGAAGACCAGCAAGGACACCCAAGACAAGCCGGAGGCCCAGTCCAACTCGAGTTCGAGTCTGCCTCGGGCTTCAGGAACAGCCTGCAGTAAAACGGACGCCCAGGACGCATACGGACTCCGTTTTCGACGATCCACATATGCATGGAAAGATAATTTTATAAGCTAATCAATGGCTTTGGTTTGACGTCCAAATTCCACCGGAGTCAACGGGAATCGTCGAAACAAGTCAGCGTCCAGAATCTGCCAGGGTACCGTCTTTTGGCCCGTTGGGCCGTGTATCGTCTTAGAGCCTATTAGAGGGCGCGTCCAGGAGGGGTGTGACGACCCTTACACTATATATTCTGTAGCCGCCACCCACGTTAGGTTTTGGGTTTTGCTTTAGATCAATCTGTATTAGAACAGTCGCCGTCATCGGTTGTGAAACCCCAACTTCGAGTGCTTAATCATTCATCTGCAATTGTCACTTTAATTGAGTTGCGTACTTTCGGGTTCTTGCTTGTGTTCTTCGTTTCGCAGGCAGGGATTAGCCTTCTTGGCGAGGTCAACCGGATTTGTTACACGGTTGATAACCAGAGGAATCGTGGTGCTAAGGTTGCAGGAATCGGATCTTCTGATCTGAAGCCGGATCGGTGTGTCGCGTTCCACCAAAAACGAAAGTTATCTATCTGACGGAAGATTGGGAACCCCGTTCACCATCAACAGCTCTAAGAAGAAGGGCAACTAATGGGGTAGAACAACACATCCAGACCAAAACAAATATACAACAAACCAGAAAAAGAAAAAACCAAAAACTTAAAAAAAGGCAACGCTTCTAACACACAACCTTAACGGCTTACTAACGTGAACTACTAACTACAGGCAAAGTGACCTAAAACAAGAGCCACTTCTACAGCTAAACCTTGGTCCGCAACGAAGCTTCACGAGACCCAATGCATCACTGGTGTAGATCCTCCTTCCACGGCTGACGGTAGAAATTAAAGCAGGTAAGGGAAGATTTCTGAAAAAGGGAAGAGTCAAGAAAGATTAAGTAAAGAAGGAACAAATTATATTGTTTTGTGATTCTTTTAAAATGGTTTTGAAGTATGACCAGTCTAACTAAGGCTGCGACCTACAGTCGACGTCGGCTCTGATACCAACCCTGTGGGACCCCAAAACAGGATTCTCTGTGTACACGTACTAGCCCTAGGATCATGCTAGCACATAGTCACAAGAGTAATATCACAGCCAACATCACGAAAGAAACCAAACTATTTATTAATAAATTAATTGTGAAAAGCCTTATGGCTAAAGTTTACATTTATTATGCCACGAAAGGCCTAAAGAAAACAAGATAGCAGCGAAAATAAAAAAAAATACGTGGAAGCTCTATTTAACATGCCACAAGCAGTCAACTGGGGCACACGGCCTATTCCTCGTCTTCAACAGCAAACTCCTCCAGAAACAGCGGAAACCTTTCTTCTGGAATTGGGAGGAATTGCAAGGTGAGTACATGAAATACTCATTAAGTACACGGAAATATACATATGCACAGCTGACAAAGAAAGGCTAAGGCTATTTTGCATAACACAACAGTTGCAGTTATAAACAATTTATAAACAGAGATCAAAAACAACATTTTAAATAACAGGTGTTACCATCCAACCATCCACACAGGACTACATAGCTAAATTCATTTTCCTGCACACAGCATCATTACCATTCCTTGTTTTCGTAAACTACCCCTCATTTGAATTCACCAAGCATGTTCATGACAGTGGACACGGCTATTCGAATAGATTAGTTAAACACTCTGTAGAGGTTATACAGCTTTACCTACAAGATACATCATCCTCTCAACGGCCATGCGCAAATATTACACTTCTCATTGTGTGCGGCCAAGGAATCTGTAACAAGACTTTTTAGAAACTTTGTCTCAACACTGTCTTCCCCATGAGACACATTTCCCTCACACAGACAAGAAAGTACCCATGGCTAACCATAAAACCTATCATGTAACCACCTGGGCCGGCAGTGTCAAGACTCAGAATCCTACTGGGCCAGGTCCTTCCCATTAGGGCATGTAGTTGTACGTTAGGCTCAGATCATTGGCTTATGAAGTGAAATCCTTAATTAACCAGGGCAACTTGCCAAAACTACAATAGCACACAGCTTCACATTAGGCTACCTAACCTGGTAAGGATTATATAGATACCTTACCCCCTTACTAGGTTCACACAGAACCACCCATTACCCTAGTCCAAAATATTTTATCCGCCCGTAGTTTACTACACGGTGCAACACATGCTACCAGAAAGATGGCACACAGCCACACAGCTCAAATAAAACAGTAATAAGTATGTCATTAATCATTATTATATTTTGCTTATAAAACAACTTGAGCAGGGCTAAGCATTTACTACTCTATCCTAAGTTAACCCCTATGTTCAACTCACAAAAACTAGGGTGACAAGGTATCACATGACATTCAATAATCAAAGGCATGGAATAACAACAATTAGGTCATACTACCCATCGATAATTTATAAATAAAAATAATGCATGTTTCGCAATAAAATAGTTTATAAATTGGGTCCAATATGTTCAAAGGGTGCACTTGCCTTGCTCCAGGTACTGTCCTTGCTCTGCGTCTTCTATAGCGAACTGCTCCTCGGCTCCCGCGTCTATACGTTCGCAACGAGAAACAAATAAATAATAAGAAAACAGCCTAAATAACATCAATTAAAATAACCAACTGAACCGGAAGGTAGAGCTCGAATTTAAAAGAATTTAGGAAAAAGAACGGGTCGAATCGAAGTCCGGATGGATGAGATATGAACTCCGGAAGTTTGAGAACAGGAAAAAATCCTAGGAGAAAAGAAAAGAGAATATTCTAAGAATATTCTTTGGAATTTAAATTTAGAAATTGAATTATTTTTGTTAAGGAAAAAGGAGCAGGACCCACTGGTCAATGAGATGATTTATGATGGACTCGGTCTACGGACCAGAAGAATGAGAGGTGCGGTGGACCTGACGACGTAGACGTCACATAACGATATTTGTACTAGATTAGGTGATGTGATAATGATATGGCGATGATAGGGCGAGATCTAGGATTGACATGGTAAGGTGATGTGGCAAGATTGGACTAAGAAATGCTATGGTTGAGAAGTAAAACTAAGAAATCCAACAGTGTAGATCGAAAGAGATTTTTCAGATGCGGGGTCCATTGGTCAGTGTCACCGAGGGGGACACAGAGCCCTGCCGGCCAGCCGGCTGCCTCGGCTACGGCCAGGTGGCGGCACAGGAGCAGTGTAGAAGCAGCACAGGGCGTCGGGACGGCGTCGGCGGTGGCGGCGGACCGGCGTCGGCGGCGCTGGGCCGAGGAACAGGAGGCGAGCTCGGCGGCAGCTGGGGAACAGGAGGCAAGCTCGGCAGCGGCGGCGTCGGCCGGGGAAGCAGGACGCAGGCGAGGGCAAGGAGGGAAGCCGGCGCAGGGGTGGCGGTGATACTCACCGGCGGCATCGGCGGCTAGGGCGGGCGGAGGCAACGCGGCGCGGCTGCGGAGGAAGATGGTGGCGGCACTGGCTTCGGGAGAAGAGGTAAAACGACGCCGGCTGCACATATATATAGGGGCGGCTCGCGGCGGTTAGGGTGGCACTGGCTTCGGAGTCCTGTGGCAACACGGCAGAGGAGGCGCAGCGGCGTCAGCGCGGGCCAGGCAGCGGCGCGGCTGCAGCGGCGGTGGGCCGGGCTCTAGCGGCGGCGCAGGAGCAGGCTGGGCTCGGCGCGGGCCAGGCCGCGCGGCGGCTCAGCGCGGGCCAGGCCAGGGCGCGGCGCAGGCCGCGGCAGCTGGGCCGGCCGCGGGAGGAGGAGGAAGGCCTTCGGCCTCCCCGCCAAAGGTAGAAGAAGGGAGAAACAGAGAAAAAGAAAGAAAGGCAGGGGCTGAGTGGAAAAAGGGAAAAGAAGAGGAAGGAAGGAAAAAAGAAAAGGAAAAATTACAGGGGTTTTACGGAAAATTGCCGAATTCGGACCCTTTGAAATTGTTGAGATTATTTGGAGAATTAAGGAATGAAATTGAATCTCCGGGGAAAAATAATTCGGAAAACGAGCTCCACTTCTGAAATCCAAATAAACCCGATTAAGAAAACGGACGTAACATACCCAGGAAATATATCGGGAGTAAATAGTGGATAATCATGAAAAAACTAATGTAAAGTGCTAAGGCTTTGTTTTAAGACCTTTTACATATATATATATATGTATATATATATATATATATATATAGATGGGCTACTATGCTTCATGCCGCACGCATGAAGCATAGTAGCCCATCTCTCTATGTATATATATGGAGACCTATGTTTTATTTTTCTTTTGAAGAAAACCTAGGAATCGCTTGGTCAATTCAAATTTTTAAGGGGACTTTCTGGAGAAATAAAAATCTAGGAAAATTCCCCTAGAAACTACACCAACTCAGTCAACCACTGTAATATTTACTCAATTTTATCAACTCAATAAATAATTCAAACAAATATTTTGGATTCAGCAAGGCAGAGAATATTTTTCCCTGCAGACAGCCTAATTGGCATTTTTTCCAGAATTAATCCATCAAACACCTGCTCACCAAAATTTATCAGAACCTGGATCAGATTGTGAACTAATTACAGAAAAAATTTCAGTACAATCTTCACAAAAATTGTACATAAAATAATAGGACAAAGTCTACTGACTCTGACAGGGAAGACTGAATTTTGACCGAACTTTGAAAATTTATCAGGAAAAATCTACATGTCCCATAACTCTGAAATTCGGCACAGAGCTAACCAATACTACCTACTGCCCACAGTAATTTTTCCATGGTTTTACTGACACTGTAGACCGGTCAAATGGTCAGACCAAACCAACCCTCAACTACTTCATTGACACAGCCTCTAGAAGATGTTTTCTCTCTATTCTGTCACTGCCAAGTGGGTCCCAGCCACTGTGGGTCCCATCTGTCGGTCACAGGCACCCTTCCAACCTGGCCCCACTTGTGGAACACCGTCACCATGCACGCGGACACGCGCTAAGCCACCGGCGATGCGCTCACAGAGCGGTGCCAGTGCTCCTGCCTCTGTTTTCTCGACGCGGTCGACAAGAGCTCAAATCATCTCGCCATTGTACTCTCCTCACCACTCTCTCTCACTTCTCCACGGAAAGCCTGAGGTGAAAACCACCATACTGCCAGAAACACCGCCTTCTTCCTCAGCACCGGCGAGATCCCGACGGCCGCCGTCCTTCTTCGGTGAGCCTCGCCGCAACTGAGTCTTGGGAACATGATTGCCTCTGGATACCTGACCCATTTTTCCCTTCTTCTTCCCCTAACCTCGAGGTTGAAGACGCCGTAGCGTGCACTCGGCTCCGGCGACCGCCGCCACGGCATGGCTAACGTTCTCCTTGACTGAAGCTCGATAGGTGTTGATCTTTGGACAGCGGCATCGCCGACTCAAGCCAAGCTCAAGGACTGCGCACGAGAAGCTGAAGAGCCCCGAGGCCGAAGATCCGAGTCCTTTTCCTCTCTGCCGGCCGCCGTGCCCCTTTCCTGCTTTCTCCAGCTCCGGTGAGTCCTACTCTGATTCCCCGCGTCTATACCAACCTTAGCACCTCACTAAGCCAATGCCTACTTCTTTTCGTTGGATCTTGGTCCAGATCCGGCCATCGCCGTTCACCCGAAGGACACCACTGCCGCCGGACCTCTCCTGGAGCAACCGCCACCATTCCAGCATTGCCGAGTAACCCAACACTCTCGGTGAGCCTCTCTGGTCCCTCAGATAATGCATGCATGCATCCATTCGGCTCGTAAGATGCAGTCCATATGCATGCCGAGTGAGTTCGCCGCCTCTACCATTGTCGTCGTCGATTCCGACTATCCCAGACAGTGAGACTAGCACCGACAGTTGCACAAGAACTTGTAGAACATTTCTCCTTTTGGCAGCTCGACGAGATCTGCCGCCGTTCGCCGTCGCCGAGCCCGCGAAGCTCGTCGGAGACGCTTTCCGTCGCGCGCTCTGTCCTGAGTCGCTGACGAGCGGGCCCCACTGTAGTTAGCTCGTGAGAGCGTTGTCAGCAAGGGTTTAAATCGTCCGGGGTCCTTTTCGCAAAATAACTAGACGCTGACGAGTGGACCCAGGACCTAAATGTAATAACTAAAAAACCATAGGGACTCTTAATGAAGTTTTCCTCTCCCACGTGCCCAAGGACTGCGGGTTGATTTCTGAAAAACCCGAGGGTCCTTCTGCAAATATGCAGTCACTGACCGGTGGCACCATTGATTTAAAATCCGAGAAAACTAAAAGAAATGAATAAATGTTTTTCTGTTACATTGAAAATGGATTTAACTTTGAAAATTCATAGAAAATTCATTACAACTCCAAATTGAGTGAAACCAGTTTTGTTTGTTTTGAAATTTTATTTTCTAAAGCCTGGTAAAATAAAAAGTAGCACTTCCTGTACAGAAAACTTGCCTAAAAATTTTGAGAATAACAAAAGGGTGAAAATAGGACTTTTAACTAGAAAATTCATAAGAAAATCATTCTAGCTCAGAAAAATGTCAAACCAATTTTATAATTCTTATAAAAATATATACTTTCCATTTATGAACTCAGTTTGCACAGAATTAGGTCACAAATACTCAGTGCACTTTATACTCTTAAAAGGACATATAAAATTTGTAAAAATTATATCTCATAAATGGTAAATGCAAAAATAAAAATAATTTCACCGAGAGGAGTCTAAAACCAGTAACAAGTCACTGCACAAAAGCCATGCATATTAAAGCATTTTATATTTTTGCATCATTTATCGATCCCGCTTTAATTGTAAAATTCTAAAATTAGAAGAAGAGCCTCTGGAGTTCGAGGAGGTAAAATATTTTGAAGAACCTGAAGTAGACCTGAACCCAGGCAAGAATCCCACTACCTTTGAACATATTGCTCCTAAATTTTGGGATTATAAATGATTTTATTTCAACTTGCATCGTTATTTCGCTACGTAAATTATATAGATGGTGGGCAAAGGTAGTTAATCCCATTTTCTGCATAACCCACCTTGAAATATTGATAACTTGCTACTCGTAACCTTAGGATGGGTGGAAGTACTTATTGAGTGCTTGCTATAAGGTATATACTTGTATATATGCTTAGACATGCATAGCTACTTACAAAATAAATCATGGCTATCTAATTATGTTTGAAATGGGAATTTATTTACTTCTGATCAGTGATGAATAATTATAATATTTGTAAACTAAAACTGAAGGAAAACCGTTTAAAACTTAGGCAAGCAAGTAGTACACATATGTGATAGTTGTGTATCGATAGGGGGAGTGTTTGTCTAGGTTGCTTAAGGACAGAACTCAGTGTCATTCCTCATGTTAAACAGTACAACCACATGTGCTAGTATGGGATACCCATAGTAGATTAAGTTACTTAATGTTTAGCCTTGTATTTTGGTAGGCTGAGTAGTATGGGCAGTGCCTACGAATATACTGTAGGGCTGTTCAGAGAAGCTACCTATGTCCCGTAACGGAATAGGCGTCTAAGTTGGTCCAATACAACGTTGTGTGCCTCGTGGGAAACCAGGTAGGTTGCCACCACGGCGCTGGGTTAAGGCGTGGGCCCGCCACCCACGGCATCGGTTAGCACCCCAATGCGGAGTAACACACCTCGTGCTGGTGCGAGGTGCTGGTGCAAGGCTAAATGTTAAGTAATGTAAAAGCTGTGTTGTGACCTCTAGACCGCATTCAAGGTGTAGAGTGTGGTGGTACCGACGGGTACCGGACAAACTAGAGCAATCACATCATGTGGGTAAAGTTGTACAAACTCTGCAGAGTCAAAACTAATCGATTAGCCATGCTCACGGTCATGAGCGGCATGGTTGTGTCCATTGAGTATAGATTTATGTTTCTAAAATGCTTTATGAAATGGGATGGGATGGTGGAGAGTTTACACTGATTTATACTTGGTGATTAATGATATGATAATAAAATGGAGACGACATAATAAGCTGTATTATAGTCTTGCTGCCAAGGAGGGCAGTGAAGTTATTATTTATGAAAATCGATGCCATGATGTTATTCTAATCGTGTATTATGTAATTTAATTTATGAACTTCTCTTTCAAATTGTTGCGAAATAAAATTGGTTTTCTGCAATAAAAATGAGCCTCATCATACAGCCCTTACCTTGATTACAACTTACATGTATAATTAGGTTTGATTGTGGCCTTGCCAGTACCTTATGTACTGAGTTCTATTGTATTTTTGTGTATGCCCCTATAGATCCATGCGCAGGTAAAGATGAAGACATATATGATGACTGTGTAGGTGAATAGGTTGATCAGGATGGTCATATCTAAGGGTTTACCCTTAGTCGGTTGCCTGAGGGTTTTCGGTAGCTAAGCTTCCGATGGACTAACTATTTAGCCTGTACGGCTTATGTAAATACTAGTTAATATGTATTTGTATCAGTACCTTTTGTTTATTTAGCTAAATACCCTTTGAATTGGATATTATTTGCTAAGATGAACGTGTGGGACTAGAACTTTCTTGGACTAGTCTCACATTAGTAAGAATTTAGAAATGATGAGATGTATGGATGTTGATTCAACCGTAGAACATGTCCCTAGAAGTATGTATCGTGTTTGGTCGACACCTTCGTGTGTTTGACGGGCACACTTCGCCATTTTGGACTGGTGAATCAACTCTCCAAATATTTCTTTATTTCTGAATTCGGTGCTTTGGATTTGTATTGTGAATGGGTAAATATTATGGCAAGGCTGCGATGAGGATGGATGGTTAGTATACTTATTTGGTTCTTATTTCAGATCCCATCCATCTAGATATTTCACGTTGTCATAGTAATTACTCTTCATAATGCATCTCCAGGGTGTCCATAACGGAAACAATTCACACCGTAATTAATTATTTAATTATATTAAATCTTTTTTATTATGAAATTTTTCGTTAAGCTGTTTGAGACGAATAAACCAGAGGTGGATTTTCGCAATCGAACGAAAAGAACGAAAAACGAAATAATCCGAACGTGACATGTCCAATCAATAGATGTATGCATATATAGATAGATAGACGGATGGATGGATGTGGATTGGTTTCTATTACCCAAAAATATCATATGTTATGTGCAGATTTATAGCCAAGAATTGGTTTTTAGGACGAATGGGTATCTATTGAAAACAGTTGATGATGCCACCTGTTTCCCATAAGGTAGTTATGAAAATAATTAGTAGTAGCACGCAAGAGGGAAAGGCAACAGCCAAATGGCGATAATTAATTGTTGCTCTTGAGTCTCGTCCACTCTCTCATGTTGTCTTGTCATCCTCCTGCCCGCTAACTCCTAACCTCTAGTATGTGACTTTCATGAGACGAATTTGATCTTTTATTAAAAAGACCGTATCTATATATTTTACCAATATCAAATCAAATTGTAATTACTAAAAGTTTGGTGTATAAAACTTATAAGAACATATTAATATTTTGAAGTGGTCGCATGATCATTATTTTTTTTAGCTATTAAGAATACATTTAATACGTTTTGCTAAAAATCCATGGTTAATTTTTAATATTGGTTTTAAAAACATAAAATACTCCGTCCTAGTATGAGGAAAATCCTAAGCATTAAGCGTAAGCAGGTGCGCAACTGTGGGAAGGTGGGTGGTTGGGTCTGGGTTGACATGATGAAAGCAGGGATTAGGTATTTTCTAGAGTTATTAGAGCGAGCACAGTAAGATGAGCTGAGCTACATCACATTTATATTTGGATGGAGAAAAAAAAGAAGAGGGAAAAAACAGACTATAGATTTTTAGTCGGTTGTAGCATAGGCTTCAATAAACTATATAAATGTAGTATGTATTTATAGCGGGCTTCAATAAATAATATAAATAATGTAGTATATATTTAAAACCATATATCATGGACTTTAACAAATAATATAGCGTAGTATATATCTATAGCTAGTAGTTGACTATGATATTACACTTGCTATTAATAATATTAATAAGTTAATAATGTGGTTGCGTGAGACAGACGATGGCCATCTATCTAGAAGGAAGAGAAAAGGCATACAAGACGTCACATCACAAGAAGGAAGTCCCATAGTACTCGTATCCTATGTTGGGGTGGCAACTGGCAAGAAACCAATATTAGGAGCCGGCCGGCCACTAATTCCATCGTCACTCTCTCTCTCCCTCCTCCGTTCCTCCGGCCGCCGCCTCCCGTCGTTGCCAAATAGGCGGCTTTTCTTTGCACACGACTCTAGACTAGACTAGTAGTAGTACTGATTTGTTGCACGGGGCTACTAGGTTAGGTGTGGTGTGTAGATGGGCAAGGGCCAGCCGCCGCGCGCCATGACGCCGGTGGAAGAGGTGGACCTCTCCGCGGTCAGGTACCAGTCGCCGCCGCTGCAGGCGCCGCACCTCACCGGCTTCTCCCTCAGGGCCTTCGTCTGGCTCATTGAGTCGCCCCTCTTCGGCCGCCTCGTCACCTCCCTCCTCAAGTCGCAGAACAACATGACAAGGGTCAGCACCTCTCTCTCTCTGTCTCTCTATGTATAATTTATTTAATTTAATTGTTGGCTTTGGCTTGGCTTTCCGATGATGATGGTTTTGGGCATGGCATGCAGATGCTGCAGGAGACGGTCATCCCCGAGCGCCCCATGTACCTCCCGGAGTACCCGCCGCAGGGTACTATACCTCAATTCAATCCCCTTCCCTTCCCTTCCCTTCCATTCCATTCAATCGCATGAGACTCTGGTTCATCACCAATCACATACCTCAAGTCAACCAATTTAGGTTCAGCAAAACAAAAGATTGCTCCTTTCCTTTCCCTGTTGTCTGCCATGAAACATTACATGTACATGCTGCTGCAAAACCACACCTTAAACCCCCGGCCCTCTCTAATTGCCTACCCCATTTGCTCTCAGATTTTGCAACCGACTTGTTTTCTTACCCAATTTTTTGTACACTGCTGCTGTGCTGTCTCATTGTGATGTGTGCTCACAATTGGAATTGGTGCTTCTGCTGCTGCTTTGCCAGAGCCGGAGCAAGGCGTTGTGCTTCTGGGGGATGACAGGGACCCTGTGGAGAGAGTTGAGGAAGCACTTCAGTGCCTCCTTCCGTATGACCCGTCTGTGCATTGGACGACCGACGACAAACCCCCTTTCCTCTACTGGAAGATCCGTGATTTTGCACATGCATACCGCTCCGGGATCACAACCCCATCAGCTGTCAGTATTACTTTCTTCTCTGGTTCCCCTCCTGCATTTGTGTCAATTGATTTTCTTCTCTTGCATAGGTTGCCGAGCATATAATTTCTGGTGTGGAAGAGTGGAGCAACAAGAAGCCTCCGATGCCTATGTTGGTTTATTTTAACGCGGATGATCTGAGGAAACAAGCTGAAGCTTCCACAAAGAGATTTCAGCAAGGTTTACCCTTCTCTAAGATCATGATACATATATTCTTCACTTCTTATCTTTGGGTTGAAGAACACTTTCAAATAGAAACTCCACCATCTGCTATCTTATCTTCTTGACATGTCATACTCCTTGTCTCAGGAACCCCAATTTCCATCTTGGACGGGATCTTTATCGCCATTAAGGATGACATTGATTGCTTCCCATATCCATCAAAGGGTTAGTTAACAGACTGAAGGGGCCTGCCATTTTGTTGCTGTGTTTGAGAAGCATATTCCAACTTATGCCTTCTTTTAATACAGGCGCTACTACATTTTTCGACAAAATTCGCCCTGTGCAGAAAGACGCAGTCTGTGTTGCTCGTTTGCGGAAATGTGGAGTGCTATTTTTCGGGAAAGCAAATATGCATGAGCTAGGCCTTGGAGTAACTGGAAACAATCCAAACTATGGGTATGGATTAGAAGCATGTGGCTGCTTATTTTGTTCAGATTACTTAGCTAGTGTATAGGGAACACCCGACGGTTTGTGTGGACACGAATGAGAAATATCAACAACATATTTAAAGGACAAATGGACTATATTATTTTATTAGCTGTTTCCTAGAATCAAACTAAGTTGAGCATTAGGAAAGCTAGTTGCCTAACCAAAGCACTGGGATGAATATAAATATTTTGACCAAGCAGTCACATCTAATTCTAACATGCTTTGAAGAAAAAACAAAAAAAAAAGATTAGGAATTCAAAATTTTGATTCAGTCTTAAATTGATCGTTTAGCTTAATGTTTTCTGATACCCATCGCTTTACCATGTTGTTTATTTAACCTTTCCATTTGCAGAACAGCAAGAAATCCACATTCAATTGATAGATATACCGGTGGTTCTTCATCTGGTCCAGCTGCACTAGTCTCATCAGGGTTATGCTCAGCAGCAATTGGAACAGATGGTGGAGGTTTGTACATATAATTCTGCAACTTTCATTGCCCCTAGATTCTTGTGTTCTCTGTACTAGTCTCCAGTTTCTACTTTTTGACTGTTACAGGTTCTGTTCGAATTCCATCTTCACTATGTGGCATTATTGGTTTGAAGACAACCTACGGACGGACAGATATGACTGGGTAACTAAGAGAAGTTAGAGTGCACTTAATACTTACTGTAGTAACTCCTTTGAGCATCATAATTCAAATCGATTATAAATTTATAATAGTTTTTAACATCACATCTCATAGATGATGTAGCTCTCTGCTAACATTCCAGGTGTTCTGAAACTGCTTTTTTTTAATTGAAATTATTCAAAACAATGCAATAGATGGTATGTTGCTTTTTATGGCTATCCTACACCTGATCAGATTATAATTCTTATATACATCCTATTGGAAGTATGTGTACTTAGATGTTCTGCTTGCAGGGCACTTTGTGATTGTGGGACCGTTGAAGTTGCTTCTCCTCTAGCAGCTTCAGTGGAGGATGCTATGCTAGTGTAAGCTGTTTACCTTGCTAGAGAGACCATGAGATCTGAGATCATTTGCACAAGTCTATTACGCTTAGGTTTCTTTTCAATTAAGCTGGAAGTTTGTCAGCACTGTTCTATGTTTGACTATCAGTTTAATGAACTAACTTTTCAGGTATTCTGCAATAGCAGGCTCTAGACCTATGGATAAGCTTACCCTGAGACCAGTAAGATATTTATGCTGTATTTTTTCATCTTCCTGTTAAATACCACAAAAGCTGAAGTGCCTTTCACATCTGTTCTATACCACCCTATGGTGCTAGTGTTAAGGGCTAGGATAATACATCAAATAGTTGCAGATCAACATTGAATAGTATAGGTGGGAACAGCTAGGGGCTTCAGCTCAAACACAGAGAGATTGGGTCAGACGTACAGGGAGTAGTGGTACTTTATTCCTGCCTGCAGACTAAGGTCATAGCTCCTTTATCCTTTTAATAGCCACATGCTAACAAATTAAATCACTACTAATAAATTGCATAGGTAACAAAATAATTGATTGCATAAAAGGGAAGCTGTTGTGGCTGGCTGGATCATTCTTCCTTGGGCCATACGACTGGCTGCCCAGCCATAGCCTAGGCAGATTGCTGTTTTCTTATGGGGGGACAGTATTGTCTGTTTGCTGAATGATGGCACACTATTTTTTTTCCTCGAACGACTATGATGTTTTACTTTTGTTTAAGTTAAAGTTTAAACCTGTTGTGCTGGCAGTTAAACATTTAACTTCTTAGTTGTCCTCTGGAGTTAACACTTGATGTGGATCTCAAGGCAACCTGTGAAGCTCACGTCTTCTTTATTTCTTTCCCTTTCCTCTCTACAGTCACCACTCTGTGTCCCTAATTTGGTGTCTCCTGATAGCAACAATATACTGGGATCTGTGAAAATAGGAAAATATACAGAGGTATAATTCTTCACATTGAGCATCAGTTTGGTACGCATGAACTTGTTCTGAATTACACTGGCTTTTGTAGTGGTTTCATGATGTTTCCGATCGTGATATCTCTAATACATGTGAGGATGCACTTAACCTTCTTTGCAGCAGCTTCGGATGTCAGGTAAGACCATCACTATCTAACATACCTTAGACAATAGGAGTACAGTATTCAACTAGTTTAATTATCACAGTTTATTTATAGCAGCAACAGTAGATCTTCACTTTTGGTTGTGCAAATTCTTCTATGGATGATGGAAAACATTATTTTATTGTGTGGTTTTCTTTTTTTTTTTACTGACATGACATTCCATGTGCACACATACTTCGATGTACATCAATTGTATTCCCTTTAATGGATACGTTGAAATAACTGCGAAGTATAAATTGTATGTTTATTTTTGTTAATTCGGTGAATCTTAACTGGTTTGTAATTGATTATTGAGCTGCTTTATCTGGAGCTTTTAGGGAGCTAATGAGTT
Organism: Oryza meyeriana var. granulata; assembly: GCA_003991445.1. Lineage (NCBI taxonomy): Eukaryota > Viridiplantae > Streptophyta > Magnoliopsida > Poales > Poaceae > Oryza > Oryza meyeriana. The sequence goes on from RYFJ01001278.1 coordinate 108,522, forward strand.
GTATGATCTGTGCTTAAATTTTTCCAGCTATTAAATGTTTACAATGAGATGGCACATTATGAAATGTGGTATCTATTATGTGTGCCTGTACAAATTTTCTTTGTCATCTCAGTTGATAAGATTTGTTTTACGTGTTTAAAGATAGAAGAAATAATACTACCAGAGCTTGAGGAGATGCGTACTGCCCATCTTGTCTCAATTGGCACAGAATCATTCTGTGATCTGAATCCTCATTACAAAGCAGGGTACACATATCTATTTAATTCATATTCGACATGTTATTCTGAGCTATAGTTTTGAAATTTTCTTCAGGAAATAGTGTGTTAAATTATTGGTCCATGATAATCTAAAAATATATGTTGTTTTTTAGCCTCTGTTATGCTGAATCATAAAATGATTTCTGTTCTGTAGTATTGATCTTGTTCTGCCAATATTCTGCAGAAAACGGACTGAATTTACGCTAGATACTCGAACAAGTTTGGCACTTTTTAGATCATTCACTTCAACTGACTATGTTGCTTCTCAACAAATAAGGTGAGTAAGGGTATACATGCAGCTGATGTATTGATTTTTCTATTCCTGGTGCAATTTAGTCTAAAGCATAAATCATGTGTTGCTGACCTATTATCGCAGTGAACACCAGGGAATGCTGATTTTTGTGCTTTCTTATTCTTCTTGTATTATGTCTCCTATATTGCGTTAAATGTGTGCTTATAATATCTTTTGATGGGGCATGTTTAGGAGAAGGATAATGTACTATCACAATGAAGCTTTCAAGAAGGTTGACGTCATAGCAACCCCTACAACTGGGTAATAAATCTACAAATTTCATCATAATCAATCTGTACGCATGATCCTACCACTTGCTCTTACTAATTAAATGCATGATTCCTCCTCCATCCATTATCTTTTGCTTAGTCAACAAGCCCAGTGCACAATGAAGTTCATACTGACAAGTATTTCTAAGCAATGTCCATTTGACAATTTTTCTGATAGTTGTGGCAAACACCAGTGGGATGATCATGTTTTGGAAAATGAACACTGTGCTAATCCTGAGTCTTGATTCCTGGACATGTGCCAAATAAGCGGTTCATCTGCCTTACCATGTTGAAGAGTTTAACCTGCTGTGATTCAAAGATTTAAGCTAATGGTTGATTATTTGGTTCTTAATGCTCATGCACAATGGCGACCCTAATTTTGAAAATCAGAATGCAAAAGATATCTAGCGTGTCTGTAATACTCCATAGAGTGATGCATCTCTTGTCTACTGGGTTATACTACATTCTAAAACTTTTATTTACTTTGCCTCTTTTGTGAAATGTATTTTCTGTTGCTAAAAGATCTAAGGCAATTTTGTTGTTTCTCCAGCATCACTGCTCCAAAAATACCACAAAGTTCTCTGAAGTTAGGAGAGTCTGATTACGTTGTGTCAGGTAAATTGTATGGAGGACATTGCCTTTTGGCATATTCCTTAGCTATTTAGCTCATTTACCTGTGAAAGCAGAGCTTTTAAGTTGACAAAACCGGAAATCATGATGAGACAGTTGTTATTTGAGAGTATGTTATGTTTCTATTTTGGATTATATGATTCCTGTATAGGGCTATGGGCTGGTTTGGTTCTCCACCCTACCAAAATTTGGTAATACCGTAAAACCTTGTCTACCAAAATTTTGCGAATGTCCATGTACTCATCTCATATTATCCAAATTTTGGCACTAAGCGAAACAACGCCTTCTCTAGCTCTTCGAAATATTGCTAGGGTGGAGAACCAAACCAGTACATGCTTGTTTTGCTTGCTCTGTAAGCCATTCAGTTTTGAACAAGGAAAAATTTGTAGGGAGGCTTCTTATTCTTTGTAGCAGGAATCATGTCTATTAAACAAGGAATCTCTGTTCCTGCCTGGATTGATATAGAACTTCAATCACACACATTAGAAGTAAAAGTCCATCATCTTTCATCTATATGTGACTTGAGTAGTTTATGAATTAAAGGGTATATATATGCCTGCTTTGATGCTAACTGCAAATTTGGCTATTTTGTTCTGCATGGACCATGCAGAACTTTTTTGTTAACACTGCCACTTCATTGCAGCTTACCTGATGCGATTCGTGATAGCTGGTAATCTTCTTGGTTTGCCAGCCATAACTGTACCTGTAAGTTGTGCCAACCCATGGTTATGTATATATTGCATCTTTCCTTAAAAAATGGTATAGTATATATTGCATGTTCAACTTGCATTCTTTATGAAGTGAAAAGTTTGGATTAGCGATTCATAAATGTTTAGCCTCAATACTGGCATTATTTCCAATAGACAGGGACTCAGGTATTGTGCGACGACGTCATAAATAATTAGAACAAAATTGAGGATTTTTTGTTCAGTAACTGAATATCTTTAAAAAGTGCACTTGGTTTATATGTTACTACTTCTGGACTCAGGTTGGTCATGACAAGCAAGGGCTTCCTATAGGCTTGCAACTGATAGGTCGTCCATGGGGCGAGGCTAGCTTATTAAGGGTGGCTTCTGCAGTAGAGGTATTGTGCGACTACATTATCAATAATTAAATATCGTGTTTGGGTTTCTCCTGCTGAAAATGTGCTCATATTGAATAAGTTTAGATGTGACTGTTGAGTTTTAATATGAATCCCAATGAATATCTGAACATTTCCAAGACAGGACAGTATGTTCGGTCCTTTCCTTGCAAGTTTACCTCTAATTCTTGTGAAAACTCTCATATATTTCTTCAGTACTTTTTACTGCAATTTTGAGTAGTACCTTGAACTTAGGAAGTTCTCTAGTATTATTGTTTATTCATCTTCTTACATTGTCTTGTTTCATTGGTGTGCCAACTGCAGTTTGGTAGTATCCGAGTCCAATATACAAGTATTTTTCATCCCATTAGAATTTATTTCTCAGTTGGAGGTGCATTTCCAACATCGCAATATAAATACAAGTATTATGATGTGCATTACTTGGAGTAGAGTGCTCTTTTTTAAATGGTTCAGCCACATAATCCAAAATGCAAGTTGGCATAATTATCTAGCTGTTCTGATGCGTTAAGAATTGTGGAGTCTTTTAAATTCGTACTAGCTTACATGGCGGTGGTAAGTTGCTCAACAACTGACGTTGATTCTGCCTGCATGTAGGAGCTCTGTCTGAAAAAGCGGAAACGGCCGTCTGCGTTTCATGACATCCTGAACGCCTGAGTGCCAAATTACATATGTGTATCCATCAATAATGTAATGCCTCGTGAAACTTAGGTAGTACATTTCAATCAGAACATTCGTACAGAATCCTCAGTCTTGTCCTGGTGTTGTATGTAATAAGTTCTCTATGGCAGGGCTAATGCACATTTGCATGGACAGTTTGTTGCTGCGGCTAGCATAGTGTTGCCAAGCTTTAACTGCCAACTTTTCAGAATTTACAGTGATATACTCAACCTCCGGTCAAAAATACTTGATATTTGATTTTCCCCTCCATGATTTTCGAGGTGTGACTTTGACCATAATTTTATGTTAGAATTACTTTGTAAATTTTAATAAGTTGATGAGATTATGAAAGTACTTTGCAATATAAATCTATATTACTGTTTTTTTATGTTTTTGAACTAAGTAACATAGAAGTTATTGATTAACAAACATTTGGATCTTATTCAAAATGTCAAGTATTTGTGACCAGAGTGTGTATATGTAGTAAATGTAAATTGCATAAGTTCACCTCGCAAAAAAATGCATGAATTCGGAATTGGGCCACTGGTCTTTCCTTAATATATATAACGATGCGATTCTTACCTGGAATCATTATTACTGCTATGCACTTAACACAGAGACTCCATATTTATATTACGATTTGTGGTACTTGTGAGTTTTTTTTTTCCACGGGCAGGCCTTTAGCTTATGAGCAACGTCAAAATTGGAATTTTAGAATTAATTAGAGGTTTTTTCGTTGTCTTCTATTTTCTATTCTTAATTTTTGGATCATTAAGAATAGAAGTATAAAAGTTTTACCCTAAAAATCATTTTTTCCTCGTTTTATAAGCTTTACCTTAACCAATGAGACACATCCTTACAAACGTACTTAACCACAAACCACCAAAATTGTCCTCGCAAACTACAAACGTATTTAACTCAGAGTTCCATATTTAGAATGAAATTTCCGAAATTTTAGGAATTTTGATCCCCCCGACAGGATTTTCTTTTGGCCAAAAAATTTTCAAAATTTTTGAATCACCCAAAATTTATTCAATTTAACCAAATTCGTTCAAATTTCAATTTTTTTCAGTCCGAAATTCCTGCAGTTTCCGAAATTTCGCTTATATTGGTACGCTCAAAACGATTTTGACTTCCAAGATATAGAACCCTGACTTAATTACAAATAACAAAAATTAACCACATGTCAAATGGTGCTAGACATGGCCGTGGTAGATCACCCATAAGAGTAGACCATCATGCTAGGTTTGAGGTGGATGTGCCACCCTTAGGCTTCCTTGGAGCTGGTGATTTGGCTTTTATTTTTAGAGCACATAAAACGAGCTATTTTAATTAAATTTTAATTATTACAAACTTGAAAAATAGATTTATTTGATTTTTTAAAGTAACTTTTAGATAGAAAATTTTTGCAAAAAACGCACCGTTTAGCTTCTATCTCGGTTTTTGTTAGCACGTTTCTCAAAACATACGACGGTGTATTTTTTGCAAAATTTTTCTATATAAAACATCTTAAAAAAATAAAATAGATCTATTTTTTAAGTTTGTAATATCTAATACTTAATTAATCACGTGCTAATGATGTTTCTCGTTTTGCATCTGGCTTATAAGCCACACGGATAAGCCAATTCAAACACCCTCAGCTTTCGGCAATGCGGATTGGAGTGAAATTTTTCGCGCACATAAAACGAGATAAGCTATTAGCGCATGATTAATTAAGTTTTAATTATTACAAATTTAAAAAATAAATTTATTTGATTTTTTAAAGCAACTTTCATATAATTTTTTTAAAAAAACACATTATTTAACAGTTTAAGAAATATTCTCACAAAAAATAACGGTGTTTTTAAGCCCTAACATCTACCTCCGAACAGTAATAGTACCAATCTGCTTCCTTCTAGGCTTCATTTTATAGTTGTCCAAATGGGCCGTGCTCTGTCAGACCGGCTCGGGCACAGTGCTACGGTAACCATGTCCGGGCCGGCCTCGCACGGGTGGCCGTGGGCCGACAGTGCGGCATGGCACGACCCGCCGACTGTAGCGGGCCGGCACGGTAACGGCCTGGCACGGCCAGCCCGCTATAGTGTTCGCAACAGTTGACCCACCTCGAGTCTCGGAACCTGGGCAGCGTCGGCTCCAGAGCCAGCTTCTCGGCCTTGACGGCGGCCCCGTTGGATGCGACGGGGGACGGCTCCGCGACTGGTTTGCTTGGCGGCGCCTCGATGGGGGCCTCCCCGGCGGCGGCGCGCGTGAGGTGGAGGTGGAGGCAAGCCCTAGATAGGCAGATCTAGACAGCGGCAGGCGCAAAGGGCGGCAGCGAAAGCCATGGTAGGCATCGGTGGCTGGGAGGAGCTACGGGGAGAAGAAGCAGCAGGGGGTGGCGACGGGCATGGCAGGCGGCAGAGGCCGGAGAGGCGCGCAGGCGGGGAGGCGGCGACGTCGGTGGAAGGCCTTCAAGCGCGCAGGAGGGGAGCTGCTACGATTTGGGACGGATGGGGGTAGGGTTTGTTCACATGGGTCCAACAGATGACAACAGCAGTGTTCGCTACAGTAGTCACTACAGTAGACCGAGACGGCTCGGGCACGGTGGGCCACCGACAAACCGTGCCGTGCCTAGCTTAGGGGGAAGGCATACGGACCAGCACGGCACGGCCCGTTATAAGGACCGTGCCTTAGCGGGCCATGTCGGACTGTGCCGGCCCGGTTCGCCCATTTGGCCGACACTACTTCGTTTCGTGGCAAGGGGAAAAAAAAGAAAAAGGGAGGCGAAGCAGCAAAAACCTCTTGTTGACATAAAAATCTCCCTCCCCTCTTGCCGTCTTGCACCGCCGCCGCCGCCGCTTTCCTCCTCGAGCTCCGGTTCCGTCGTCCTCCGTCCCCCACGCCGCCTCTTCCGCTTTCTCTCTCCCCCGGCCTCCAGCCCCGCTCCCCCAGGGCTTTCCAGAGACAGCACGACGGAGGGGAGGGTAAGGGGATCGGTACGGTCGCCGGAGGGGAGGAGCTAATCAAATCAAGCAGCAGCAGCAGGATGGTTTCTCTGTCGACATGGTTCCGCTACGCTGCCCACAAGTTCGAGTACTCCATCTCCCTCTCATGGAAGGTTGTTGTTCATCATCCTCGCACCCTTTTGCCCACTTCCCTCCCCGCGTCTCGCTAGACTAGATCCGCGCGCGCCTGCTTGTACCCTAGTCACTTCTTTCTTCTTCCTCGTCTGCTTGCAGACAGACGACCTCACCTGTGTATCGACCGCTCATCCATGCCATGGAATTTGTCCTGCAAACTCAATATAGCGGTTCTATTATAGGAGTATATGCTTTGCACCCATCCATCCACCTGCAACCTAACCTCTAGATTAGTAACATTACCTTCATTTTAATCAGTAGCTGTCTTGAATCGTTAGGTGTTCTCGTGCCAATCAGATTATCCACACCGCACATAGTTTACCAGCATGGGTAGTGCGCCGCAGCAGGATATGCCCAACTTTATGATTGCTTCTGTGCCTCCTTCATTTCTATTTCGTTTATCACAATGCAGAAGTACAACGTTGGCCAGATCAACAGCACCCAGCTAACTGATGCAGTGTGGAAAAACTTTTTCCAAGGCAAGCTCACCTACACGCATTGGAATAAAGGGGAAGAAGCCATGGCCCCCATAGTAACTACAACAGGAGGAACCCTCCTGGTTAGGAAGCTTGCCAATTTGTCTCCAACGTAACTACCTACTTCCCTTTACACCTCTACCTCTACTCCCTCCCACACTTCTTGCTCTCAACTTTCTTCCTGATGATGATTACTGAGCAGTCAGAATTTATGCTTAAAATTTATGCATGTTTTTTTTAAAAATGTGTTTGTTGAATAGCAAGCTTACCAAGAAAATCAAAACTCAATGTGTACAGTTCATCAAATTCCTCTCAACTTTCCTCAGTTTACTATCATGATGATCTTTTTTGTCTAGATTATGTTTTAGTACTTGGCATCTTTCTTCATGAGTAAACTTATTGAACTAATATTTACTACTTAAAGTGAGCATTTGGATGTATTTCTGCCTCGACAATTAAGTGCTATGAATTACAACTTTCGTCTCCAGATTGACATTCTGGTTTGCTGTATTTTAACATTTCCCATGGTTCTTAATATTGTCCATAAATTATGTGACCACTGGCCTGACCTTCATTATGTTGAACCTTGCATTTTAGTAGTCAATTAAAATTGTTCCAAGTGACTTACTTTCATGATCTAACCAAAACCTGTATAAAACTAACAGAAGCAACAAGCCAACAATGTAGACTTATTTGCGCTTCATTGGCTTTTCCTTGGAAACATTTCTATCTGTGTACTTTTTGGCACAATAACTAATAAAAAACTTCTAGTCGAGGAGACAAGAATAATATTATACTATATTTAGTTATGATTCCTTACCTTAACTGCATATTCTGCATGACATAGCACAGCAGTGGCCCTTAAGGGGGGCAACATTTTAAAGATCCAATCAGGACAACTCACTTGTAAAGACACAAATATTCATATGCATCCAAGTTAATCTTAGCATGGCTAAAAAACATGATTCCAAGATACAATGAAAAATTTCAGTAAAAATGACGTATTGAAAATTTAAATTCCATTGTGAAACCAAAACTTTTAAAACAGCTATGTTTGCTGGATTTTTTATTGTTTGGATTTCTGTTGGCTTTTGCAAGCAGCAAGCCAGCAACACATTGTGCTGTTTAGTTGCATGCTTCAATTTGCCAAATTCTTAGGGCTAAGATTTGGCATGCCATCATTTGTTTGGCTTAGAAATCCTTAGCCACAAGTCAGGAAAACTTTGTCAAGGATTTGTATATATGACAAGTGAGGACACTCAGACTGTGGAGTGCCAAAAGTGTGGCAATGAACCACAGGCTAGGCTAAGTTGATCAAACCTGGTTGCCAAAGGTTTGGCAAAGTGTGGCTATGAACCAAACACTAGGATGCTGGCATAAGCATGTTGCTTGGTGTATTCTCCAAAATGATATAAAGATAATGAATTTTCTTTTGCCTTTTACCAGACTTGGACAGCACATGGCCCCTTTCTTTGCTTGTGATCCTAATTTTGAGTAACTTGCAAATCATCTGATTCTCCAGCATGATAGTAGAACATTGATATATAGGCTATGAGGACCACTAATAAACAAGACCTATTCTCTTGGTTTATCAGTTCACTAACTAATTCTGCCTCCTTTCTTGAACCAACATGTTGTTTCATACTAATGAATAGTGATTAAAGTTGAGGCTGTAACTAGGGGTGGCAATTTCCCCGTAGGGGCCAGGTCCCCGGTGGGGACCCGCCCCTATGGGGGCGGGGTGGGTGTCATTTTGGACCCACGGGTAGTCGGGGTCGGGGCCCTGGTTATAAGCGGGTGTGGGTTCGGGGGAGGATCTGAACCCACGGGTCATCCGCGGGGCCCCGAAGTTATAGTATCTTCAAAAAATAGCCCACTAAAAACGGCCCAGTAAGCCCATTAGTCCAGAATATATAAACTCACTCCTCAATCTTCTCAACCCTAATCCCCAACCCAATCGCCATCGCCTCCTCCCTCTACCTAACCTAGGTACTATTGGCGGCACGGGGCAGGCGGCAGCGGCAAGCGGCGGGCAGCGGCAGCACGGGGCAGGCGGCGGGCGGCAGCAGCAGGCGACAGCGGCACCCTATCTCATTTGCGACCAGCCGGTCCGACCTCAGGTGAAGCGCTGGTCCGACCGGCACCCTATATCATTTGCGCTGTCGGTACTGGACGCGGCTGGTCCGACCGGGTGGGGGGAGGCGGTCCGACCGGGTTCAAATTTGAATATCATGCATGAGTAAACTAGTTTGGGGCCCCGATCGGGGGGTTGGGGCCCCGGAGGGGCCGGGGCCGGGTCCACATTTCGCCCCGCCCATGGCATCGGGCCCGGGGCCGGGTGGAGAAATCGGGGGGCGGGGGCGGGGGCGGGGGCGTTCCTGTTCAACCCGTCCCCGACCTGACCCGTTGCCACCCCTAGCTGTAACTGAGATCTTAATAGAAGAGTGACAGAATTGTATGCAACTGTAAGTGATTGCCTGTGATAATTCCTTTTGCCAATCTTTTGAGATTACATGATGAACTGCTCTTCACTTTGCTTTGTTGTTCTTTTTGCTTGTTACTCATATGCTAATCCTTCATCTTTGTGCATATCAGTTATGTCCTTTTAAGAAAAATGTTGTGAACATATTATCTCAGTCTTGACTTTTTTGTTCATTGATTTTATTTTTGTTAGTTTCACAAAATGATAATTTGGAGAAGATGTTGATTTTCATGAGGTTGTAATTGAAAAAAAAATGGTTATACCATTATGTGATGTGTGTTGGATTGGCTAATATTTGATATCTTCTCTTAAAACAATTAATGGATTGCATAGAACAAACCATGTATGAAGTTTGACGTAACCTAATGCTAAAATATCTTTTTGAATTGTTATAAGAGATATCTTTTTGAGCTAGATATTATATTATCTCCATAATCCGTGTATGGTAGTCATTTATGCATCTATTATCTTCACAGACAAGTCTTTGTTGGGGACGTCATCTTACTAAAAGACCCAGAGAAATCTGATGACTTAATTGTTCGACGATTGGCTGCCCTAGAAGGCTATGAGATGGTTTCTAATGATGAGAAGGACGAGCCCTTTGTACTTGACAAGGATCAATGCTGGGTTCTGGCAGACAACCAATCACTAAAGCCAAAGGTATGTATGTTAGTTGATGTATGAAGAAATAGTAGATATAGTTTTGATGGTTGATGTTCTACAAATGTACCTCCATATTGTTTTTACATAAAATTGAGCTATGAGCACATCCTCTTAGATGCACATAGCGTAGAGAGGTTAGTGTTTTACCAAGATATCTTCACATTGTTGCTAAAAAAAGTGAACTTTGGGCACATCCTCATAGATGCACGAAGTGTAGTGTGGATTGGTTTAACAAATGTGTGTATTAAATTTGAGCAAAGTCCTTATGAACCTTTTGTATGCCTTCTCGGTAACAGGAGGCTAGGGATAGCCGCTTGTTTGGACCAGTCCCTATGACTGATATCCTTGGCAGAGTGATATACTCTTTAAGAACAGCTGTCGACCATGGCCCAGTGGAGAACAGGTAGGTTCCTTGTTATATTCAGGGCTGCCTCTCATCTACACTGTAATTTGTAATTGGACATCACCTCATTGTTTGCTCCTGCTTTATGCTGCAGCCGAATGGCCATGAACCAAGATTCACCGGTTCTGGCAGTAGAGCTTGATGTGGAAGAGATGGCGAAGAATAATAAAGTGTAGATAATTAGTGCTTTTGACATCCTGTGGTGTAACATTTCCCTTCGATGGATTTTGTTATTTGAGAGATTAGTTGCTTCAAGTAGAACATCATTCTGAATTTATTCACTATTTACTCGCGGAGAAGTCAATAATCATAAGAATAACCATACGGGTTGCTAAATTTTGATCTTTGAAGTTTTGTGTTACCCAACTGATGCACCTTCGTGTTCTGGATGACTGGATTTAAGGCTAGATGTTTTGCTCCTATTTAGCAAGGCCAAAATCGAGATGTGATATTGTGCCATTTTACCATTTTGTCTATGATGAAAACTGAAGAAATTTAGCCTAATCTGGTATTAGATCGAACAATGCGTGGCAGCATCGACTAAAGGAGAAAAAAGAGCATGAAACGTGCTCCACAGGTAGTAGCTTCATAACGCAATTACGAGGAATTTGTCCCGTTAACCACCAACCGTATGCAAACAAAAGTAACACAAAGTACATAAGACTAAAATTTGTAAATCGTACACTTATTATAATCAAGTTCAGTACTTCTTGAGATACCAATTGTACGCTTATTACAACCAAGTTCAGTACATCGTGAGATACCAATCATAACGTATCTCATAAAATTTTGAAACATAATATACCCTCTAAAATTGTACGCATAAAATATCCTGCAAAATCTTGAGTAACAAATGTAAGTCCTATCTGTTGATGCTGTTTGAATCCACCTAAGTTTCAGACTTCCAGTGCAAGCTTGAATAGTGTCAATGGGCTGGAAAAAAATAATCAAGGCACCAATGCACAACAATCTCTAACACAGGCCTTGAGTTTTCCTCAGGGTACAGCATCGCTAGGAAGATCAAGTCCGGCGGGAGTCCTTCCAGGGTAGTTGTAACTGGGGGGATTTGATCCAAGCATACTGCAGCATTGAATTTATCAATACAGAATGAAAATTGTTAGCATCGCGGAAAGAATGCAAAGCATGCCGTTGGAACATCAGGACACAAAACTGACCTTGTATCGACCAACACCATCGACCGGAGCTCACAGTTGGCAAAGCTGCATATCATCAGTCATGTTAGCCAAACAGTAGACAATTAACCATGATTCTAAAATTGTAGTGTTTAGTGCAAGAATTATTATGCCAAGAGTTTTTCAAAAAGTAAAAAAAAAAGCTACTCTAGTGTTATTAGGATACAAAGCATAAGGAACTTTAAGAGAGTATAGTCCAATTTGGTTATGTTACACATTATGTATCAACAGGTGATGTTTTGCGAATATATTAATATGATCTGCATATATTTGAAGATTATGACCAAGTTGATAATCAACAACTACCGAGCCAAAAGGATTCTCAGTGTCAAGGCACTTACTGCTTGCCCACTTCTTCTCTTATGGTTGGATGACACTCCCTGCTGTACATGCTTAAGGTGTGATATAAGAATCCGCTATGGCTTACAATAGCTATCTCTTTCTCTTCCCTTGTCCATAACCTGAAATTACATTGGGGAAAAAAATCTAATACTTTATAAATGCTGTGTAACAGGATCTTGCTGGCTTCTGCATCTAGGGTCTTTCAATGTAAAAAATATTGCATACTGACAATTCATTAACATGAGAATTGAGAGACATGCATACAAAACAAGTATATATGGTCCAGAGGAAGGGTACATCCTCTGCTGGGTGTCCCTGTTATAATTGTTCCCACCAGTATTCCTTGTTTCTTTCTATATTTGTTCTTTAAATCATTGTATTGTCAATATAGATGACCAAAATGAGCTCAATTTCAAGTTCCTCCTAAATGACATGGTGCAGAATTTCATATCCCATGTCTTGACATTAAAGTGAAGAAAAAAATAGTAGAAAGACCCAACTATCTGTTTTTTATGATGCATACTACACAAAAAGAAGTGATGCAAGATGGTAATTGCATTCCAGGGACATTATTTTAAAGAAAATGATTGATCTGACAAAAATAAAATTACCAGTCAATGAACTTCATGCCCCTAGCTGCGACAGATGCATTTGCTTCTCTGACATTTGGTTCCCAAAGCACATCTTCATCATTCTCTATCTGTAAAGAAAGTGCATATGCAAATATTATGATATATCATTGCAACACCAATTGAAGCAAATAGATCTCAGTAATGACTAAGGACTGAGGAACAACAACAATGTATACTTGCCAGCGAAAAATCAATGGCAGGAAAGAGAGAGCGGTATTCTGTAATGCTCCTCCTCTTATCACAGGGATGCACACCCTGCATAAAACAAAAGAAAAATTAACTTTGTGGAAGTGTACTGACAGAATCCATGAAGATACAGGTGTGAGAGAACTACAGAGATAAACCAAAATATTCATTTTCTCAAACAGGGTATCCAACTTAAAAGTTATTGCATAGTAAAGCAAATAGATTTCTAGCAACAGCCTAAATAGCATGCTTAATTACAATAAAGCAAGCATAGTACAAACAATAAGCACTTCATATTTTAAATGTGTTTTAGGAGAAGAAAATACCAAGTGCTCCCTGCAGCCCTCAACTGCAAGAAATGGTGGGCAGTTCAAACTAGAAATAGCTGGTCGGCTACTGTGTCCAGCGTTTTCCACCATTAATGGTGGTGCACTTACTCCATCAACAGAGTTTTCACCCCCAAAGACCCCGACTGCAGTTTGCATTGTCCTGCGAAATTAGTTCGGATGATGGTGAGGCTGAATTAGAGACACACTACAGCAATGCAACATTACATAATGTTATATTACGCCTAGGCACTATAATTCTGATAAACTGAATTTTGTCTGTAGTAGATCCGAGGCACATTGCCCCTACAACCAATGAATGCTGCATGAAGATACAGACATGTCCGAACGATGTTCATACCACATGCAAATTTACTAATGCACATCATGCTAAAAAGAGAACACCAGAAAACCTCAAACTTTATGCTTGATCATTTACGAATGTCAAGCTTGTATGCAACAGGGTACATCTGAGTATCATGATTTTGCTCAAACCAGGCGAGCCTATGCTGCAAAATTTGAGTTCTGGCCTAACCCCAAATAAGCCAATGCTGCTCTTCTGGCTGAAACCATGCTTTGGTATGCAATACTAAATACTGAATGTGTACAGTTTTTGGGCATATATGTTAAGGCTCTCCAAGCGATCACCAACTGACATATATATCAGGGACTATAATAGAACACAGGCCGATTTTGTAGGCCTTCCAAATACCATGTTCAGTTAAAAGATTAAAAAACCGATTTGTTAGATTAATCTAGTTTGTAAGCAGTGGCATAATTTATTATAGTAGATTATACAGAACAGCACTATTTCTTAAACATTAGGAAGCTTAGAAGAGGATTGAGAACAATTAAAACATGTACAAGACGGTCAAGGAAAAACTACCTCAGTAGAGGGGAAGTAATAACCAGCTCAATCTTTTGTGCAAGTCCAGATTTTTTCACGTGCTCACGTAGGCAATCAACCTACAAATGTACACAAACCAACAAATAATGGAACTTAAAAATTCAAACGAATGACTGTGATATTCCAATCAACTTAATTAAAAATGATGTTGTCAATTAAAAAAAATTAGGGGCTAGGGGATTTATGCATTAACATAACATTTTGCATCTAATATGCCTGTAGAACCAGACTTCTCTATGTTTTATAAGAACCAGAATATCATTCATAATTTTTATCATAAAAGACATTTTGCATCTAATATGCCTGTAGAACCAGACTTCTCTATGTTTTATAAGAACCAGAATATCATTCATAATTTTTATCATAAAAGTAGTAATTCTACCATGCTTCATCCATCTATATGGAAGTTTCACACAAAATAGTAAACACAATACAAATTTTTTTTGGCATAATGTACTTATTGATCAAGAAGTAAAAAAACTGGTCTGTAAATGAAAATATGATCTTGTTACATATATCAAGTCAAGATTTGTCAGTAGGAGAGGTAAAATGAATAAAGGAGGCAGCACTGTATGACTTAAAACTAAAAGTAAAAAGTCTTTTTTTTATTAAAAAGGATTTGGTAAGACATTTTGCATTATACTTCTGTTCTTTTTACTTGATATTTAGGACATCGACACGGTGCTCCAATGCACATTATTTTTATCTTTAATTTTTCTAATCATATATTTAGAAAAAAATAACTATATGAAAGTGTCTTTCATGACAAATCTACTAGTGTCATTTTCAAATATCAAACCGTAATAGTTTTACATGGATTAGTGATCTGAGAATGGAGAGTGTAAGTATCTCCATAATTTTATATATTTTTAACATGGATGCCTCAATACCGAAAGCACACCAAATTAGTTTGGATTTTAATATTATGTTTATGCAGAAATTTTACTTTTTGATTGAATAAGTCAACAACAAAGTATCAAAAACAAGGAAAGGTCTTTCCGGGGTGATAAGCGAGTTGTATATCGAACAAACAGACCAAACTGGCATGATTGAAACACGTGTGGATCAATTTGTAAAAGAAAAGCAAGAAAGGCTCAATTTACTTGCTTCCAGCCCAATGGAGTAAGGTGCGCATCAAAGAGTTGGGGTGACATATAGGCACTGTGATCCTTCTCTCCTTCCACATTGTGAATACCCTGGGCATGCCTGACCTGTAGACATGAATTGTTGATGGTTAAGGAAATTAATTAATTCTGCCGTATTGTCAGTAGTGTTTGTCTTGGAAAGGTGTTTACTATTATTCGGGATTGAGGAAGCATAGGAAGAAGTACGAACCAGGTAAATGGTTTTGCAGCGGTGCAGAGGATACATGGCGGTGGTAGGGTTGGAGTCCATTTGAGCTAAATACAGAGAGATTAAATTTGTAGACGGAAGCATTAGGCAGAAAACAATAGGAGCAGTAACTCAGAAAGCAGTGATAGTAAAAGAAAGAAGGAAAGAAAGAAAGAAATCCTTTTGAAGAAGCGACAGCGGTGAAGCGGATCTCGGGTCTCTGTTTACATATTGTTGAGATCTTGTCCT
The DNA here is from genome assembly GCA_003991445.1 of Oryza meyeriana var. granulata. Taxonomy (NCBI): domain Eukaryota; kingdom Viridiplantae; phylum Streptophyta; class Magnoliopsida; order Poales; family Poaceae; genus Oryza; species Oryza meyeriana. The sequence goes on from RYFJ01001278.1 coordinate 124,039, forward strand.
ACTATCTAGGAGTAATAATAAGTATGTATACATTTCGATCCATTGCATTTGCCATGGCATGGAGGAAGAAGAAGAAGAAGAAGAGATCCGATCCATCATCCATCCATGAAGAAGAGGAGGAGAAAAGTGGAAAAATTGAAGGTTCCTTCTTATCAGACCAAGAATCATCGGGGAAGTAGATAAAAGGTTCAAATTACCTGAGGAAGAGCAGCGGCAGCTAAGGAGGGAGCTGGGGAATTTGGCACGGCGGCGGGGAAGCGGACCGACGGAGGATAACCCGTGCAGATGCGGGAGCTGGACCACGACCAATGCCATCTATTACTACTAGTATAGTATTGTATCCTGCTGGTGAGTCGTGTCGAGTTGGGCAGAAAGACGACTAATTACTGTGGAGATGGATGGATGGATGGATGGATGGAGAGCCGTGTGCGTGCAGGCGGTCGGCTCGGCTTCCCACTAGTCTGTTTTTGTGCCCACAGATCTGGCGCTTTACGATGTGCAGTCCAGTGGTCTCGTCGGTCCACGTAGGATATATCTGCGGCTCCGGTCTGATTTGCATCGGAAGAGGCTGGCAGGAAGTAAACTTCTTTATTTTTATAAACTTTCTTCACCATTCATAATTTAAGTACCTACTATAACTTTTTTGATTTTTTTTAAAAAATTAGAGTTAGATAAAATTTGTTCAAACCAAACTATTCTTAATTGAAACTGTACCCCGACGATAACATTACAAGAGGTTTGGCCTTTTGTGTCCACAATATCTGCGGCTCCAGTTTGATTTGCGTCAGAAGGGGCTAGGAGGAGCGCTTCATCTTTCGCTCGGTTGCCCCGGATTTCGTTGATGGTGGCGGAAGTTAGATTTGGTTAAGGGATTTAGGGATAGTTTGAAGGTAAGAAAAGAGGGTAGAGAAAGAAGATCACGTAAAACGAGGTGAGCTATTAACGCATGATTAATTGAGTATTAATTATTTTAAACTTAAAAAATGATTAATATGAATTTTTAAAGCAACTTTTATATAGAAAATTTTTGTAAAAAATACACCGTTTAGCAGTTTGAAAAACGTGCGCATGAAAAACGAGGGAAATTTCACCCTACTTTTAGATTCAAACAGTGCCTTAGTCAAAGGTGTTGGTTTATAATAGTACATGGTTTTCAAGGCCTTTTGTATAAAGTTTTAGACTTGCATGTAAATTAAAAGAGTATGAGGACTTAAATAGAAAATGTCATGGCTGTATGATAAGGGATCGAACAAGTTAATTAAATATAGCGGGAAAACACATACAGCTACTAGTAGTACCTAATTCCCCTATTAAAAAAACACGTTGCATCTTCTCGTGGATCACACTTCCTACGAAGGCTTCCCAAACTAGACAAAAAACGAATTTTCCCGCTATATCATATTATACCAGTAATCATACTTGCGTAACACAGTAAGGGCTCATTAAAAATACATGATTGAAAAAATAGTGAAATATAAAAAATGTGGAATTTTAACAGGAGTAGAAATACAAATAAAAGATTGCAAAACAAAAAAATTACAAAAACGATCTGGACTATGGGGCTAAGGTTGGGGCTAGATCTCCACCAGCGAGGCTTGCGGGGCGGGGCCCTGACTTCGTGCGGGGGTGGGGTGGCATCTCCACCCGCGGGGCCCCAAAGGGGGTGGAGAGAGGAGGAGAAGGTGGCGCTGGGCGAAAGGGGGTGGGGAGGAAATCCCCCGCGGGGGCCTCCTGCTCTGGATCTGGCAACTGCTAGAAGATGGCAGCAGTGGCGGCTCGAGGGAGCTGATGGTAGCGAGGGAGATCGATGACATCGTCGGTGGCTCCATTGGGACGGCGGTGATGAGTCCGATTTGGTGCTAATGGTCTTAATCTGTTAAATGTGTAATACTGTTGTTCTTGATAATAGGGATTAATTAGTCTTGGATATGTAACTAATCAATGTAATATTGTACGTGGTTCATTGAATCTGTTGATCTGTTCTTGAAAGGGGATTGATTAGGGGTATGAATTGGGATGTGTATCTCGAGGGCCGCTCGAAGCATCGGTTCGATGAGCTGATTCTTGGGGGCTGCTCAAATACCGATATCACCCTCTCATCAATGCTCAAAGAATAGTGTTGATTGGGAGCCGGTATTGATGAGTCTCGCCAACATGAATTGATGAGAGTTTTTGTGGCAGTAAGGACAAGCATGAAAGCAGAAGCGATGAAAGAAAAAAGAAAGTGAGCGGGATTTGGTGGAACGAAGACAATGCATGAGCTGCATGCAGCAAGGGGTTTGTGAGAAAGGCCCACTGGAAGTGGGCGGGGAGTGCATAACTTCTAAATTAAAAATCTAGTTATCTATAATTACACACATGGTTATAGGAATTTAGTGACTTCTATGAGTTTATCGTTATGTCCCTGTCTCTTGATCTTGAGTTAAAACTTAAAAGGAGACGTGCTCACGGATGTACGAGTTTGTTACTTGTCTGCTGTCAACAAACAACATCATCTTTGTTTTCTATTTATCTTCCATACCATCTAAAGCCCTGTATGACAAATTTCCTAGACGGTTAATATTGTGACAAAAAGTTAGATGAGTGATCCGTTACTTGTGATAAACATGTATATGCTAAAAACTACATTTATCAACATATTTAACACCAAAAGAATGAGAACGAACACAAGATTGTACCCAGATGTCACGCCGAAGAAACGCTCCCCAAAAACTTGATCGCCCGCCTACTCGTGCAGTTACGTAGGCAGACGGAGCCCGCCTACTCGTGCAGGTACTCAGGCAGATGGAGCTTCGGAGGCTTGCTGGTCCAGAAAACTTGTACGCACAAGTTCTCTTGAACCGGGAATCGCCAAACTGCAGCACAGTAGGAACTGGTGGTGGTTTTTATCTATCTGCGAACTGAGGTGCACTAGAGAAGACACAGGACTCCTTTTATAGTGTGTTCCCGTTCCCGACACGACTCGCACTCACGCGCACACACCACGCCATGCCACACCACGCTCGGCGCGCACGTGTAGCCCTTCATCTGCCACCCTCAACTTGTCAACAGGTGCACACAATTGTAGCATATTTAAGTTGAGTCAATTTCTTGTTAATTTCTCATGTGGGACTAAACCATTTCCACCTAGCATTTATGTGGGCCTTAGAAATTCTCTAGGATTAAATGGGCCAAGCCCGATTAAATCTAACAATCCCCACTAAATTTCAAGACTCATAAGAAATGCTCTTAGTTCTGCTCCTGTTTGACATACCAGTGTTTCAGTGGAGACTATTAAGTTGAATTTCCACCTAGAAAAGAGACTATACTTATTCACAACTGAACAATAGACTATGCCTTGAATTGACAGTTTTGTGCGGACAAGCTTTACCCAATTCCTTAACTGATACTAGGCTACCTAAAACATCCCCTTTGTTTGGAGCATATAGATCATACTCCAAGCTTATTCATGAGTATCTAAATATCACCCAAACTCATAGACTGTGACCAGCAGTCAAACTCATATAGGTGTGTTCCTTCTAAGATGTTCTGTAGGCCAACATCTCTACATAAATAAGCCACTCGGATCACATTAAGGTATAAACCAACTTGCCATATAAAATAGGAGAATAGTGCATCACCATAGAAATGAGCCTTTAAGAAATTCTCCTCCCAGTCAACCAATAACTTGTTTCACCATCCTACTTCACGGGATCTTCGATCACATAGGACAGGTTACCACTATGGTGTAACTCATGTGGGTCTCAAGCCCATCTCACATTGTCCATCACATTACGTGATAGTCCCTTAGTGAATTGGTCTACTAGATTCTTTGTCGTTTGGACATAGTCCAGCGTTATCATTCCGGAGCTTTTAGCTTTTTGACAAGCTTCAGTCGTCCCTTTACATGCCTAGATGACTTCATGTTGTCTTTAGAACTATTCATCTTAATAATCACAATCTGCTTATCACAGTTCAATAGAATAGCTGGTACTGGTTTTTCAACCACCGGCAAATCCATAAGGAGTTCACAAAGCCACTCGGTCTCAACAGTGGTAGTGTCTAATGCTATGAGTTCTGCTTCTATTGTTGACCTCGTTAAGATGGTTACTTGCAAGACTTCTAGGAAATAGCGCCACCTCCAAGTGTGAACACATATCCACTTGTGGCTTTTATCTCGTAGCATCAGAAATCCAATTTGAATCATTATAGCCCTCTAGTATCCTTGGGTACCTAGCATAGTGAATGCTATAGGTCACAATGCCTTTTAGATAGCGCATTACTCTCTCAAGAGTACGCCAGCAATCATTTCCCGGATTTGAAACAAACTGGTTCAACTTGCTCACTGCAAATGAAATGTCAGGCCTTGTTGCACTAGCCAAATACATCAGTGAACCAATGATCTGGGAGTATCTCAATTGATCCCTTGTTATTCTTCGGTTTTTCTCAATAACACACTGGGATCATAAGGTGTAGGAGCAGGCTTGCATCACTATAACCAAAGCGACTTAAGATCTTTTCCACATAGTGAGATTGTAAGAGTGTAACCCCACAATCACCTCCTCTCAGTAGCTTAATGTTAAGAATTACATCAGCTACTCTCAAATCTTTCATCTCAAAGCTATTAGACAGAAAGTCCTTGACCTCTTCAATCACATTGAGGTTGGTTCCAAAAATTAGTATGTCATCGACATACAGGCACAAGATCACTCCCTCTCCCCCCACCATAGCGATAGTACACATATCTATCAGCTTCATTCACAACAAAGCCAGCAGATGTTAAAGTTCTATCGAACTTCTCATGCCATTGCTTAGGTGCTTGCTTAAGGCTATACAAAGATTTCAACAATTTACACACCATTGCTTCTTGACCTTCTACTACAAACCCGTCTGGCTGATCGATATTGATCTCCTCTTCCAACTCTCCATTTAGTAAAGCTGTCTTAACGTCTATCTGATGAACGAGAAGACCATGAGAGGCTGCTAGAGCAAGTAGTACTTGAATTGTGGTCAATCGAGCAACAGGTGAGTAAGTGTCGAAAAAGTTATTGCCTTCCTTTTGGGTATAATCCTTGGCCATAAGCCTTGCCTTGTACTTTCCAATTGTACCATCAAGCCTAAGCTTTGTCTTGAAAACTTATTTACATCCTACAGGTTTACACCCATAAAGATGATTAACGACCTCCTAAGTTCCATTAGACACAATAGAGTCCATCTCACTCCGTACTGCTTCCGTCCAATAGTTAGCATCAGGAGATGAGTATGCCTCTTATATGGTTCTTGGAGTGTCATCCACGCGGTATACAATGTAGTCATCACCAAAAGACTTTGTAGTACTCTGTCTCTTACTCTTTCGAGTAACTACAGTTTTATCCTCCTCAAGATTTTTCACAGGCATTTGTTCATCATGTTCTATCGGCATAGATGAATCAGGGGATAAAATAGGTTCTTGACTAGATGAGCTAGGTACCTTTTTCATAGGAAACTCATCCTTAAAAAATTATAGCATCTCTAGATTCAATGATTATACCAACACGTATGTCCGGTACTTTAGAGTTTACAATTAAGAACTTATATCCCATGTTGTGGATGGCGTAACCAAGAAAGACATAATTGACGGTTTTCGGTCCAAGTTTGCACGTTTTGATTATTGGCACATTTATGTTGGCCAAACATCCCCAAGTGCGTAAGTATGAGAGAGTCAGCCTTTTCTTTTCCCATTTCTCGAATGGTGAGTAGGAACTCTATTCAAAACATGGGATGCTGTCAATATAGCCTCACCCCAACATTCCTTGGAAAGTCTCGCAGTGTCTAACATGGCGTTAACCAAATCAGTTAGAGTGTGGTTCTTTCTTTCAGCAACCCTGTTTGACTAGGGTGAGTAGGGAGGCGTCCTCTCATGAATAATACCAAGTTTCTCATAGAATACAGTAAACTCATGTGAAAATACTCTCCACAACAATCCGAGCTTAACCGTTTGATTTTTCTTTCAAGTTGGTTTTCTACCTCAGCCTTATAGATCTTAAAGTAATGCAATGCTTCATCTTTTGTTTTCAATAGGTACACATAGCGAAATCTAGTACAATCATCTATAAATGTCATAAAATATTTCTTTTTCCCTTTGGTCAGTACGCCGTTCATCTTGCACAAATTGGTTTGAACAAGTTCTAGTGATGCCAAATTCCTCGCCTCTTTTGCCTTGTGAGGCTTACGAGGTTGTTTTGATTGAACACACGTATGGCACTTAGAACTCTTGACCAAATTAAACTTAGGGATTAAACTCTTGTTGGCTAAGCATGTCATACAACCAAAATTAATGTGACAGGGTCGAGAATGCCAGACATTAGACTTGTCATCATTACTCACATGGTTCACAACTTTATTACATGCATCATTTAAAGAGAAGCGGAACAGGCCTCCACTTTCATACCCTTTACCAACAAATGTACCATATTTAGATACAACATATTTATTGGACTCAAAGATAAGTTTAAAACCATCTCTACAAAGTAGAGTGCCGCTCATGAGGTTTTTGTTTATTGAGGGGACATGCTGCACATTCTTTAGCTGCACGGTCTTTCCCGAAGTAAACTTCAGATCGACCGTACTAACACTATGAATAGCTGCATGTGATCCGTTCCCTATCAACAGGGAGGAACCTCTGCTGTCCTGATAAGATGATAACAAGGAAATGTCAGCACACACATCAATATTAGCACCAGTATCAACCCACCATTCAGGTGAATGAAAAATAGAGAGAACCGTAGGTAAAAATTAACATACCTTGTAGTTCCTCCAGCCTCGCTAATAACCATATTGGCGGACCTCTTCTGCTTATCCTTGCAGTCTAGACAATCCTTGGCCCAATGGCCAGATTCACTGCACACAAAGCAGTTGTCCTTTCCCTCGCCCTTCTTCTTCTTAAAAGTGGTGTTGCCCTTGGGCTTGACATCAAGCTTGTTCTTCTTCTTGTGGGAGGCTTAAGGGTTCTTCTTCTGCACTAGATTAGCACTAGAACCTCCCACAACTCTCTTGCCAAGATTGTCTTTTGCCCTCACCTTCTCTTCAACACCCAAGGAGCCAATGAGATCAGTAGCATTGAACTCTTGTCTCTTGTGTTTCAGAGAAGTGGCAAAGTCTGTCCAAGAAGGTGGCAATTTAGCAATAATGCCACCTGCCACAAACTTATTCGGGAATTCGTAGTTGTTGTTTCCTAGTTCCTTTGCCAGCGCCTGAATCTCATGAGCCTGTTCTACTACAGAAGTGTCATCGACCATCCTGTAGTCATAGAACTGCTCCATGAGATACAACCCATTTCCAGCATTAGAAACTCCAAACTTGGCATCGAGTGCATCCCACATCTCTTTGCCCGTAGGCATATGCATGTACACGTCTACTATGTTGTTAGCCAGTACGCTTATTAGTGCACCTCGAAACGGGCAATCAGCCTCCTCGAACTTGCACTCCTCCTTAGGGGTAGGAGGCGGTTTAGTCGGCTTGCCTTGTGCAACGTGAAAGCATTGGATAGCTGTCAACCACAGCAGTTCAGTTAGTTCAGTCGGTCACAACTGTCTTCGACCTCCTAGAACTGAAGATTATCAGAACGACAAGTGACATGTTCAGAGGCTCACAAGCTCAAATGCAAGGATGGTATCCCCACTCCCAACTTGTGCAATACCGAATTGCTAAGTTGTTTTCTGATAAATATTTTTTCCTTTATATGATATTCCTCACTCGGCCTCGCCAATGCCGCAGCAGCTTACACCTAATAGGTGTACATTCTGTGCATTTTCTATTTTTGCTCTTAATGATTGCAAAAGTACTTGAGTAGCATAAATACCGATCCGTGAAACTTTGCTCTATGAAAGACGAACTCAAGTCATCCCAAACGTGTCTGGGAAAGAGCCATGAGCCGACTCCCGACGCTAGGGGGCTATGACTAGTCGGGCAGAGTGTTTAAACGTAAGGGGTCAACTACTCGGGGAAATTAATATCAATAAGAGGAGGAATACATATTTATATAAATTTTCTTTGGGTGATTGTTTTCTTCATCAGATGCTACTCATTCGATATGTTTATAATGCAGGGCCAATTCCGGATACGCGTAACAGGAACTCAGGGCTACGAGCTTATCTCCTATGCTCGGGGGCTGCACCAGTTTGCCATGATACACTTGGAGTGTGACCCTTCAAGAACTACTTGGAATACTCCATGAGCACTATTGTCCGAGTACTCGCGCTAGTCGAGACTCGAATGTCACCTTTACTTTGGTATGCTTCATGTGGGCTAATAACCGATCTCCGGCACCAGTCGAGGCTCGGGTACCACTTGGCTAGGTAGGGTACGCGCCATGAGGGTCATTAGCCAAATCCTATGCTAATGCTAGGTTCAAGTACCTTATTGGGTCACAACTCTGCTGGGTAAGGTACGCCCCATGAGGGTCGCTAGCCGAATCCTATACTAATACGAGGTTCGGGTATCTTATTCGGCTAATAACCGACCTCCGACACCAGTCAGAGCTCGGGTACCACTCTACTGGGTAGGGTATGCCATATGAGGGTCACCAGCCGAATCCTATACTGATGCAAGGTTCGGGTACCTTGTTTGGCCATAACTCTGTTGGGTAGGGTATGCCTCTTGAGGGTCGTCAGCCAAATCCTATGCTAATGCGAGATTCGGGTATCTTATTTGGCTACAATTTTGTCAAGTTGGATATGCCCCAAGGGGGTCGCCAGCCAAATCTTGCGCTAGCACAACATTCGGGTACCTATCTGGCAAAAAACATGGCAACAAGCCACTACTGGAGCTGTCAGTCAGGAGCAACATCAAACCCGGAATCTACGGAGGTGCTCATTATTTTTCAAGACTGAAAGACTCCAATCGTTTGATTTTCACTTGAAGACGAACTTCCTAAAGATTACAACAAAGCCGAGTAAATCAAGCGGCGGAGCAAAACCTTTATCGTAGGCAGAGAAGACCTATATCGTCGAAGCACATCCGGAGTTCTCATGCACTGTGTCACACCTGAGGAGGGCAAGCAGATCCTACAATATACCTACTCAGGCATCTGTGGCAACCATGCTGCATCCAGAACGTAAGTCAGAAAGGCTTACGGACAAGGATTCTTCTAGCTGATTGCAGTTACCGATGCTGAAGTACTCATCCTGACATGCGAGGGTTGCTAATTTTATAGGGCTGCACTGGGTAAGTCGGTTTAGACCAGCTTATTTGGTAGTAGGCCAAAAATATGAGTTCTTAAATAGCATGCCCTATTGGGTCGCCCGCTAGTCGCGTTAAAATCGTGATGCAGGTGCTATTTTACAAGAACTGATTAAATAATCAGATACGCTTCACGCTAAGCCTACAGCCGGGTGTATACATTCAGGTATCTTGATTATTTATCAGGTAAGGATTAACAGCTGGTCTCCATTAAAATTAGGGATGCAGGTATCTCTCAAGAAGACCACATATTGGGTTAAAATCCATAAAGTGATACTCGGCTTACATACTTAGCCAACAATTGCTCTGAGCAAAAATTATTCTAGCTGACATGATGCTGAAGAGTCTACATACCGTGTATTATACTACTCTAGAAAGGCTACAAGGTTAAAGATCTTTAACTTTATGTTTAATTGTTTCACAATTAAGCACAAAGTCGGGGGCTATACCTAATAGGTGCACATATTCGGTGCACACTATTCATATTTTTCTATAAAGATCTTCATAGCCTCGTTGCCAGTTGACATGAAGTAGGACTCGGAAGAAGAAGCACTCGGACAAAGAGTACTCAGGAGCAATGCACTCGGGAATTCTTCACCATGGAGGATGAGCACTCGGCATTAGCTATGACTCAACTATGAAGATCTCAGGGGCTGCTGTGGAGGCCATGGGCCCCGGATACCTCGTGAGAAGTATTTGGGCCACAATAGGACTTGACATACATAACCTTGTATGATAAGGAAAGGATATAATCCTAGTCGGGCATATTGTATTTCTAAAAGGAAATCCCTTGGTTGGAGTCCGATTGGGATTCCTACTCTGTAACCCTGTTCCCCGGTATATAAGAGGAGGCAGGGCGCCCCCTAAGGGCAAGAAGCACAACCTCATCAGAGAAACCTTAAAGGCAATACATCATAACCGGACGTAGGGTATTAACTCATCTCGAGGACCTGAACCAGTATAAATTGTTTCATATTCCTTTGCAATCCATCAAGTTTAGGTCTCATGAGTAGCCCCATATTCTTATTGCCGATACAAAACACTGACACCACTCATAGTCTCAAACTTTTAACTTAAATTTCAAAATTTTCCCGTTAAATTTTGAAACTTTCATGACTCAAAATCTTTCTGCTCAAAACCTTGTACTTTCACATCAACGTTCCTCTGATTTTGAAAGTTTCAACTTAAAAATTCAAGACATCCTATATAGTTTATCCCCACTAAGTGTAGTTAATGATATTATTGATTGATCGTATCGGCTCTTTACCGATATAATTAGGGGAGGAGATAAAGTCCACCGGCTTCTTCCCTGACAAGAAACAAAGAGATAAAGTTATCGTGATCGGTGATAACAACTTAAGAGTCTTAATCGGATTAGCCCCTGAGCCCACTGGCGCGTCAATAAAAGAAAGAGGAGGAGAGGCAAAGGAGTCCCCCCTAAGTCTCGACGAATTTCCCAAAACCCTAAACATGCTCAATCGGTTTCAAGCTCTGGAAGGGGTTCGTGTGGTGATTCTATTAGGTCTTAAGATTAATATGATCCTTAGCGCATACATGATCACCTTTAGAATTTATGCGGAATAGAGGTGAATCACTGACCAGTTGAAGTGGAGCCCATTAGAGCCGTGGTTGAGGTCGTCGGTGATGTCGTGGACCGTCGTTCGACGTGTGGGTGGCGTCGTCCTTCCGGCCGCCACCTGCACTGATCGACGACTGGAGAGGAGATCGACCTTCGATCTCCTTCCAGCGCGCTTAGGATCGGTTAAGGTTTTTGGGAGTAACTTAGCGTGCGTAGATCGTCACCTATACACGTGCCGTAGCCCCCTTTTATATTTAGCGCTAGAGGAGATCAGGGCGAATCCGTTAGAGATAGAACGGCACCACTGATCGCGGCGCGGGTATGGAACTCGTTCCACGTTCGTTACTAGCACGTGGGTGGTATGAAGACCGAGCCCACGCACCTTATCTGGCTCGCATGCCAGTAGATCAACCAATATTCTCCCACTTGATCTTAAGGCTAACGAGTTCAGTCTAAGTAGAATGGTAAACAAAAATGATGTGTCATAGCGGCCAGTCAAACGCCACTACGACAACAGTATCTATAGTCACCAAAATACCTCGATAGGAAACAACTTACTCTTATAGGGTGTTGATTGATTCTTATGCCCCTATTCCAGAATCACACTTATAGACTACCTACTAATCCCATGCCGGCAATATGCTCATTAAATAAATTGGGTGGTAGACCTTTAGTGAGCGGATCCGCGAGCATTAACTTAGTGCTTATATGCTCAACTTTAATTATTTGATCCTGGATTCTATCTTTCACAAAGAAATATTTTATGTCAATGTGTTTGGCAACACCACTTGACTTGTAGTTACTCGAATAGAACACTATGGCTTTATTATCGCAGTATATAGTGAGTGGTTTAGAAATGCTGTGTACCACTCTTGTCTCAGAATAAAGCCTTTAAGCCATATGGCCTGCCCGGTTGTCTCATAATATGCTATAAACTCAGACTGCATCGTCAATGCTGCAGTAAGAGATTGTTTGGATCTTTTCCATGAAATGGCTCCTACGAGAGTGAAGACATAGCCTGATGTAGATTTCTTAATGTCTACATACCCTGTAAAGTCAGCGTCTAAATAACCAACAATCTCAAGGCCATCATACTTTCTATAAGTTAGCATGTAATACTTAGTGCCTTGCAAATAACGCAGGACTTTCTTAACAGACTTCTAGTGGTCTAGACCTGGATTGGACTGATACCTGCCGAGCATTCCGGTCACAAAGGCTAAGTCTGGTCGCGTACAGACTTGCGCATACATTAAGCTTCCGACAGCTGAAGCATACGGAATCGTCTTCATCCGATCCTTTTCTAATTGATTCCGTGGGCTTTGGAATAAACCAAACTTATCGCCCTTCACAATTGGTGCAGGCGTGACAGAGCACTTATTCATGTTGTATCTTTCAAGTACTTTGCCAATGTATGACCTCTGAGATAACCTTAATACTCCTCTAGACTTGTCTCGGTGTATCTCAATGCCCAAAACATAAGAGGCTTCACCAAGATATTTCATGTCAAACTTAGAGGATAAAAATGTCTTAGTCTCATGCAGCAAATGCTTATCGCTACTTGCTAATAGAATATTGTCCACATAGAGTACTAAGATTATAAACTTACCACTCTTATACTTCATATAAACACAATTGTCTACTCCATTCTCCTTAAATTCAAAATTTTTAATTATATCATCGAATTTAAGGTACCATTGTCTGGACGCTTGCTTAAGACCGTAAATGAATTTCTTTAGCCTGTATCCCATATGCCCTTGCCTTTCATGACAAAAACTTCCGGTTGTGCCATGAAAACTTGCTCATGCAAGTCACCATTAAGAAACACAGTCTTAACGTCCATCTGATGTAACTCTAAATCATAATGAGCTACCAGCGCCATGACAACTCTAAACGAGTCTTTCTTGGAGACAGGGGAAAAGGTTTCATTATAGTATATTCCCTCTCTCTGCAAAAAAACCCTTAGCTACGAGCCTTGCCTTGAATCATTTGACGTTTCCCTTCGAGTCATACTTAGTTTTGTGGACCCACTTACAGCCTACTGTTTTGACTCTTTCAGGAATTTCTACTAAATCCTGGACATCGTTAGCGCCCATAGACTTTAGCTTATCTTCCATGGCATCAAGCCACTTGGATGAATTCTCACTGATAATGGCTTCCTTAAATGAAGTGGAGTCATCTGCTTTCCCAATGTCTTCTCCAATAAAAATCTCATAGTCACTAGGAATGGCAGATCTCCTCTCCCACTGTGATCTTCTTGGTTGTTCATCAGGAATTTTAGCAGGCTGAGGAATTTGCACATCAGTTTGTATATAATTTTGTGCTACAGGTTCATCAGTAACCTCAATTGGAGATGGATCCACAGAAGAAGATGCCTATAACACTACCTAAGATACAGGCATATTTTCCTATTGGATAACCGGCATGGTGACACGGATTTCCTCAAGGTCCAACTATTTGTCTTGTGAGCTCCCACAGATTTGATCGTTCTCTAAGAAGACGGCATGTCTAGTCTCCATAAATTTATTGACACGGTCTGGGCAATAAAAGCGATACCCCTTAGATCTTTCTGGGTATCCAATGAAGTGACAATTCACAGTCTTAGGGTCTAATTTCTTTAAATGTGGATTAAATGGTCTGGTTTTAGCAGCACAGCCCCATACTCTTAAATAATTTATTCTCGGCTTCCTACCAGTCCATAATTCATAAGGTGTCTTAGGTACGGACTTAGTAGGTACCCGATTTAGTATATGAGCGGTTGTTTTTAATGCCTCCATCCACAATTTCACAAACAGGTTAGAGTGACTGAGCATGCTACACACCATGTCCATTAGTGTACGATTGCAGCACTCAGCAACTCCATTCTATTGTGGTTCACCGGGCATAAAATATTAGGCAACCATGCCATTTTCTTGTAGGAATTTGGCAAATGGCCCCGGTATTTGCCCGTATGGAGCACTTTTCCTATAATATTCCCCTCCTCAGTTTGAGCGCATGACTTTAATTTTAACATTATGCTAATTTTCTACCTCAGCCTTAAAAATCTTAAACTTTTCTAGTGCTTTAGACCAGTCATTAATGGGGAAAATGTAGCCATAACAGGAAAAGTCACTAGTAAACGTAATGAAGGAATCAAAACCGTCTATTGATGTCACTGGGAAGGATCCACAAATATCCGTGTGGGTTAACTTAAGTATTCCCGTAATCCTAGTGGCCCCTTTCTTAATTGTTTTAGTGAATTTGCCTTTGATGCAGTCTAAGCATAGATTTTCCTCAGTGAAATCTAATGGTGGAAGTATCTCATCCTTAATGAGACGCTCCATCCTCCTCTTCAAAATATGGCCTAAATGACAGTGCCATAGTTTCGATGAGACCTCATTTATCTTACATGATTAGTAACATCACACAAACTCATTGCAGATTTATCAAGAGAGAGTAAATAAAGTTTGCCTCGCTTAAAAGCAAGGCCCATAACCTCAATATTAAACTTAATAAAATATTCAATATCTCCAAAATCAACTCTAAAGCCATGTTCCGTTAAACAAGCAATGGAAATAAGGTTCCTTTTGACAGATGGAATATAAAAACATCATGTAATAATAAATTAAAGCCTCCTAGAATTAAGGGAAGATCTCCAATGGCCTCGACATGAAGTTCATTGCCATCCGCCACTCTAAGACTTTGCTCCCTCCTTGCGATAGTCCTTATTGAACGCAATTCCTGAAATGAATTGGTGACGTACACAGTTGCACCTGAGTCAATCCACCAGGAACCAGAGGCATAATTCACATAGAGTGCATCATCAACATAAGAGATAATATCAATAATAACGTTACCATGCTTAGCAAGTCATTTCCTAAAGCCATTACACTGTTTTTGCATGTGCCTAGTCTTCTTGCAAAACTTGCACATCACGTCACTGGATGTAGGCGCACCAGATCTAGATGGAGCACCCTGGGGTGGCTTATATTTCCCCTTAGGCTTAGCTTAGGCTTGCCAGTCTTAGGTCTTTTGTTGGCTTCACGTACACAAGCTTCATCAGCCTTTCTCTTTCCCTTATCAGACACAACGAGGAAGGCCTGTTTCTTTTGCCTTTCTACCTTTTAACGCTTCTCCTCCTCCACGGAGTGAGAGATGAGCTCAGCAATGGACCACATGTCCTTTTGAGTATTGTAGTTTATCTTAAATGGACGGTAGTCCGGTGGCAAGGAACTCATGATGAAATGGACAAGAAAACTATCAGAGATAGCCATGTCCATGCTCTTCAATTGTGCTACCATGTTGGTCATAGACATGATGTGTTCTCTCACACTCCCCTTCCCGTCTTAGCGAGAGGTGAGCATCCACATGATGAGAACACTGGCATAAATCTTAGAAGAGCTTTTGAAATTTTGCTCAACATTAGCCATATACGCTTTGGCGGTGTCAGTATCAGAAATACCGCCTCTAATGCCAGTGGATATGGAGTTCTTAATGACCATTAAGCTCATGTGATTCGCCTTCTCCCATTTTTCCGCCTTCTCTTCATAAGCCTTCTTAATTGCATTAGCGGTATTAGCAGGAGGGGCAATGAGGGCTTCCTTACGTAAGGCAACATCATAATCAAGTAGCCCAAGGGTAATGTTCACCCTCTCCTTCTATTCCTGGAAGTTAGTGCCATTTAGTTGCTTAATGCTGTTTATTTGAGCAACTACATCATTAACAGCTAAAATTAATGACAAAACATTAGTAAACAGTAACAATGTATGTATAATTAACCCTACGTTGGTCTGGTTAATCATGCACAGAAAATATTCTACTCCATAATACCATTCGGCAAAATGAAGTAAAACATAAAATGTCGTCAAAATAGTGTCCCAAGTCATAACTCCGTTTGGTCGAAATGACAAAAGAAATAAATAAATATTCCAACTAAAATTCTCGTTGATTCCATTTAGTTGGAAATTAATTCTAATGCAAAAATATAAATTTTACTTTAATTTATAACATTAAGAAATGGTTTAAAGGAATTAAATCTCAGCATATAAATCATAAGTAAATTAATTTTGGCTCAAAGGAATTAAATCTCAGCACATAAAACACAAGGAAATGTTTTACTTAAATTTAATGGCATCATAAAAATTTTTGCAGTAATTTAATAGCATCAAGAAGGGCTTAAAGTAATTAAATCTAATTATGGAAATTAATAAAGAAATAACTGAGGAAAAAGAATAAAAGAGAAAATCTGGCCTTGTGGCCCATTAGTCTCCCTCGGCCCATTACTGTGCCCCAGGCACACGCAGCTCTCATGCGTGCTGCCTAGCGGCCCAATGACGCCCACAGGCCCGTCATCAGCCGCTGTCCGATCGTGCATCGGACGGTTGAGATCTCAGATTGACTAAGCGCAATGCGAACGTGATGAGGGCTGTCGAGATTCAATCCAACGGCAACAGATCAATACTCCCGCGACAAAAATTGGCGTGGCCGAAATCCTAGCCCTATTTCTCCTCTTTTCTCCTTGAATTTCTTGCGCAAGAGAGGAACGGTGGCGCCGATGCCGAGCAGAGCGGCAGTGGCGGCCATGGTGCACGGCGTCCTCATGCCGTGTGCTGTGTTGCCCCTAGCCATCGCCGCCCTGGTTCTCCTCCTCGGCGTGGCGCACAGTGGCACCGGGTGAGCCTCAGCCTCGCCCGGCCGTCGACAGCATGCACAGGACCGGTCCAAGATAGTGGCAAAGCGGGTACGCAACAAGACTCAAACCGCGCACCAGACATGAGGGCAGCAAGGACTTGAAGGCGCACATGCGAGGGCGAGCTTGATGCCCCACGCCGTAGCTTCGGGGGTACGCAAATCTTAGCCCCGCTCCCAGTTGTTTCTTACTTGATTTCAGGTTTTCAAGTTTGGAATTCAGGGAAATTTGATGTTTGGGGTCTTAATTCGCGGAGGAAAAATTTTTAGGGTTTCGGCCAAAGGGGAATTTTGGGGATTTTGATTTTCTTAGCCCAAATTTGGCTCCTCTCCTTCTAATTGCTACCCAAACCGAAATGTGATGGCCTAGGATGCGATTAAATTGAACTCATTTGAACTTGAACTCATAAAATTAAAAAAAAAATGACATCAGAGGAAAGCCACAGCTTTAGGGCTTCAATCCGGGATGATGGATGCATGTTAGCGGCTAAGGTGGCTCTGATACCACAATATTAGGTCTTAAGATTACTTTGATCCTTAGCGCATACATGATCACCTTTAAAATTTATGCGGAATAGAGGTGAATCACTGACCGGTTGAAGTGGAGCCCATTAGAGCTGTGGTTGAGGTCGTCGATAATGTCATGGACAGTCGTTCGACATGTGGGTGGCATCGCCCTTCCGGCCGCCACCCGCACTAACCGGCAATTAGGGAGGAGATCGACCTTCGATCTCCTTCCAGCGCGCTTAGGATCGGTTAGGATTTTTTAGGAGTAGCTTAGCGTGCGTAGATCGTCACTTATACACGTGCCGTAGCCCCATTTTATATTTAGCGCTAGAGGAGATCGGGGCGAATCCGTTAGAGATAGAACAGCGCCACCGATTGCGTTGCGGGTGTCGAACTCGTTCCACGTTTGTTACTAGCATGTGGGTGGTGTGAAGACCGAGCCCACGCACCTAATCTGGCTCGCATGCCAGTAGATCAACCAACAGATTCTAGGCTAGTGCACTAGCATCTAGAAAGGCTTCACAACACTGATAGAGAACACTGACAACATAGAACGTGTCCCTGCTGCATCTACACTGACATAAATTCAAGAACAGAAAAAGAAGAAAGAGGCAAAGTTCACAGCTTCACAAAAAGTTAGTAGATCAAATTCAATTCCGCAATTAGCAGAACATGTGATCATGTTGGCTAAGTAAAACTGTACATTAAACTCCAACATTGTGGTATCAGAGCCTAATCTTAGCCTCCTTGATCCCATCATCCGTTAGTGAAGCCATCTATGCTCCTAAGCCCCTTTAATCTTTTGGCATGATGCAAGTTTGAGATAATTAGATCGAATTAAGGTTTGATATTCTACTATTGTACAACAGATTGTTATCTTATTTAAGCTTTATGATGCAATTAAGGTCAGCTAGCAATAGAAGAAATTAATTAGGGCGAAATCAATGAAAATCCCCAAAACCCCTAAGCCTAGGAACCCTGATTTGAGAAATCCCCAAATTTGAGAAACCCTAGAAATCAAGAAAGCCCAAATCAATGCAAGATTCAACGAGATTGGCCCAGTAACTTACCAGTTCTTGGAGCTCTCGCTGCCGGGAGATCCTGCATGGTATTTATTTGCCATGCGGCCTCACCGGGAAATGTCGATGTTTTACACCAGCAATAAGAATGGGGCTACTCGTGAGACCTAAACTTGATGGATTGCAAAGGAACACGAGATAATTTATCCTAGTTCAGGCCCTCGAGGTGAGGTAATACCCTACTTCCAGCTATTGTGTATTGCCTTTGAGGTTTCTCTAGTGAGATTTCGCTATGCCCTCAAAGGGATGCCCTGCTTCCCCTTATATACCGAGAAGATAGTGTTACAAGGTAGGAATCCCAGTCGAACTCCGATCGAGGGATTTCCATCTAGGAATACAATGTGTCCGACTAGGACTATATCCTTTCCTTATCGTATAAGATAATGTATGCCGACTCCTATTGTATCCTTAATTATAAGGGTAGGCCCATCCTCTATTCGAGTGGTCTTAATGCTTCTCATGAGGTACCCAGGGCCTATGGCCTCCACAGCAGCCCCTGAGACTTTCATAGTTGAGTCACAGTTAATGCCGAGTGCTCCTCCTCCTTGGGGAAAGCTTCCCGAGTGCTTTACTCCTGAGTAATCTTTATCCGAGTGCTTCTTCTCCAAGTCCTGCTACATATCAGCTGACAATAAGGCTACGAAGGGCTTCATAGAAAAATATAAATAGTGTGCGCCGATTAGGCGCACCTATTAGGTGTAGCCCTCGACTGAAACAATTAAACATAAAGTCAAAAATCTTTAACCTTTTAGTCTTTCCTGAGTAGTATACTACTCGGAAATTAAACTCTATAGTATCATGTCAGCTGAAAATATTTTTGCTCAAGGCAATTGTTGGTTAAGCAACAATTTTAACCCAATATGTGGTCAGGTGTACTTGAGAGATACCTGCATTCCCAATTTTAATGAAAACCAGCTGCTGATCCGTATAAGGATATATCCTCAATACCTGGTAAATAATTCAGATATCTGAACACATGTGTCCAGCAATTAGGCTTTCATGAAGCATATCTGATTATTTAATCGATTTCTGTAAATAGCTTCTATACTGTGATTTTAACACAGTCAGCGATCGGGCCAATTGACCATGCCATTTAGAAACTCATATCTTGTAGCCCAGTACTGAATTAGTCGGCCTAGGCCCACTTATCAGCATAGGCCTTATAAAGCGGGGAGAGAGAGAAAAGATTTCCCCTTCTTCTCCAGTCTGCTAATCGTTTCGCCTTCTAGCTTGCGCGCCTAAATTTCGCGCTTTCCACCTCACTAGGGTTCACTGTAGCCTGCGCGTCCGCTCGAGACTCGCCAGATTCTGCTCCGCCGCATCCATTCCTAACCTCCACAAGCCATTCCCCCAAATTTCTCGCCCCCGACGATGCCGAAAGCTCCATTTGAGATTCCCGATATGACCGCCGGAGTCTGGCTGATGTTGGATTGTAGCCCAGTGAAGCTTAAGCTGCTGGAGAAGCAGTTCATGCTGCAGCAACAAGATGTCATCCACTGGCGCACCATGGAGGGGAGTCTATGTCGGCGCCCAAATTTGGTTAGACCGTCGTCTTCATTTCATTTTTTGACCGATGTCTTGCCCTGCCCTCCTCAGATTTCTTTCGCCAGCTCTTGTCTTTCTACCAAATAGAGTGGTGAATTTGAATCCCAACTCTATCCTTCATATCTCTATCTTCGCCACTCTGTGCGAAGCTTTTCTAGGGATTAAGCCCCACTTCAATCTTTTTCGGTACCTTTTCCACATCAAGCCCCAGCCGTCCAAGAATAAAATCCAAACCATTAGGGGAGCTGGAATCCAACTCAGGAACGAGATGAAGAAAGCATATCTCAATGTCCCCCTAAAGACTTCCTTGAAGGGCTAGCACAGAGAATGGTTTTACTGTTCTAATCTCAAACCTTCTTTGCCCCCTTTCACTGGTTCTCCACCAACGGTTCTACTCAGCTGGTCATTAGTGCCAAATTATGAAGAAATGGGGTAGGTATACCAGCTGATGGAGAGGATTGACCTCCTGAAGAGCACGGGGCTGACTGGTCTCTGGGTGGCAAGGTGCTTCCTGAATCACCGCACCAGACCTCTGAAGGCCAGGAGTCACTTTGGCTGGGACTACCTGGGTAAAGATGACCCTAGCCGTGAATACCCTGACGTAACCGACAAGAACAAGGTTACTGATACCTTGCTCAACTTCTTCATCAATGGGGTGGTGGAGACCAAGGACAAGGAGCGTGCCCCCAAGCCCTACTGCCAAGACAGGCCCCGGCCAAAGGTATCCTTGAACATATTGATGCTAGCTCGTTATTCACTTATGATGAATATCTGTTGATATCTGTCCTGGCTTGTTCTGCAATGCGTGAAACATATATTGTTGAAATAGTTGCAGGACTATATGGAGTTTGATAATGACTCCCAAGATCAGCCGGCCACAAAATCGAAGAAGCGGCCAGCCAGCCCTTCTATCGCCCAACCTAGCCCCAAGAGGGCTAGGAAGAAGCCAATTGAAGACTCGGGCAAGAGGAAGAAAAGCACGCCGAGTGCAGCACCAAGGAGCCTAAAGATCAAGGACCCTGTCAGTTCAGCTCCCAGGCCGCCAAGCCCGAGACCTGCACCGCCGAGCCCGAGGCCTATGCTGCCGAGCCCAAGGCCAGCGCCACAGAGCGCCTCGACCCCCTAGTCGGCTGCATCAGGAATAGAGCCGACTGGGGCCAAATCACCACCGCCGATTACTGCGCCGACTGGCCCAACAACCGGCAGCTCTCCGCCGCCGAGTAGGCTATCAAGCCCCTTGTTGACATCTTCTGGAGCTCCCCTGTGGAAGTTCAAGACTTCCAAGAGGTAAGAAATCTTCAATCTTCTAAGAATCTTAAAGAACGTGGTAGTGTCTTGATATTTCACATATTGTGCAGGAAGCGAGTTGACATAGATTCCAAAAGGACTATCCCAGTAACTCCTGCCACCGAGCCCAGTAATGTCACCTGACGAGCCAGAGGCCGCCCTAGCTACTAAAGCTAAAGCAGTCCTGACAGCAGAGTTACCAATGCCGGCCAACTAGGGAGCGGATGCTGAAGCTGCTGCCCCAGCCCCCGAGTAGATCTCCAAAGTTCCTGCAGCTGTCGAGTTTAGGGCCGGGACCCCATCGCTAGCAGTATCGTCGTCTTCTGATGAAGGAAATCTCTCTAGGCTCGAAGCCCCTCCGCGTAATTTCCCAAGGACGTTTTATTGGGTCACCCCCGAGGGGGTTGCAGAGAACTACGAGCATGACGAGCAAGAAGCACTGAGAGAGCAAAGAAATCTTATGTATGCTGCAATTGCTGCGTCCAAGGGAGTCTAGGTACATAGCGAATCTTGCCATGTTAAGTGTTTGATAGTTTCTGTTGATCTGGCATTCTGCTTTCTGACTCTGATTATCCCTGGTTTGTGCTGAGCAGAAGATCATTGATCTCTCAGAAAAGATGAACAAAGTCCTGACTGAGCTCGCCTCCCAGTTACAATAACTGCGCCAGCTCCAGATAGCCAAGGACGACCTGGAGTGAACCAGCCAAGAGAGGGAGACGTGGCTGAGGGGGTCGGTAGACAAGTTCAGGGATGAAAACTAGGCCCAAGCTGAAAAGATCAGAAGTAAGTCTTCTATGTTGTCCTCCCGAGTGTATCCTGAGTAGATTTCTCCAGCCTTTTTGATTCCCAACTGCCTTATTGAGTTTTGACTGCGATCTTGAGTTCTTGACCGTTTTGCATTGTAGCCCTGAAGCCGAGCTAAAAGCCCAGACAAAGGAGAGGGAAAAACAGGACAAAAAGCTGAAGGAGGTGGAGAAGGCCAAAGCCAAGGTGGAGACCGACTATGCCAGTAAGTCTCCTGCTTTACCATGACCTTGGCCCGACTGCTTGTTGCTCCGACTGCTTGTTTTGGTTAACCAATATCTTTGTCGATGTATCTGAACAGCTTCGAAAGCCAACGCCCAGATTCAGTTTGGCTCCTTCGTGGAAGAAATTAAGATGATCAAGGAATCACGAGAAGTCCTTGTTGAATCCGTGAAGGGGCTTCTGGACATCATGCAGCCTCATTATCCTGGGACCAGCTCCAGTTCCGTCACCTAAGTGCACAAACGCCTTAGCGAAGCCCCGAGTATCTTAAAGAAGTACTCAAATGAGCGTGTAGCTATCAGCGTCGCCCAAGCTCTCGCAATGACCAAAACGATCTACCCTAGGGTGGACATCGAGGCTATTGGTGAGGGTTTTGCCGAGGGGACAACTCCTGAAGAGGCACTGGAGCTAATCAACCAGGTGAGGCCAACCGCGGAGGCAATAGCCAGGGACCTGGGCATATAAAAATAGAATAATTATGCAGTCGGTGTCCACTAATGAACATATATGACCTTTGTAAAGACTTTTGAAAATGTCTGCAAAATGCTGTCGAGTGCTTTCTTATTCTGAGTCGTCATTAGCTTTACTCGACTACGTAGTCTGCACCGAGTAGGTCAAGATAAACTTAGGAAAAAAACGTTCACCTTGCAAAGCTATACTCGGGCAAACTTAGCATAATCATTGTAAAACTTCGTGACTTAGATAAAACAAGCTCGGATTTTATTAACAAGGCACATAATACAAGCAGCCCCTAACTCACTATTCGGTTGGGGCAAGCGATGTAGTGAGTCAGAGTAAAGAAGTTTATTCATGCGTAAAAATATAATATAAAACTTAGGTATAGAAAGGATGTAGCTGTTCTATATTCCATGAGTTGCTGACTAGGGCACCGTCTTTTGTCTTTAGTCGGTAGGTGCCTGGACACGTTACCTCAGCGATAATGAACGGCCCTTCCCATAAAGGGGATAGTTTATGCCTGTCTTTGGTGGTTTGTATTTTTCTCAGGACGAGATCTCCCACCAAAAAAGCACGGCTACGAACATTCTGACTGTGATAACGACGTAGGCCTTGAAGATACCTTACCGACGGAATAGTTGCGATGTCCCTTGCTTCCTCCAACTGATCGAGTTCGACCAGTCGGTCTTCGTTTGATTTGTCTTTTGAGTGGGTGCTGACGCCGAAAACCGCCAGCAGCGTCGGGAACGAGCCGACGATCTGGTTCGGCGCCTGGAGACACGCGAAGGCCTGGGAGATCTCCTTAACTCCAGTGCAGGTCCTAAATCTTGAGGTTCGTAGGCGTGCCAGTCAATTTGACCCTGCAATTGACAAGGAGATAAAAAAAATTAGATCGGTGAGCCAATCGGCTGGAAGCCGATTTGGACTCGTTTCATTGGCTGATAGCCGATATGGACTGTAGCACTTATACATCGATTGGAGACCGATGATGGCATAAATAAGGAAAATAACTAATTAATTACTCGTTAGTCGATTGCAATAAAAGTGTAGGTAAACAAAATAGCCATCAAACAGTATAGTCAGCTTTATTTAACTGAGACGAAATCCAGTAGCTGCCGATGGTTGTACTGTTAATATCAATCTTGATAGATCGGACTGAACCGAGACAATATAAGATTAACATTAACAACACTAGACCGATAGGAACTAGATTAATCGTGCTTATCATAATACTTCGACTAGATAAACTAGCCGACTGCCAACGGAATATATGTATCGGCTGGAAAACCGATGATATTGTAGATACATAAAATAGCAATTGGACGCGTTTTAAAAAAAGATAATTCATCGGCTAAACACTCCAATAAAACATCACATAAACATCCATCGGCTCAACAAGGATAGAATTATTACTGCCAATCTAGTAGATCGGACCCAACCGTTGCAGCACAGACTGACAATGATAATAGAACCTCGATGGGCCGATAGATCTAATACGATCGTGATGTAAAATATGGTAACTTATCGGCTATACAACCCGATAAAACGCTTGCACAAAAACCATCAACCTAGCAGGAACGATTTATCGCTAACAGTTTAGTAGGTCGGACCGAATCGATGCAGCACAAACTGGTGATAAATCGTGCCCGATAAACTGATAAAATCTATGCACGCGTGATGTGATATACCCGATCAGCCTAAGAGATCAAACCTAACTGATGCAGCCGTAGACAGAGTAGATATATCGTGGTAAGCCGACTACCGTAAACCGACTAGAATATCGTACCAAACTGAGGAAGTCCTAGCCGATGAGGTAGCCGGGGTGACGAGACTTACCCTCTCGCAGGAGGTCGAACTTAACCGATGCAGCCCGGCTCGAGAAGCAAGAATCCATCGAAAGGGTGGCGATGCGCCAAATTTTTATTGATCTGTGTGATTGAGATGTTTGCAAAGTACCCGGGCACACGTATTTATACCTCGAGTTGATACGAGTCCTTATTGGACACGGCACAAGACTTCCTAATTACAAAAGAAAATACTAACATGACCCGATCGGACACGAGATCAGGTTTCCTAAAGATAAAAACCAATATTGCCTAATTAATAGATACGGTAATTAACTGCCATACTGTGGTCTTCACGATCCCTTCCTAAACTCGGTTTCTTCTGGATCAATTTCCGCCAGTCATCTGTGATTTTATCCTTTAACCGAATTTGATAAAGAACCATGCCAAATTTTGGCGTTAACACATGCCCCCTAATTTCGGAGTTTTCTATAAGACTTCGAAATTTCTTCATCTGGGCTTTTAGATTTCTCTCATGCCGAGGTGGCCCAAGGTAGCCCACTTTCCTTAATTGTTTGAACAGTGCCAACGGCCTCGATTCCCGCCCGGTCATCATACCTCTATAAACCGCTTCGTCTTCCTAGCGTCCTTTCTTTACGCTTTCACATCACCAGAGCCCTCCCACTTCAACTTCCGAGACCTCGACGAACTCCGGTGAACTCAGACGAACCATCGCGGCTCTCTTCGTCAACCTCAGATTCACGTCCATCCCATCCTCGCGCAATGGCATCAGCATCCGCAGTCCCTGAGGTAACCTTTCTACCCGATTGTTTTCTCTGGCTTCGTAATCTAGATAGATTCAATATGCCATGTTCTTCACCTGTTCTTCATTGTGTTCTTGTTTACTGTAGAACCTTAGAAATCAAGTCTTGATTCCGGCCGCCGATTACCCAAACTTCTTCTACCATGGCCCAATGGGTAGCGAAGACCCTACAGACTTCATCAATGCCGAAACCCAACGCATTCCTTTCAAGCACTCCGCCATGCTAGACAACGATTGGACCAACAACTTTAGATCATGGCCTAGCAAGCTCCCTGGATGGAGGAACTGGTATACCAGAGTATCGGCCGCGAAGAGAACCCTCTGGGAAGAATCAGACATCGGCCACTGCATCAACCTCTCCTTAGCCGATATGGAGAGGAACGAACCTCTGCTTGCATCGGCCTCATATTTCTGGTCAGATGCCCTCAACGCCTTCATGTTCGGGCACGATCCGATGACCCTAACTTTGACGGATGTGACTATGCTCACCTGCCTCAACATCACAAGTTACATCAACCCCTTCAAGCTCCGATTTAAGCCTACCCATCGGCTTCGGACGAAGAATATCGGCGGCTGGTCCAAGTACATATCAATCCACAACAAGGGAACCGGGCCAGTCGATGATCAGGAACATGTTGCCTTCTTGAACTTGTGGTTGGAACACTTCGTTTTTGGCGGTGCAACTCTCGGCCCAACGACCAACATGCAATGTCTGGCAGAGTGCTTGGCCGATCGGAAACAAGTCCCCTTGGGGCAATACCTTCTTGGCGCCACTTACCAACTACTACATCAGGAGGCAGTCAAGCTATCGGCCGGCCAGCTAGTCGGCCATATTGGGGGTCCTTGGTGGTTTGTGCAATTATGGCTCAACGTCTACACTTCCAAGGCCATTCCTGAAACTTCATTCCTCAATCAATCTTTCCCGGCCGATCATACATAAGATCAGGAACCCATCTTCCGCCGATGTGTCTCCATGGGCAAAGCTGCATCGGCCCTCCCTGGCGGTAAAATGACGCCCGTCGGGCTCGGCTAGTGGTTCAAAGGATTTTACTATGGCTTCACCAAGGAGGCCACACTTTGGTTCGCATACGATGATGCATCATCATTTGAGATGCCTTCCAATTTCGATCCACTCGACGCTCTGGCCGATGATGAATCGAAGACCATATTTCGATCGGCCATTACCCCTTGTCTATTGCCGACTGGCTTTTCTCTAGGCCGATCCCAACCATCATATGAATTCTACCATCCATCGGTCGGCTCCCACCAGCTAGGTCTCGGTCAACTTCCAATCGGCCTATTCTTCATCGACAAACTTTAGGCCCGGGGCAACGTCAACAATGCCTTAGAGTACGATTGGATGCGGACTTTAACGGAATCCCTACCCCTGGGTACCGCCACCGACGTGGAAGTATGCATGGTCAATACAAAGCTCTTTGCTCGATGGTGGTCAGAATGGAAGAAACATCTGTTTAACTCATCGGCCATCCATTACTGCTCTCGCCTCAATGCCGACTACGTCGAATCTGATGAAGAGGTAACACCCCATGAACCTTGATCATTACCCCCGATTATCTCTTATAACTTAAATCTTGCAGGCTGTCGACGTGGAGCCTCCGACAACAAGCACCAGTGGCCGGCCGATCATATACCAATCATCATCGGCCAATCCGCACTTGGGACACGGTGCTCCTCCTCCATCGGCTCTTCTACAGCTGACAGGACCAAAACGCAAGAAGCTGGCACATTGCCCTTCTCACAAGAAGCAGAAAACCAGTGCCGATGTCGTGGTCACAGCGCCACCCATGATTCAAACAACATCGGCCCCTTCATCCCCACGGGTATGTGCTATATTTCGATACTATTTTGTTTCCCATCTTTTTCATCATTGATCTTATTTTCAGCTTGAGTCATCGGTTCTCGAACTTCAACCTTCCGCTGATATCCTTCCAAGCATCGAGCCGATGTCTTCTGCAGCTGTTCCAACTCCAGCACCCAGCCCCCAAGCCGTTGTTGAGGCGCTCTACTATTTCTTCGCCAAGCATCGGCCACCCCAAAGAACAACCTACTCATCCACTTGATGCCGATGCCGCTCAAGCCACCAACGTCTTGCCTCAGGTAATCTCTTTACCCCCACATTTCATTTTAATCCTTTACTGATTCTTTTACCGATGTCAATTTGCAGTCCTTGGCCGATTTGTTTTCCTTTGACATCGGCAAGTACTTAGAAGTAGACGAAGCAACAGCCACCAGCGCGGTCACTAAACCATCCTTCTCAGCCGATGTGTGCAAATATTTGCTGAATATCACTCGGCTACTAGAGAACTCGATCGACGCTTTGGTGGAAGACTGCGGGCCGATCCGGGTGAGATTCGCGGAAATTGAGCATCATTTGCCCGAAGAACTCATCGATGCATTGACTCCTGCAGCATATCTGGAATCGCATAGATTCCAACTCATCAAGCTCAGGCAGTGTATAGCCGATCGTGCTGATCAACAGAAGACAGCCCAAGGCATCCAAAACGATCGGCTGTCAGCCCAGTCAGAGAAGAAGAAGCTTGATGATATGTCAGCTGCCCCTCAAGAACTCCAAATCAAACTGAACCAGTTGAAGAAAAGGAAAGCCGATTTGCTGGCAGAACTTGAAAGAATCCGCAAGGACCTCGAAACAACAGAATCCCAGCTCATCGGCCTACCACAAGCTATACAAGATCAAGAAGCCAAGGTCGCAGTAGCAGTGCGTCAAGTCGTTCATCAGCGCAAAAGCTTAAAGACCATCCCGGGCTCCGATGAAGACGACATTCATGCCATCGACGAAATTGACCGGATCCGCCTGCGCGCGATAGAAACGATCCAAAAATTCTTGTAAATTTTAACATTAATGACTGATGATTTTCTGAAACATGCTGATTGTGCTATAATATAATTTGATCGGCTCTGTTGCCTGCTCCCTTCAACCTTGGTAATATTTCTGTTTGTTTGATCTAAAGGCGATATCAATTGATATCGGCTATCTTTAGGCGATGTAACAACATCGGCTCTTACTCTGAATAAATCGGCTGCATCTAACCGATTCAAGAGTTGATCCAAACGCTAGGATAATATTTCTTGAGATATTTTCCATTAAGTGCTTTAGCAAACTCTATCCCCTCAAGAACTTCCAATACATATGCATTGCCAGGTATACAACGATTAATCCGATAGGGCCCCTCCCAATTAGGTGACCATTTTCCTAATTTACTATCTCTAGACCCGATCGGCAAGATCAACTTCCATACAAGATCACCCTCAGTAAACGATTTATTCATCACCTTCTTATTATAATCCCTGGCCGCCCTAGCTTTATTTTCCTTGATCCTTTCCAGTGCCCTTAACCGATTCTGAGCCAAATCCTCGATTTCATCTGTCATCAAATTATAATAATCATCGGCTGTCAATTGATCTTGCAAAGAAATTCTCCTAGAGCCGATATTAGTCTCCCAAGGCAAAACTGCTTCATGTCCATATACTAATTGGTAAGGTGGCACCCGAGTAGACCCATGACATGCCATCCGATAGGCCCATAATGAATCGGCTAATATAGTATGCCATCGACGCGGCTGTTCATCAATCTTCCGCTTAATTAACTTGATCAAACTCTTATTAGAAGGTTTTGCCTGCCCATTAGCTTGAGCATAATAAGGCGATGAATTCAATAGCTTGATTCCCATACTGGCAGCAAACTGTTGAAACTCATCGGATACAAAAATAGATCCCTGATCGGTAGTTATCGTCTGAGGAATTCCAAACCGATAAATTATATGTTCCTTTACAAACTCAATCGCTTCTTTGAACGTAACTTTCTTCAAAGGAATCGCTTCTACCCACTTTGTAAAATAATCCGTCGCTGCCAATATGAATTTATGTCCCTTACTCGATGGAGGAAAAACCTGGCCGATCATATCAATTCCCCATCCTCTGAACGGCCATGGTTTAATGATAGGATTCATGGCCGATCCTGGTGCTCGCTGTATATTTCTAAATTTCTGATAATCTTGACAGCCTTTATAATATCTGAAGCAATCTTCCAACATTGTCGGCCAAAAATACCCTATTCTTCTCAATACCCACTTCATCTTATGAGCCGATTGATGAGTTCCACATACGCCCTCATGCACTTCGCACATAACCACTTTGGCTTCTTCCAAATTTAGGCATCTCAGCAGAACCCCTTCAAAAGTCCGATAATATAATTCTCCATCAAGACACATACTTTGTGGCTTTATATCGAAGCTTCCTAGAAACTGATTGCGACGGATTTTGCAAATACTCAATTATTTCCCGCCTCCAATCATCGGCTTTATCTTGAATATCATTATCGGCTACTTCGACCTCAACTTGCTTATTCAGCCGATAACCCGAAGCAATTTGTGCAAGATCATTAGCCTCTAAATTCTGCTCTCTGGGAATATGACCCAACGATACCACCCTGAAATCCTTCAACAAATCTCTGCATTCTTCACAATACGATCTCAAAATATCATCCCTGCATTCATACTCCCCAGATAATTGCTTGATCACTAATAAAGAATCCCCAACAATCTCTATGATATCGGCCTCAATCTCTTTTAAAAGTTGAAGTCCTTTCAGCACTGTCTCGTATTCTGCCTGATTATTGGTCCGGTAGGGTTTGATTGTAAAAGCAAACTCAAAACTTGCCCCCCGAGGCAATACAATGACCAGTCCGATACTAGATCCATGCTTGCAAACCGATCCATCAAAAAACAAAGTCCAAGGGATTGGCTCCACATAATCTTCATGAACTCCTCTGTGCTGCACAACGAAATCGGCCACTGCTTGTCCCTTGATTGCTTTAGCCGATTCATACCTCAAGTCGAACTCTGTCAAGGCAAAAACCCACTTACCAACTCGCCCTTTTCAAACTGGAGCCGACAACATATATTTTACCACATCGGCCTTACAAACCACTGTGCACTCAGCCGATAGGATATAATGCCTTAACTTCGTGCATGAAAAATATAAACAAAAGCATAATTTCTCCACCGCAGGATATCTCCTTTCAGCATCCAAAAGCCTTCTGCTCAGATAGAACACAACTCGCTCTTTCCCTTCAAATTCCTGTATTAACGCCCTGTTCGGCAACGCTGGTTGCTTCTTGCTTATTTTCCGCATGCAAAACGAGAAACATCATTAGCACGTGATTAATTAAGTATTTACTATTAAAACTAGAAAAATGGATCTATTTGCTTTTTTAGAGCTACTTTCATATAGAAAATTTTTGCAAAAAACGCACCTTTAATCGTTTTGGGAAGTGTGCGCGCGAAAAACGAGAGAAAAAGCAACGCAGAGAAGCGCTGCCGAACACAGCCTAAGACTGACCCGATGGATTTCTCATCGGCTGATAAGTATAACTTGAACGGCATTCCTCTCTGTGGTAGAATCAAAACAGGCGGGGAACTTAGATAATTCTTGATCTCGTCAAATGCTCTCTGCTATTCTGCCCCCCACACAAACTCTTGATCGGCTTTCAACTTCAACAATGGAGTAAAAGGCTCAATCCTTTCTAACAGATTTGATATGAATCTCCTTACAAAATTAATTTTGCCGATCAATGATTGCAGTTCTGTCTTGTTGACTGGTGGTTCTGTATTCCTGATGGCTCTGATGCTCCGTTGACTAACTTCAATTCCTCGTTCATGAACCATAAAACCTAAAAACTGCCCAACCGATACACCAAAAGCGCATTTATTGGGATTCATCCTTAGTCCATATTTCCTTGCTCTTTCCAACACTTTCCGTAAATCGGCTATATGGCTTTCCTTACTCTTGGACTTAACCACTATATCATCGATGTAAATTTCCATTAACAAGCCGATGAGATCATGAAATATATAATTCATCGCCCTCTGAAAAGTCACACCGGTACTTTTCAATTCAAACGTCATTACTACCCACTCATACAAACCGATAGCTCCAGGACACCGAAACGCAGTCTTATGTATATCTTCCTCTGCCATAAAAATTTGATTGTATCCTGCATTGCCGTCCATGAAGCTGATAATTTTGTGGCCTGATGCTGCGTCCACCAGCAAATCTGCTATCGGCATCGGGTATTCATCCTTAGGGGTAGCTTTATTCAGATCCCGGAAATCAATACATATCCACAATTTTCCGTTTTTCTTTTCCACCGGGACGATATTAGAAACCCACTCAGCATATCGGCACGGCCTTATAAACTTTGCATCATATAACCTTGTGATTTCCACTTTGATTGGCTCATACAAATCTGCTTTAAATCTCCTTGGAGCCTGCTTAAACGGCCGATATCCTGGTTTAATAGGAAGCCGATGTTCAACAATTGATCAGCTTAATCCTGGCATTTCATGATATTCCCAAGCAAAACAGTCCTGATACTCTTTCAACAGCTTTATTAATTCTTCTCGAAATTCGGAGCATAGCTTTTTGCTTATGTACGTCGGCCTTGGTCTATCTCCTGGTCCTATATCAATCTCCTTCCAATCATCAGCCGACGTAAACCCTTGTCCCAATTTTCCTTCGAAATCTTCAATTGAGCCCATCAGAGTAGCAATTCAGAGCCGACTTACCGAATCGGCTGTATCCCTTGACTGGTGACCTTAAGATAATCTCCTTCGCATACTCTTCCGGACAAACAATCAACTCCATCGGCCTCCTAGACAGGCAAATCGGTCATCGCAATATTGGTCGACCGATCTGCTAGGACTACCTCGACTTGATCTCCTTGCCACTGTATCAGACATTGATGCATCATCGAGGGCACGCAATAGTTCGCGTGAATCCAATCCCTACCAAGAAGCAAACTATATGATCCTTTTCCATCAATAACGAAAAACGTGGTCGGTAATGTCTTGGCTCCCACTATCAACTCTACGTTCAACACGCCTTTTGCCTCTGAAGAATTTCCACCGAAGTCTTTTAGCACCATATTTGTTTTGATCAAATCTTCAGCAGTTTTCCCTAATTTCCAATATGTAGCATACGGCATTAGATTAACAGCCGCTCCTCCATCAACCAACATCTTCGTCATCGGCTTCCCATTCACATAGCCCTTGATATATAATGGTTTCAAATGCCGATGCTCTGATTCCTTAGGTTTATCAAATATAGCATGATCGGGTTGCAACGTTAGCTGAGCGAAAACCTCTTCATTGCCCTCCTCGTCCGATGAAAGTGCTTTATATTCTCGAGGCAAAAAGAAAACCATGTTTACTGGAGCCGATGGATCAACTTCATCGTCCTTCCTCTTCACACGCCATACCCGTCTAGTCCTCTTGTGACGATGATCGTCTTCCTCCTGATCCTGTCGTTGTTCTTCTTGCGGCTCTCGATGCCGTAGCCGTTGTGCCCTTCTCTTTTGATTTTTTGTGAATATTCCACTAGGGCACCATTGAGGATTTTGGATTTGTCTTTCATGCATTTCCCCATCATTTTAGAATTCTTCATGGATCGGCCCCAATCGGTCGTGTATCGATGCCTGTCTTTCTCATAGCCGATCTCGCGAAAACCCTTCCTGCTGAGCCTGCCGAGACCCTATACTATTGCATTCAGGGCAATCTTCAATCGATGACAATCTCATCCCTTGATCCCAGCAGAAACGGAAGAACAGACAATTCCAATGCAGATTATATCTTTCCATGTCTGGCTCAATCCACTGTTCTTTGTACTTTGAATATTTTTCTACCATGTCCGATGAAGTAATCCTTGATTTTCTATGATCCAAACGCCTTTCTTCATCGGCTTGGCCTCTTGACGATGATCCCGCATAAACCACGTTCACGGGGAACGGGTGTCCATCAATCTTCATCGGCTTGTTGTCTTCAAATTTGATTCTTTCCTGTTCGACAGCCAATTGAATTTGTTGCCGAAAAACTTTGCATTCATTGGTGTGATGCGATATCGTGTTATGCCATTTGCAGTATCTCTTCTTTTTTAGTTCTTTGGCCGACGGAATTACATGATTTGGCGGGAGCTGTATCTGTTTCTCCTGTAACAATAAATCGAAGATCTTATCGGCTTTGTTGATGTCAAAGTCATATCGCTCCTCCTTGCCGATATCCTTCACCCATGGACATGATACTGATTTTTTGTTTCTAGCCCACTCCGCCAATCCAACCTCAGCATCGGATCCCACATCATCTGAATCCGATGAATAAACTTGTACTTGAGTAACTTGTCTCTCAAACTTCTCCTTTTTTGCTTCTTGAAATCAGCTTTCATGAGCCGATACCTTCTGTACGAGGTGCGCCAAGCTCTCAAGCTCCTGTGACGAAAACCTCTCTTTAATTGGAGCCAGAAGACCCTGGAAAGCCAGCTCAGCTAGGTGCCCATCGCTCAGATTTAAGCTATAACATCGGTTTCTAACATCTCGGAACCGCTGGACGTATTCCGGTACTGTTTCATCTTGCCTCTGTTTAACCGATGTTAAGTCTGTCAGTCTCCTCTCGTGGATCCCAGCAAAAAAATATTTATGAAATTGCTTTTCCAGATCGGCCCATCCTCGGACTGAATTTGGCGGTAAAGAAGAAAACCATGTGAAGGCCGATCCAGACAATGACAAGGGAAAAAATCTAACCCTTAAAGCCTCCTCAGCCGATGCCTCCCCACACTGTGCCAAGAATCGGCTGATATGCTCAACTATAGATATGTTGTCTTGTCCTGAGAACTTAGAAAAATCTGGGACTTTGTATCGGTGTGGCAATGGAACTCTGTCAAACCACACGGGATACGGATGCCGATACATAAAGGTTTGCTCTTTCAGTTTTATCCCAAATTGCTCCCTTACTATCTCTGCAACCCTTGTTAATAAATCTTCTTCCCTCGGGTTGTCCTGTTGATACTGTATAGGTGGAGTTGGTTGCCGATTCTGTCTAGGATATTCTCTCTGATAACTACCTGGATCGGCCCTACCTCCTAGATAATTTTGTTGATATACCCCATAATAAGCAGACCGATAGTATCCAGCAGGAATATCCTGTTGCCCCCCAGCCTGGTTCTGTGAAAACATGTTTTCTGGTATGTCTTTGTTCATCCCATAAGTAACCTGGCCCGGTTCTATTTTTGGTGGTAAATATATCGGACCCCGACTAGGCTCCTGAGCAATTGATCCATCCACCATTTTCTTGATCAGATTGTGCAGCGTGTTCACCAATACTCCTGACTAGTTAATAAGCGCATGATGTACTGCTTCATTTACCATATCCTGTAAGGGTTTTGGTGGACTTTCAGGCAGCGTACGGCTCGATTCACCAAACAGAACTGGTTTTGGAAATTATGTCTTCTGAATCGGCCCTTGTCGCGTCATGCCAAAAGATTCCAAGCAAAGTTTCTGAAAATTGGCCATAGTTTGCTCGACTTGCTGTTTTTGCTCTTCAGTCAGATCTTCCATGGTGACTAGAATCATATTATCATGTTTGATCTCTTCTCCAGTCATATTGAAACTTCGGGTTGAAACTTCATGTCCCACCAGGCATGCCAAAAATGTGTTGACGCCGAAAACTGCCGACAGCGTCGGGAACGAGCCGACGATCTAGTTCGGCGTCTGGAGACACGCGAAGGCCTGGGAGATCTGCTTAACTCCAGTGAAGGTCCTAAATCTTGAGGTTCGTAGGCGTGCCAGTCAATTTGACCCTGCAATTGACAAGGAGATAAAAAAATTAGATCGGTAAGCCAATCGGCTGGAAGCCGATTTGGACTCGTTTCATCGGCTGATAGCCGATATGGACTGTAGCACTTATACATAGATTGGAGACCGATGATGGCATAAATAAGGAAAATAACTAATTAATTACTCATTAGCCGATTGCAATAAAAGTGTAGGTAAACAAAATAGCCATCAAACAGTACAGTCGGCTTTATTTAACAGAGACGAAATCTAGTAGCTGCCGATGGTCGTACTGTTAATATCAATCTTGATAGATCGGACTGAACCGAGACAATATAAGATTAACATTAACAACACTAGACCGATAGGAACTAGATTAATCGTGCTTATCATAATACTTCGACTGGATAAACTAGCCGACTGCCAACGGAATATATGTATCGGCTGGAAAACCGATGATATTGTAGATACATAAAATAGCAGTCGAACGCGTTTTAAAAAAAGATAATTCATCGGCTAAACACTCTGATAAAACATCGTATAAACATCCATCGGCTCAACAAGGATAGAATTATTACTGCCAATCTAGTAGGTCAGACCCAACCGTTGCAGCACAGACTGACAATGATAATAGAACCTCGATGGGCTGATAGATCTAATGCGATCGTGATGTAAAATATGGTAACTTATCGGCTATACATCCCGATAAAATGCTTGCACAAAAACCATCAACCTAGCAGGAACGATTTATCACTAACAGTTTAGTAGGTCGGACCCAACCGATGCAGCACAAACTGGTGATAAATCGTGCCTGATAAACTGATAAAATCTATGCACGCGTGATGTGATATACCCGATCGGCCTAAGAGATCAAACCTAACTGATGCAGCCGTAGACAGAGCAGATATATCGTGGTAAGCCGACTACCGTAAACCGACTAGAATATAGGACCAAACCGAGGAAGTCCTAGCCGATGAGGTAGCCGGGGTGACGAGACTTACCCTCTCGCAGGAGGTCGAACTTAACCGATGTAGCCCGGCTCGAGAAGCAAGAACCCGTCGAAAGGGTGGCGATGTGCCAAATTTTTATTGATCTGTGTGATTGAGATGTTTGCAAAGTACCCGGGCACACGTATTTATACCCCGAGTTGATACGAGTCCTTATTGGACACGGCACAAGACTTCGTAATTACAAAAGGAAATACTAACAGGACCTGATCGGACACGAGATCAGGTTTCCTAAAGATAAAAACCAATATTGCCTAATTAATAGATACGGTAAGTAACTGCCATACTGTGGTCTTCACGATCCCTTCCTAAACTCGGTTTCTTCTGGATCAATTTCCGCCAGTCATCTGTGATTTTATCCTTTAACCGAATTTGATAAAGAACCATGCCAAATTTTGGCGTTAACAGTGGGCCCAAACTCGCGGAGAACCGAACTCCAACTCGGTTAATAACATAGTCTCAGCACCATAGACTAGGAAGAAAGGGGATTACCTTGTTGCCCGACTAACCATGGTTCTTCAAGACCAGAGAACAGATGGGAGTTCATGTCCGCACCACCCTGCATATGGTTGTAGTCGGTCAAATACCCTAGCGTTGATACCTTGTAAGACCATGCCATTGGCACGCTCGTCCTGCCCATTACTTCACAGGTGTGCCACAGAAGCATAATAGATCTTGATACCGAAGTCGTCACAGAAATCTTGAAAAACACCGCCAGTGAACTGAGTGCCGTTATCCTTTATGATGCGGTTGGGAACTCCAAATCGGTGTAAAACACTCATGACGAAGTCCTTTGCTCGTGCCGCTATTATGGTAGCAACGGGTTTTGCCTCAATCCACTTTATGAATTTGTCCATTGCGACGAACAAGTGTGTGAACCCTCCTAGCGCTTTCTTGAACGGTCCAACCATGTCAAGCCCCCAAACTGCAAAGGGCTAAGAAATTGGAATAGTTTGAAGTTATTGAGCTAGAAGATGTGTTTGTCTTGCAAAGTATTGGAATCCCTCGCATGTGCAAACTATGTCTTTAGCGTCTGTTAGCACAGTCGGCCAGAAGAAACCTTGCCTGTATGCCTTTCCGACTAACGTCTAGGATGCAGGATGGTTGCCACAGATGCCCGAGTGGATCGACTACAGAATCTGCTTGCACTCCTCGGGTGTGATGCAACGCATGAGGACTGCGGATGCACTTCGACGGTAAGGTCTTCTCCGAATACAAGAAAACATTTGTTTCAACGTTTAATCCACTCAGAGTCACTACGATCTTCTAGGAGTTCGTCGTCCAAGAGGAATTTAAAAATTGGAGTCCGCTAGTCTTGAGAGATGATTAGCACTTCATTTGTTGCCGGGGTAGGTTCATCCCCCGACTGTTCAGGCATTGGTTTCTTCTTGACTGATGGCTCTAATAGTTGCCCAACAAAAATCCCAGGCGAGACCACTTCTCGTTTGGATCCCATGTTAGCCAATTCATCTGCAGCTTCGTTGTATTGTCGTAATACATGAGTTATCTCCAGCCCGTCGAACTTGTTTTCCAGCTTTCATACCTCCTGCCAATACGCCACCATATTATCGTCAAGACATGTCCAGTCTTTCATCACTTGGTTGACCACAAGTTGAGAATTCCCGCGTACGACCAGTTGGCAGATGCCGAGTGATATGG
Source organism: Oryza meyeriana var. granulata (assembly GCA_003991445.1). Taxonomy (NCBI): domain Eukaryota; kingdom Viridiplantae; phylum Streptophyta; class Magnoliopsida; order Poales; family Poaceae; genus Oryza; species Oryza meyeriana. The sequence continues at coordinate 161,293 of RYFJ01001278.1, forward strand.
CAATGCGGAGCCCGTGGATGAGTGCCTCGTACTCGGCAACATTGTGGGAAGTCGGAAAGTGAATTTGGAGAACGTACTTCAGTTTTTCACCAATGGGTGACGTCAACACGACGCTAGCCCCTACACCACCGATCTGTAGAGAACCGTCGAAGTACATCGTCCAATACTCTAGCTTGTCCGTGTTTGTAACCATCTGGACTTCTGTCCACTCGGCCACGAAGTCGGCTAGAACTTGAAACTTGATTGTTGTCCGAGTCTGAAAGATGATATCAAACGCTATCAACTCGAGCGCCCATTTAGTGATTCTGCCAGTGGCCTCGCGGTTGTGTAGGACGTCCCCAAGTGGATATGATATGACAACAGTTACTTGATGCGACTGAAAATAGTACATTAACTTCCGGACAGTGATAACTAGGCTGTACAGCAGCTTCTAGACTTGAGGATATCTTATCTTGGAGTCTGCTAGGACCTTGTGATGAAGTAGACTGGCCTTTGTATTTTCTGTATATGCTCTGCCTCTGCTTGCTCGACTATCAGCACCGTGCTGACAACCTGAGTGGTTACTGCCAGGTACAACATTAGTGGTTCTTGGGGCATGGGTGATGCCAACACTGGTGATGATGTAAGAAATTTTTTGAAGTCTTTGAAGGCTTGCTGAGCTTCTGGTGTTCATTGAAAATTGTCCGCTTTATTCAATAGTTTGAAAAAGAGCATGCCCCATTCACCAAGTCGAGAGATGAATCAGCTGAGTGCCACCATGTAGCCTATCAGCTTTTGGATGTCCTTCTGGCTAGTTGGGGGTGCCATGTTCATGATAGCGTTGATTTTCTCTGGATTGGCCTTGATGCCTCGATGTGATACGATGAAGCCGAGTAGCTGTTTGGACGGTAATCCGAAGGCACACTTCTCTGGATTCAACTTCATCTTGAATCTCTGAAGGTTTTGGAAAGTTTCCTCCAAGTCGGCAATGAGGTCTTCCTTGGATTTTGTCTTGATCACCATGTCATCGACATATGCCTCCACGTTGCTGTTAACGCCAAAATTTGGCACGGCTCATATCAGATTCGATAAAGATAGAAGCTATATCAACCGGAGGAAATTAACCCAGAAGAAACCGGATTTGAGAAGGAATCGTGAAGACCACGTTATGGCAGTTATTTATCTTATCTATTAGATAGTTTTATCTTTTAGGAAACCTGATCTCTTGTCCGATCAGGTCTGTTAGTTTTCCTTTTCTAGTTAGGAAAGTCCTGTTCTGTGTCCTATAAGGACTCATGTAACTCGGGGTATAAATACGTACGCCCGGGCACCTTGTAAATTATCCACACAGATCAATCAAATTCGGCGCATCGCCACCCTTTCGACGGGTTCTTGCTTCTCGAGCGGGGCTGCATCGGTTAGGTCCGAACTCCTGCGAGAGGGTAAGACTCGTCACCCCTTACCCAGGTGTATCTGCCCTGTCTACGGCTACATCGGTTCGGTCCGACCTCTTAGGCCAATCAGGTATACCACATCACGCGTGCGTAGATCTTATCAGTTTACTAGGGGCGATTTATCATCAGTTCGTGCTGCATCGGTTGGGTCCGACCTACTGAACTGCCAGCGATAAATCGTTCCTGCTAGGCTGATGGTTTTTGCGCAAGTGTCTTATCGGAATGTATAGCCGATAAGTTATCTTATTACATCACAGTTGCATTAGGTCTATCGGCTTGTTGAGGTTCCTTTATTATTATTAATCTGTGCTGCATCAGTTAGGTCTGAACTACTAGATTGATAATAATAGATTTATCCTTGACGAGCCGATCGGTGTATATGCGACGTTCTATCGGAGTGCTTAGCCGATAGGTTACCTTTTTATAAAGCCGACTGTATTATCTTTACTATTTTGGTCATCTATATTATCATCGGTTTTCTAGCCAATGCACATGTGTTTCCTTGGCAGTCGGCTAGTTTACTATTCTGCCTATCTATTTTATCATCGGCCTCTAGCCGATGCACATGTTATACTGACAGCTTATCTATTTGCTTATAGCGTTATCGGTTTCCTAGCCGATACACAGGTGCCATCGGCCATCGGCTACAAGGGGCCTGCATCAGTTCGTATCGGCCGATAGCCGATGTGCAATTGCTGCTGACCCGAGCACGAGCACGCCGAGGACAAGGGCCCGGGTACAGGCGTATCCGATGTGCGAGCACTGTTGGCGCCATCGGCTGAAGGAAGACTTTATCGGCTTATCGGCCGATCGCTGCTGGTAGCCGGACGCGGGCACGAGGTCCCGGGCTCGGGCAACAGACGAGAACCCGAGCGTGGGCAACAGGCGAAGACCCGGGCGCGGACACAGGCGAGGGCCCGGGCAAGTCGGGCAGTCGGTTCAGGGGAATTCGGTACAGGAGCTATCGGCAATCGGTTGGAAGGAGTCTACATCAGTATGTCGGCCGATTGATTCACTGAATTAATATTTTCTCCTTGTCAATTATTGGGTCAAATTGACTGGCACGCCTGCGAACCTCAAGATTTTAGGACCTGCACTGGAGCTAAGCAGATCTCTCAGGCCTTCGTATGTTCAATCGCATCAAACCAGATCATCAACAAGCTTCTTGGCACACCCGGTGGTTTTTGGTGCGAACAGTTGCGCCTGAGTTGAGTGTGTAAACACCGTTGGATTGCTCGTTGATACGTTGCTCCAGCGTTTTTAAACCCGAACGGCATAGTGACATAGCAGTATGCTCCAAACGGCGTGATGAAAGAAGTCTTCAGGCAGTCGTCCTCCTTCAAGCTGATTTGGTGATATCCTGAGTAACAGTCGAGAAAGCTGAGTAGCTCGCACCCCGCAGTTGAATCAACCACCTGATCTATTCTAGGTAGACCAAATGGATCTTTGGGGCACGTCTTGTTTAAGTCGGTGTAGTCGACGCACATGCGTCATTTACCATTCTTTTTCTGAATCAGGACTGGGTTTGCCAGTCAATCCAGGTGATAGACCTCTTTGATGAACCCGGCTGCAAGGAGCTTAGTTGTCTCCTCCCGAATAGCGTCTTTGCAGTCTTTTGCGAAGTACCATAGTCGTTGTTTGACTGGTTTGGCATCCGGTTTGATATTAAGGGAATGCTCGATCACCTTCCTTGGTACACCAGGCATGTCAAAAGGTTTTAAACCAAATATGTCCCTGTTCGCTTGGAGGAAGGTGACGAGCTTGTCTTCCTATTTAGGGTTGAGTCCGGTCCCGACAAGTACAGTTTTGGAGGGGTCGGAAGGGTCCAGGGGGATCTTTTTTGTTTCAGAGTCAGCTGAGATTCCCGACTTGATTGCTTTTTTTGCTGGAACTTGATCGTTCTCGCTTGCTGTTGTAGCGGCTAGTAGGATGTTGTTGCACCCGACTGCTGCTTCTTGATATTGGGCCAGCTCACAGCTCTTCTTGCCGCAGGTGAAGGCTTGCTTGACATCGCTGCAAAGGGAAAGCACTCCAGCCGGTCCAAGCATCTTGAGCATCATGTATGTATAGTGCAGCACTGCCATGAATTTTGCTAGTGCTGGCCATCCGAGTATGGTGTGATACGCGGTCTTGAAATCGGTGACCTCGAAGCAGATGGTCTTTGTACGGAAGTTCTCCCACGTGCCAAACGTAACTGGCAGAGTTATCTGTCCGAGTGGAGTGGAAGATAGGCCGGGGATTACCCCGTGGAAGGGTGTTGTACTCGGTCGTAGCTCGCAGCGAGGGATTTTCATCTCGTCGAGCGTCTTGACGAATAAAATATTGACAGCGCTTCCTCCATCGATGACAACCTTCTCCAATTTGATGCTTCTGATGACTGGGTCCAGGACGAGTGGATAGCATCCTGGATGAGTAACCCGATCAGGGTAGTCCGCGCGGTTGAACGTGATTGGCGTTTCTGACCAACGCAAGTACTGGGGGGCGTCTGTGGATACCGTGTTAACTTCGCGTGCTGTGAGCTTCTGCTTCCTCTTAGACTCGTATGTAGTCGGTCCTCCAAAGATGTGGTTGAGCTCAGCCTAGGAATCTTGGTAGTCACCGGCTGCGCCCGGGTCTTGCTTATCCTTGTCTTTATTGCTGCCAGATGTTGAGGTTTGTTTGGAAGCAAACTTCTTGAGCATGAAGCAGTCCTTAGCCGCGTGCTTGTCCTTTGGGTGGAAAGGGCATGGCCTGTTTATCACTTTTTGGTACTCATCCGTCTTCGGGGGTCACGGCCGAGTACGCTCCGCAGAAGCCACCACGTTGTCCGACTTACGCTTGCAGTTGCCGGACTTGTTCTGTGTTGGCTCGTCGTTGACTTTTTTGTCCTTCTGCCGGGGCTCCTTCTTGTCGTCTAGGGCCTCGGCAACTGCGTCGGCTGAGTCGGCGTATTTGTTCGCCATGTCAAATAGAGCCTTGACAAAAGAGGGAGGTTTCCGAGTGAACTTGGCGATGAACGGGGAGTCCCTGACTCCCTTACGGAAGGCGGCGATGACGACCTCGTCCTTGATCTTCGGGATTGAATTCCTCTTCTTCGAAAACCTTTTGATGAAATCACAAAGAGAGTCGTTCTTCCTTTTATAGCACTGATATAGGTCGTACTCGGAAGATGGCCTCTTATACGTTCCTTGGAAATTGGCGATGAAGCGTTACCGGAGTTCTCCCCAGGAGCTACTTGATCTTTTAGGAAGTCCTGTTAACCATGTCCTTATGATCTCCTCCAGCTGCTCGGATTGCAAGAGTATAGACTGTGAGCCAAGACTTAGGGTTGGTCTTCCCATCGTATTTCTCAATTCCAGTCAGTTTGAAGCTTGACGACCAGTCGACTTGTTGCAGCTCATGGGTGAAGGCTGGTACTCCTTCATCTGTGTGAGGACTCCGGCTCCGATTACGGCCGTGAAACCGCTCATGGTGGAGGCCGAAGCGCTCATTCTTGTCTTCTAGTTAGCAACACTCGTCTTCCTCGCGTTCGCGGCGTCGTGAGTTGATGTCTTGCCGAAGATCAAGTCGTAGTTAGCCTCGGACATCCTGGTTATCCCGACGGTCGTCTTGATGTTCGCGTCGCCGGTCATTATTGTGGTTGCCGAGTGACGTGTGGCGTGACTCCGTGTGCGGCTGACTAGAGCCAATCGCTCGGCGTCGCGTTGAGGCAGATGAGATCGCCGTTGGAGAAGCCGCCCTGTTGGATGGTATGAGTGTGTCACCCGACTGTTGACGCTGCTGGCATGCAGCAGCGGTGATCATAGCTTTAATCCTTGCTATCGTCGGGGTGGTCTGGTGATCAGGCCCAAACTGCAGTGTATCCAGTAGGGTTGCAGTGGCCACAACGTTCTGTTGAGGAGTTATGAAGACGTTGTGGTCGCCGACTCAGGTTTGGAGGATTTCCTATTGAGCAGTCCGTCCAGCCTTGTGCAAATTGTCGTTACGAGCATCGCGCTCGGCCTGTAGGCGTCTTGCATCTTCCTCCTGTTGTTCACATAGTCAGCAGGTTTCCTCTTCTTGCAAATCACGTAGTCGGTGTGCCTCTTGAGTAGGTGTTGAGCCGTTGGATGCCATGAAGACTTCACGTGGTGGAGAAAAGCACGCCAAAGTGTTGTCCGACTAAGAGTCGAAGTCGGAATAGTTGAGGGGGGTAATAATGACCCCAACCTCCCTAGATCCAATCTCGAGCGGCTCTGAGCCGTATCCGAGTTGAACTCCAGGGGATCGGGTCTGCCGCATCAGATGTTGATTGAAATTATCCGCGACGTTGCCGAGTCCGAACAGGAGATTGACGATCTCCTTCTCTCTTAGCCCGATCTCGACTGGCTCAAGACCGAGTCAGAGTTGAAGACCGAAAGAAAGAGTTATCCCTAGACTCAGGCATGTTGGAGATCACCGTAGCATATCACCAAAGATCCCTGCAGCGTTGCGTAGGCCGACCGACGCAGAGTCGGCTTGGTCCCTGGCCGATCGAATCGGATCCGAGTCGGACAGGGTAAGGTTGCCGAATTTATCGGCGACGAAGTCGAGGCTTCCGAAGCTGATTGTTTGCCCGGGGAAGAAGTTGATGCCGTCAACTCCGGGGATTGGATCCATCAGGCTTGTTGAAGATGATCTCGTCAAAGCCCCTACCTGACGCGCCAACTGTCAATGTTTTACACCGGCAATAAAAATATGGAGCTACTTGTGAAACCTAAACTTGATAAATTGCAAAGGAACATGAGACGATTTATCCTGATTCAGGCCCTCGAGGTGAGGTAATACCCTACTTCTAACTGTTGTGTATTGCTTTTGAGGTTTCTCTAGTGAGATTTCGCTATGCCCACAAGGGAGCACCCTACTTCCCCTTATATACCGAAGCGACAGTGTTACAAGGTAGGAATCCTAGTCGGACTCCGACCAAAAGATTTTCTTTTAGGAATACAATGTGCCCGACTAGGACTATATCCTTTTCTTATCGTATAAGGTAATGTATGCTGAGTCCTATTGTATCCCTAATTATAATGATAGGCCCATTCTCTGTCCGAGTCACCTTAATACTTCTCAGGAGGTACCTAGGGTCCATGGCCTCCATAGGAAACCAGACGTGCTCGCAGTTGTCGCGCGGGCATCAGTTCCCATCAGCGAGCCTTGGTGAGTCCGCCGTCTTCTTAGCCGTCTCTCCTCACGGCTGCGTCGGCATCATCCCACCGCGTGTGCGCCGCCGCGGCTCCTGCTAACCCCGCATGACATCAAATCACACACGCAGGAGTTTCGTAGCTCGGGGTGGCCAAGGTCTCACGCTTCGCCACCACCACACACACAGCAAGAGCCGTGCACGGCATTAGGTCGCCACGTGCGCTGCTCTGCTAGGCTGCCGCTGCTATCACCGCCTATCACTCGCGCGGGGGAGTCGGGGAGAAGAGAGGAGAGGGAAGTGAAGGGGATTAGGGTTTTTTCCCGTTGTCAACATCATCGCTGTACAAGCGATCTCGACTGTCCATCAGATCAAACTGTTGAGAGCGTTCCCGTGTCGGGCCATCGTCACCTCACTGTAACATCTTGAAAATCCGATTAAGAAAAGTACATAAAAATTCGAACTTTTTAAAATTTTTTGCATCATGCCGTGTCTTTGGTTGCTATGCTTGTGATCTGATAAATTTTAACGCAGATAAAGTAACCAACGAACCCATGATAATCAAAAAGGACAAGTGTGTCAACCGAGAATATCTGGAGGACAAGAACAAACAAAAGGAAATTAAATATCCATTTAATTTCCAACCCCATTATATGAATAATAAAAAGGGCATAGCTTTCAACCCATATATTAACTATGGAAATTGAAAATATTCAATTTCCAAACCATAATACACATGCTACCATGACCAAGTCCTTAGATAAAATTTAAGAACCCTAAATCCATGAAATATTAGTGGAGTATCCAAAGCTTGACTAATCAGAAAAAGGAATCAACTATCACCCTATTTGGTAATTATTTTCATCTTCTAAAAATATCATGAAACCACCTAAGACAAAATGCCCAAATAATGGAAAGTATTCACTAAAGTCTAATCAATAAAGTTTAAACTTAAAAAGGCATCGAACACCCTGAATAAATAAATAAGTCTTTCCTTTATAGGAATTACAAAAATCCAAATTCTTTTTAAATCCTCAAATTCCTAGAAAACCACACCAATTTTACGATATGGACCAAATTCAAAACCCTTAAATTTAAATATTAATCACTTGTTTAAATTCTCCCAAAATAGAAGACCATATCTTCAATTTCCTTCCCGGGCCCAGTACAGCCCAACCTCAACCCTTTCCTCCTCCTTCTTGGCCGAGACTTTTTACTGTTACTAATTTATTTATTTTTTAATTTACAAAACTAATTTTAAAATTTTTCATTTTACAGAAGTAGACTCTTGCCGCCGTGGGGCAGGGCGGCATTTAAAAACCGCCGTGGCCCAGGGAGGCGAATGGCCGGGCCCACCCCGACGTCACCAGGCCGTGATGGCGGCCCACGGCGTCAGCGGGCACGGGCGCGGGCACGGGCGTGGGCGCGGGCGCGGGCACGGGCGCGGGCACGGGCACGGGCGCGGGCAAGAGGTGACACAATGGCTAGGTGAAAATTCCACCAACTCGTGCCCGCGCCCGTGCCCGTGCCCACGTCCGCTGACGCCGTGGGCCGCCGTCACGGCCTGGTGACGCCGGGTGGGCCCGGCCATTCGCCGCCCTGGGCCACGGCGGTTTTTAAATGCCGCCCTGCCCCACGGCGGAAAGAGTCTACTTCTGTAAAAAGAAAAATTTTAAAATTAGTTTTATAAATTAAAAAAAAATTAAATTAGTAACAGTAAATGTAGGAGTACGCGTAGGCTACGATAGCAGAAAATAAAAATCTACCGCGCACACCAGGACATCATGCGAGAGAGGGATCATAGATCGTTACCACTAGACGCGCAGTGCAGCGGAAGAAGTGTTGGAGAAACCGGTCCAACCACGCGCGCGTCGAGGTAGTAGTGGAAGTGGTCGATCTCCGGCCGATCAACGCCGCAACGAGCAGCGCCTCTACGGGTACCCACACGTTCGGGCCTGGAACACCGATCGCGAGTGTACTAGCACTCGTGAGCGGCTAGGGTTTGGCTCGGAAGGTGGCGGCTAGGGTTTTGCTCGAGGCTAACAGAAAAAACACGTGAAACTCCTCAGCCCCTTGCCTCCCTATATATAGACCTCCTTACTCGGGCCTCGTGGACCAAAGCCCAGTAAGAGTCTACTCGGATCTCTATCCGAATCGAGCCCATATTCGAATCACATTCGAATAAGTGTTCCAACCCATTAAGTGTGCGACCCTGTAGGTTCACGTATATTTTGTCGCGACCCCGAAACACCTTTCTGGTCACCCTGTTAATAGCGGCCTCTAGCAAGGCATATTAGCCCCAAGATATACGTAAAGATCATATCGGCTGAACCTGTAATGTCCTTATGTACAAATCCCTTTGCCTCACGATATCGATTGAGCTCAAGGCGAGACTTGTGTCATCCTCTTAATAGCTCAATCACTCTCTCGATCCTGTGATGGATTACAAACTTGTGATTGACACCTCAATCACCGTAGCATGGCCATGCACTTCCATAATCCATTACATCGAGGGGCCCAGAGATATTTCTCCCATAAGGAGGGGCAAATTCTATCTTGATCATTCATATTCCACTACATGTTTCATAGCAAACCCGAAGACTACTTTTATGACTACTCAGTTACGGAGTAGTGTTTAGTAGTCCCAAAATAAGCTACTACGTATATTGGGAATCATGATGATCTCAAGTCTAAGGATTCTACATAAACACTACTTGAGACTAACTGATGACACATGAAATCTCTGCAGTATCTCATGGCGGGTCTATCCAACATATGTTCACTAACATATGTCCATATTATCGATTTGGTATCTCCATACCATGATCCATGAGACATGATCATCAATCAATACATATGCTGATATTAGAATCATATTTGTTTCTCATGTGATATATGATCAGGGATCATTTAGAAATATCAACATTTGACATTAAGAGTCTCATGAATAAGTCACATACTCATAGATCAATAATGATGGTGTCTATTTCAAGAAACAAATCAATACATTATAAACATAGCATGTGATATATATAACATCTCCATATTGACTCTAGTACATATCACTAACAGTAAAAACTCTCTCGGCCGAACCAACCGGCTAAGGCCCAGGCTGCCTCCTCTTCTCCTTCCCATCTAGAAGGCCGAGTAGGCCAAGCCAGCCAGCCTAGCAAGACCTGGCCGGCCTTCTCCCCTAGCCGTGACGCATGCCAAGTGCTCGACAAAACACGCTCCAGTATCACCGCACCCAAGCCGAGCCAGCTCGCTGCCGTCGTCTTCGGTCCGTCGCCGTCCCACTGCTCGCCGTGTCGTCGCATCAACCCCGAGCCCACGACGCGACCCGAGGCGCCACTCCGTGCCACCGCCGCGAATCGCACCGACCAAGCCACGATCCCCGCGCCGTGCCAGGGCCATCATGCCGACGGAGCATAGGGGCTCCTGCATCCGTCCCCTCACCAAGACACACCATTGTCCTCGCCAGCCTCCCCCCGTCACATCCACAGCAGCACGCCGGCACTCTCGAGCGGCCACCGGTCCGACATCTGCACCACCACTGGCCGCCGGACATCACCGTACGCTAGCCGCAGCGCACCGCGCCACCTGCTTTTCCCACTACGCACCAAGACGCATTGACGTGCATGACGGAGCTGCCGAAGGACCGCCGTCATCTTCTACCCACCAGACCGAGGGAGTGTACCGCGAGACTGCCCTCAGACCGCCACGCCTCGCTGCCGGGTGACCCATGCCTTCTTCCGCAAGCCGTCCGTGGCCTATAAAACGGGGGGGAGGCCGAGCTCCTCGCCTTCGCGGCATTCAAGCAAGCACCTTGTGTGCGTACCTCGACCAAGCCTCCCCCCCCACGCCTCGCATTCGTTCCGTTCGCCGCTGTGCCTCGAGCACTGCGGGCTGCGCCGGAGCAAAGAGGAGGCCGCTCCTGCCTGTGCCAACCCGAAGCCATGGGCACCGGCGCCAGCACACGCACGACCCGCCCCACCCCTGCTTCGACCGCATTCCGACCACGAACACTGGCGCGCGGCCTCCCGGCCAAAGCAAGGTAATTCCCTCCTCCCTCCACCTCCTATCCCACCCTAATTCTTCCGCCGGCCATCTTCCCCTCGGATTGAGCCACCACGCCAACGCAATCCAAGCTCTACGGCCTCTCCGCCATGGCCGCCGAGGCGGGCTCGCTGGGAGCTAACTCCCGCCAACCCAAGAGAGGGGAAATCTTCCCCGCCTCGCGTAGGAGCTCCGCCGAGCGTCAAGCTGGCCGGAGCTCGACCCCACCCTCGACCTCGCCGTCATCCCGAATCAATCCCGCCGCCAGCCACCACCTAACTCCCAAACCCGCGCGAGTCGTCTCCAATCTGTCGCTGCCATAGGTGCCCTAGAGCCCTACGACGTCCCCCATCAACCTTCGGGCCCTCCCGCAGTCGGTCACCGCCGCTCACCCCTCGCCTCCACGCCGTGCCGCTCGTCCTGTGCTCGCAAGAAGGAAAACGGGAAAAAGAAGAAGAGAAGAGTAAAAGTGTGAGTCTTGACATGTGGGCCGTTTTTGGGAAAAAGATTAAGTAAACTAAAACCTTTAATTTGTTCCTATGACATGTGGACCCCACAGCCTTAAAAAGCTTTTTAAAATCTTGTTTAGCATATAAGTCATTGACGTGTGGGCCACTGTGTTAAGAAAATCTCTTTAACAAGCTTTGATTATCTCTCACTGACCAGTGGGCCCAAGGCCCCTATTGGTCAACTGGGCTAGGTCAAATCTTGACCGGGGCCATCTGTAAGCCACACATGTTTTTTCTTAAGGAAAATAATTCAAATAGATATAAAATCTCATAGACCCCATCTGTCAGTGTCTCTATTCCTCTTCTTTAATAAAGAATTTGAGAAGTAAATTAAAAAGGATTTGAGAAATTATTTCAGTAAAGAAAAATATGAATTAAATTTTGAAAATTCATAACTAATTCAAATGAAGTCCAAATCGAGTGAAACTTGTCTCTAAAATTTTTTAAATTCAAGATCTACTTACTAGACCCAAAATAATAGTTGTCACAAATATATTTTTTCACAAATATGAAATAAAGACTAGTGGATAATTAATTTCCCATATTAAAAATCCTCTTTATACTAATTTATAAATTCAATAAGGGGATTAGAGCCCCTAAACCATAAAAATTGCAAAACACTACCATGACACTTAATTTCTAAAATTATAGGAAAGATCCAAATAGTTTCTGATACTAAAATTTAGTTTTTTTTGATAAATGAAGGATTAAAGCAACATTGATAATATTCTTAAAATATGCTAACCCATGCTTCAAACTTTGAAACATATAAGAACCTTGTTTTTCTGATTTGTGAAGAAAGAATAAATAATTTATAAGTGATCTTGAGTAAATGGCCAATTAATATATCTTTATATAGACTTAAAGGAAACAAATGCATCTTCTATACAACAAGGAAAATATATATATAACTAATTAAATCCTACAATAAAACTTACCTTTACCTAATAGCCCTAATAAACAATAATAAAAATCACCCAAGTATTTGTTGATGTTTCCGTAGTTCCTGTACCATCCATTAGAAAAGTCATCACATAGCTTTTCTATTAGAATTGCCGTACCTACATAAAATATTAAGCCATTGCAAAACCTCTAATGTCATCCATTTAATTTAAACGGAAACTAATTTAGCCATAGCTAAACCAAGACATATATTATCAAGGTAAGTATTTTCCTAGTATTATCTAATTCCTACCTAGCCACCATGACAACTAGAATAGTAAGCCTTAGCTTTCAAGTTTTCTTCCTTCCTGAGCTTCCTCAACGATTATGTATATAGGCGGGAAAAATTAAAAATTAGAACGAAAATATTATCATAAGCGGTAACATTTTGGCAAGAAAAATTTAAAATTGATACAAATATCATCACAGGCGGCCAAATTAGACTTGTGAGAATCATTTTCGTAGACGGCCGGTATAAGATAGGCGCTTGTGAAAACATATTATTGCCGGTGGCCGGTATAAGACAAGCGTCGTCGAAAACCTATTATCGTAGGCGCTTGCCTTATACCGATCGCCTACTATAATATGTTTTCACAGACAGCGTGCTTATACTGGCTGCCTGCTTATACTGGCTGCCTTTCGCAGGTGGAGGATTTATACAAGCCACCTGCCATAATATGTTTTCGCAGATAGGTTTTTACAGCCGTCCGTCTATGAAAACCATCTATTTTTACGTACCTTTAATTGCAGGCGTGGTAGCTGCCCGTCTAGGAACAGACGTTTTGGCTGCCAGCGTGTAATGCCGAGATTAGAGAATTTAATTAATAAATTTGTAAAAGTTAAACTTGAGGGGTCGCGAGTACATAAACTGGTGGTACTCTAGTTAGTTGTCAAACCTGGTTAGGCGAAGTTAGACTTTATATGCGATTTAGTGTCCTTTAAAGAAGAAAAGATCACATCGACAATTTGTGGAGTTAGGTCCGTCAGGTGTCGTCTCCTTCCAAAAAGGACATACAATCATGTCCAACACAAGGGGCATAATTAATCTGTGATCGAGGCCACAATGAAATGAAAACACCTGTATATATCTGCTACACAAAAGCTAATTAATGTCTAATTTATCTATATCAATATAAAAAAAAGCACGAGTTTCAAATTCATACATGTAACTACATGGTTGGTACAACTAATCCTGACCGTCCATCTCTTTTGATCTGAAGGCTGGTATGTGAAGTTGGATCATTACCCTCAAAAATCACCTTTGTAATAGACACATTATTATTTTCAACAGCCAATATTTTTTAAGCAATTTCAGTAGCTAATATTCATTCTGTATCCAGCCATCTAAGACAATTAAAGTAATTTATTACCCCCTAACAACTTATTCTCACTGATCATCCTAAATGGAGGCAAAATGTAGTATTTTTTTAAAATGTAGTAGGATTTAGCATAAATGTAGTGTTTGGTTTAATTTAGCATGGATCTTGTGCCAAAGAAACCTGTTTTTTTAACTAAAATACACATAATTAATGCAGTACCACTGTAGTTACGTACATTTATAACCTTTAAAATGTAGGGGGTATTAAGGGTAAACAACCTATAAAAAGTGCTCTGAAAACATATGTTCACCCTACATTTTTTTTAAGAAAGCCATAAAAAAATAAGCCTTAATTTTTATATGGAGGTAGTAAAATCCTAATATCTTGTGCTAAGTTTACTCTACCCTTTAACTGTCCAAATAATTTGGTTTAATTGCAGTGTTGCCAGATTTGTGAAAGAAGAACAAATATTGTATTAGGATGCAAGATTCCACCGATTCCAATCTCCATGAGCAGTTTGTTATTGATTGTCAGTTCTAAAGGCATATAAATGGTTGTCGAATTGTACTACTTCAAATGAATATTATTTTGGATGAACTTCACTTTGTTTTCAGTTAGCAAAGACTTAGATCCGTTCATTAGTTGCCTGGCCAGGCTCGGGCTTATGTTTCACAATCTGAAAAACCCAAAAAAAAAAATGAAGGGTGAAAAAATCCTGAAATCTAGCCCGGCCTAAAAAAAGCCCGAGGGGCCAGGGTCGGGCTTCTCTTTTTTCTCAACATTGGGCTCGGGCCGAGCTCTGGCATACATTTTTTGGCTCGGGACTACATAATCTCTAACAATCTCTAATGTTTTATGATCAAGAGCTTTGTTTAGAGATTATATATGTTCATAGTCTCTAAAAATTCATGGTAACAATGCAGTTCATGAAGAGGGCAGCCAGCATTTCTTTTATGTCAAATGATCTTTAATTTGTTACTAATGTGAATTGGTGATATATGGGGTTACACTCGGTTGCAAACTGTGAGCCAAGAAAATCATATCTACCCAATCACAAATTGGGAAGCTCGGTGACTCTTGTCTCACACCTAATTAAGTGAGCCATTTCCGATAGCAGTACACCTTATGGATCGAAATCTTTTAAAAGAAACAGCAAATCTTCCCGGTTCAATGGCAATGTCAGAGAGGATAATAAATAATATAGATGCGATCTCACTGATTTCATTGACCGATTGATCTATTGATGATCACGTTCGGTGTTGAAGCATATATACGAGTAGTTATCATCCTACAGATAGATAGTTTGGTCCATCACCACTACTAGTTGAGAGAGATGTCTCGAGAGAGACACGGATGCATGTCGGAATTAAAGCAGCTAATTAAAAGCCTAACTCCACATTCAGGGAGTAATTCGGTGTGCGATCTCTCAGGAAATTAAAAGCGAAAGGGATAACTTAAGCTGATCCGAGAGATCGATGATTAGGCGGATCGATCATATCGAAAAGAGAAGTTAGCTAGCTAGGTCCATTCATCCATCCGGTTCATTGTTGACTTTGCTGGAGAATCTCATTATTCTATTATCGATCGATCGATCGTATTAGCCTATTAATCAACACTAACTAGGCAGGCATGAAGGCCCCACATATATATATTAATTAATTTATGTATTTATAAATGATCGATCGATCTGCAACTTGCTTCTAATTAAACTGCATTATGCATGCGTACGAGCATGTGCAGTAGGCCAACAAGCTGCATGCATTTGATAATATCTTCATTTGCCATATAATTAAATCGTACGTTACGACAGATAGATAGCTTCAGGTGATATATGCAATGATCCATTCCATTCCTTAAATCTGTCGTAAAAGTGAGAGGGTGATGTGGAAGTGGAGGGAAAGTGAAGAGAATGATCGATGCAGTCATGCAGATACGGACAACCTACCCTTAACATTGACACATACTACAACACCGTACCAATGGAATTATCTTAATTAGTTATTATTACTATTATGATGGTTCATAGCACTGCTGCGCAGTCGTATGCTTGTAGTGGAGAGAGAATATATATGCGGAGAAAGAAATGTAAGGCACAATACATGAAGGGGTATTAGATGGGACCTGGAGAAGGATAGTAAAAGAAGGAAAATGTAAAAATTAATATCGATAATGCTTGTTCACAGGCGTTCGACGCGGGCCGAAGTGTCCGACGTCCTCCACTCCTTGTCTCCTTCCTCCTTCGGATGCCCTCTACTCCTCTCTGCCTTCTCCCTTTGTCTCAACGCCATCGAGAACACCGTGATGTTCCTCGGTGCTTGGTGGAACGCGGGGCACGGGCCGGTGGCGAGCTGCTCGCTAGAGTATGAGACGGTGACCTCCCCGCCGCCATGGTAGTTGATACAGGTTTTTTTGTTGGCGTTGTTGTACGTGCGCACCACGGCGTCGACCTGCGGCGACAGGGTGAGGGTGTCGAGGCCGTGGATGGAGAGGGAGGCGACGGAGAAGGACGGCGTGTGGGGGCAGAAGACGAGGTAGACGGCGCCGCAGCTGGCGGCGCCTCCGGCGTCGTGGTCCTCTACGTAGCTAGCCGTGCGCTCCAGTAAGGTGTGCCCATGGGGACGGGGATGGATCCAGTCACCGAAGTGGAGGAAGACGGATCCGGTGGCTAGAGTAGAAGAAGAAGATGGAGGTGGGTTCATTTTGTGGGAGTTTAACAATATTGCAACCTACTTTTTTTCTTGTTGCAATTTAGTGCATTAAGGTGTTTCATTCTGTTTTGATTCAATGTTGCATATTTTGATTGTTTTTTTGTGTCGCGATAAGTATGTTTTGGATGTTTCATTCGGTTGAACCATTTTTATTCAAGCGATGAAACGTTTTCTCTGATTCATAAAACATCTGAAACATTTTTATTGAAATATTTTTCATCAAGCGGTAAAACATGTGAAACATTTATCTACAATACAGTGCAACACCGTCTGATGTTTTGCAAAACATCAGACGTTTGACACCTAGTCGCGTTCAATTAATATTTACGCTGATTGTTTGAGTCAAGATTGTATCAGCTATTAATGTGATAATAGACTAGACACTACATGACAAAAACAAACATGGAGTGCAGCAACAGATTCATTGGCGAGATCCGGAAAAGGCGGAGGCGATCCACACCTCACTGTCGCTCGAGCACGCCACCATGCGGGAGCGAAAGGAAAGCGGCGGTAGGGCTGCTCCGATTCTATAACACTCTTCCATCGCCAATCAGAACAGGGGAGTGAGGTAGCCGAAATCGAGGAAAGGCCACCGCTAGTTGGGATTGTGATGGCGACAACGGTGCGTCTTCCCCGAAGCCTACAGAGTGTGGCATGGCAGGAGGTGGCAGCGGGTGTCCGGCGAGGCAGGAGACGATGGTGGCCTAGTATGGAGGCGTCGGGCAGAGGGGTAGCGCCTGGACCTGTCGATGGATTCGGCCGAGCTTGGTACAACGACGGTGGGAGGAAAGCACTGGATTCCAACGTTCCTTGAGGAAAGCGACGATGGGGATTGCAGCGGCGGCGCTTCTTCCCGAAAGCCCACAAGGAATGGGAGGTGGCATGTGGCAGCGGCGGACGTGATGGTAGTGGGCTTCTCAATCGGTCGCAGTCGTGGGAAAGCCGACTGCCACTGAAGTATCGACATTGGTGACGTCTGTGGGGTGTGGGCTCCACACACCTTCCTGGAGGCGATGTCGTGATGCCCTCTTCCTCATCCGTGTCTTGGGGTGGACACTCTGGGTTAAACCCATGTTTCGGATGTTCGGAATAGTGATGATGATATCCTAGATGTCACGACCTTTTTGAAGGCGTTGCATAGGAGGTTTCTTGTTGGTGCAGTGTCCTTGTGGCGGCCTTCCCGTCGGATCGGGTTCGATAGCAATAGCGGTGGAAAGATCAGGACGGATGACTAATTTACAGCTCAATTACTCTCTTACTTTTTCTTCCGCTTTGGTTCAACATCAGTCGCCGCTGGTGGTAGGAACAAATTTTGATCAACAAAAGATCCGTCACTGATTTCGGAGATTTTGCTTTACTAGTTTAAGAAAGACAAGGACTACTTAATAATGGTTATGTATACTTTGGCCAATTATAGATGGAGATCTCTATCTTTAAGGTGGTACTTTTAGTAGCTTTCTTATTTTTAATCAAGCCGTAATTTTGTAATTATTATTTATTCATCTTGCGATCTCTGTAATAATTGGCTATAACTTCTTTGAAGTAAAGGCCGGAATGAATTTTATTATGTTAAAAAAATATGAAGTTTGAATCTAGCACAACAGGCCGATCTCTAGGGGTGCTGCCTGTGCGACCCCCAAATTCTAGGGGCCCTTAGCTTGTACTGTGTATAATAGGTATATACAAGTTAAAACCAGCAGGCCTAAGTAGCTTTTTGAGCTTCGTCATTCTGATCAATTTCTTAGGACTCCGAGCATCGGTTCGTTTTCTCGATCAATGATTGATCATATCGCCACTCGATTATCCCTAACAGCTGACGCACTCTGTGCTTGGCTGCCTGCCAGGATGCCTTCGTGACCTAATCCCTGTTCGGTTGTTCCTGCCTAGTGATGCCGTCATGTTGTGCCGCACGCCTGCACAAACCATATAGCACGCACACTGCACATGCTAGGTTACCAACCTGTCATGTCTAAAAATTCACAACCAGAATTCTGAACATAATATGTATAAAATCCCTGTCCAGGACTAACCAAGGTACACAAAAGACATAGTTGATACATAGGGTACGTCTTATAAAACATCATAAAGTCTTATATAAATACAGTGGAAACGGTAAACTAGGAAAGATAAATTAAACGGCGTCGCGGCACCACTCCACAGTCATCTTGACGGTTGCGACAAGCCTACTCCTATTGAGTGCCACCATATGAGAAGTACTCCATCTTTGGGGGGGGGAGGGGGGGGAATGGAGTAAGACTGAGTACCACCCATCGTACTCAACAAGTCATGTCAATTATGCAGTAAAGCAGGGTAATGAAAAGAGAGGCAATTGGTTCAGTTGCATAAAGCAGTTATAAATAGTTGTAGTTGCAAGGCATGAAAATAGTTGGTTAAATTAATCAATATTAATCATCACCGAACAATGTTACACCACGTTGATCAGGCTCAACCATCCATCATATTCTAAACCATTATTTTAGGTCATGTTAATTTAAGAGGTGGGACTACTCACGGTGAATCTCGATTCACCTATAATCGCAGGCACGGCTATTCGAATAGTTATACTCTGATCAGAGGTGTACAATTTTACCCATAAGACACAACCCCATGCATGTTCCCATGAGCCGGCGTGCCAGCATGGCACCCCGATAAGAGGCTGTGATAGGACCTTTCATGTAACCTTCCCCTAACTATTCACACAATGTTGAGGTTGCATCTCCCGTAGATAGACTACCCACCTTGTGCCACGGTGAATCCGAAAGCCAATTAGTACCATACCCCTATCCGACCCAACTCCATCACACCCACCCTCTTCTTGGTGCCTAGGAGAAGGAAGGTGATGAGGACATCACTTCTTTAGATACATACTTACAACCTCCTCATGTTGAACAAGATGCGCCACAGATCCAAGGACCAATTACTCACGTAGGTGCCCGTCAACTTAATCACCAGGTGAATGCGTTTCTAAGCTTACATGGAAATATTTCTATGAATGACATACTATTTAATTCTTGTGATGATTTTATTGTTATTAGGAACTTGCGAGAAGACCATGGACAATAGCTCAAGAAACCAAATATTAAAGTGGAGACAACAAGTGCAAGTAAACTCCTATTTCTGAGACCGGTTCAGTTTCAGGCTAGGAGACAGCGTCAACTTCAAACGGCCATAACCTTTGATCCAGAAGGAGTTACAGGGCCTACAAGTACTTGTTGGAAAGCTTATGAAGTCTACTTTCAGATGGTTTTGGTTTCATGACAAAATTCCTCCTAAGCAGTCCAGAATCGTCGAAATAATTTGTGTCATTTTTCCTATCTGAGTCAGTTTGGGCCTTTGGGCTTTGTATTTGTGTCATGGGCTAAACTCATGAGGAGTGTGCCCCTCACAGGGTAAACCCTCACCCTAGGACGTCCTAACTCATATATATATAGTAGCCGCCGCCGTTTAGAGTGGGTTTTGCTTAGATTAATCTGTCTGTGAACAGTTTCGCCGTTTATCAGCTTGTGAGACCCCAACTTCGAGAGTATAATCATTCACCTGTAAATTAAGTTGCAATCTTCCTTGTTCTTGCTTGTGTTTTTCGATTCGCATGCAGGGATTAGCCTTCGTGGCGAGGTCAACCGGGCAGCGTACAGTTGATAACGAGAGGAGACGTGGTACTGCGATTGCAGGGTTCGGGTCTTGGTGATCAGAAGCCGAATCGTGAGTGTCTATTCTCCACCAAATTGAGAGTTATCCTTAACTAATGGAAGATCGGACACCCCGTTGCCATCAGAAGGGCTACACTACAAGCACAGTTGTTGCCCACGCTAGCTTGTGGTAAGTACGAGAATGCCTTTCAAGGGTTTCCCGTGAACGGGTCCTTAACTGTCATGGGTACGATCAGCAAAACCATGTACGCATAGCCCACCATTATGTCATATTTTAGTTGGGTAATTAACCATTGCTACACATGTCTATCATCTCGACATAAAGACAAAGTATAATAATAGCGAAGGAATTATCCCATTGGTGTGCTAGTTGGACTAAGCATGGCTAAGCATTTCCTAATCCAATGTCTAGTCAAATTATTTCCCAAGTTAACAAGGAGTAAGGTGTTCAAACTAGGGCCACATACATACACACATGTTATCCCATACCACATGAATAATAATAAAATCATGCATGTTTTGTCGGTGTTCGAGCGCTGGCAAACGATGAGAACCATGTAGCGTGTCTGGGGGTGCCCGGGAGTGGAAGAGACATGGTCGAGTATACAGGTTTGGGCTTCCTAAAGGATAATAACCCTACTCCTGTGCTTGATTACTATGAAAGAAGTTCTTACAAGTTTTTGAGGGCTCGCATGCTAACCTAAGAAGCCTAGAGTTCTTGCCTATCTGAACAGTCTAACCCTACTACAGGGTCTAAAGATGGGTTTTTATACCCTACGGCTCTCACCGCTCGAGGAGAGACAAGAATACTATACAAAATCATATGCCTAAGCTAACTCCTTGAACTTATCGCTAGAAATACTGTAGCAGCAGATGTCTTGTGGGACTCCACCTCGGGCCCACCTCTGATCTTCATCTGCTCTCAGGGGCGCCTAGTATATGCCGTTAGAGAGAGAGCCTAGGATACGTCATATCTCTTAGTATTAATGCTAAGAGAAAACCTGCAAGAATCTTTAGTTAATATGATGGATAGGCTTTACAGCCTGCACATCGCTCCTGAGGGCAATGTGGTATCCGGTTGGACACCTATCCACCTGTCTCCAACGCACGAGAACACCACCTGGCCTCCCTTGGGCGGTCCAAGGTGCTCGCTATCAGAAAGTTTTAGCGTAGGGTTCGACCTCCTCCCTGGGCACAGCCACTTGGTGGTGCCCGGGAAGGAGTGACCCGCTTGCTCCAGTTAACTTGGCTAGTCAGGATACACATGGTAGTTCCCGAGCAGCCTGATGCCATGGACCAGGTTCAGAACCATGCTACGACATGGTTCCTAGATGTTCAGCCAGAGTGTTCCTTTTTCCAGCTTAGGGGAGGCATGGCAGTCTCCGAGCAGCTCTGTGGGAATGAGCTTTGAGCTGGTCCACAGGCCCCTCTTGAGTCTCGGACGTCTAAGTCTCGCGAGTATCTCTGGAAGGATGATAGACACGTGGACCTCCCCAAGAGACCTCGGATTCGGTATGAGTTGGAGAGGTGCTGGCCCACGATCGGTGCAGCATTGATAACTTGCCTTCTATGCTAAGCAAGCAAGCCGAACAGTCACCCCCCTGACCTAGGCGCTGACATGTTTATTTAAGTAAAACAAAATATTTGCATAAAGTATGTGCAACTTGATCATGAGTTGAAGAATGACTTGCCTTTGTAACACCCTAAGATTTTCCCCTTAATAGAGCTACACAAAATATACCAAGGAAAAATACTCAAATAAATTATTTAAGTAAGGCAATGGAAATTAATTAGTGGTGAAAATACAAAATATCAATCTACCATGGCTAGGAGTATTTTTCTTATATTCCTCTTGCCAAAATACACTAACAGGATTTTTATTGGAATTTTTAAAACACTGGAAGTATTTTTAATAATTCAAAACGTGTTACCAGAATTAAAAATCTCTTGGAAATCCCTGGGTTTTCTTTTTCCTTTCTTTTTTTTCTTTTTCCTTTCATTTCTTCTTTCCCGGGCCGTGGCCCATCCCTGTGCTCGGCCTGCCCCACGGCCCGTGTGGCGCGCGCCTCCCTCGCCCTCTCCCGCTACTAAACGGGCCCCGCCCATCAGTCCCGCATGCCCCGTTTCCCCTGCCTCCCTCGCTGCCTTCTGGGCCCCGCCCGCCAGCCGTTGCCGCTCGCCCGGGCGGTTGACATGTGGGGTCAGGACCCACATGTCAGGGTCATCTTCCTCCTCCAGCCGAATCGGCCGGAGGGGAAAACTCCCGGCCACCGTTGGATTTCCCCCTGTTGCTGCATCCCCGCGCCTCGGCCCTTGATTCGAATTGGGCGGACCGAGTCCCCGCTCCACTCCCCCACGTCGTCCGCCCCTCTTGCGCATGCCCCGGGCGAATTTTGCCAAACCCCGCCACCGTCGCCGCCCACTGACCCCACGGAATTCGTCCGACTCGTCCACGATCTCCCATAGCCAAGGGCATAAAAACCCTCCCCGTGCTCCACTCTCTCTTTCCCCTCAATTGCCCCCACATGTTGAGCTCTCCAACCCCTCGCACACCAAGTTCTTGAGCCACCGCCATGTTCCGCCTACTTCAGCCGTGCGCCACCGCCGCTATAGTCGCCGCCAGCCACCGCGCTCACGTCCGTTAGCTCCACCGCACCCTGCTGCATCCCGTCCGGCCACCATCCGCCCCTGTTCGCCACCGAAACCCCATTCTCCCCATCGAGGTCTTCAGTATGTGTCTCCGCCGGCCTTCGGCTGCCCAAATTCGTCGGTGCTTTCAGCCATTTCACCCTTAACTCCTTCCTACACCTTCCCTAGGTCCTTCTCGCCGTCGTCCCATGCATCGTCGTCCTCGATCACCACCGGAACGTGCTGTCACCGTCAAACCAGAGCCATCGCCGCCTCTTGGCTTCTCTGTTCGCCACCATTGGCCACCTTCCCGTCGTCGCCCCTCAATGAGCGCCCCTTTGGACTCCCCGCCTTCCCCGCTGCACGCTGCTGCCCTCCGCAGCATCAAATGGTCGCCAGTGGCGACCATCGGGCTGCGCGCGCCAGTGAGGCTCGGCCCCAGTTGCTCTGGGCTGTCCGATCTGCCTCAGTAGACCAGGGCCGCTCGTGCGGCTGCGCCCAAGGCCGCACGCGTGTGGACTGCGTCCACCGTGCGCCATTCTCGCATGCACCACTCACCCGTGGGTCCCGCTTGTCGGCGCCGGCCCTGTGGTCCGCTAACACATTAATCCTTTTGTATAGTAAAACATAGAGAATCTTTAGAAATTCATAACTAATTTATACGAGCTCCGATTAATTCCATTCAAATTTCATTAACTCTGAAAAATATCAAGAATCCATTAAAAATAGTTTTAGCTCATGTTCTCATGTACTGTTTTTATTTGTTTGTGCTTTGATTGCTATAGAAACCGACATTTCGGACCCTCCCGTGTACTACGAGGTAGTCGCAAAGTTTGCATAGCCGGAGAAAGGCAAGTTATACTATGTTCTTGATCATGTTGCTCCTAATTTATGCCAAATGTCTTGTTTTATTTAAATAAATATGATTGTTTTATTATTTCATGTGGGGTGGTGCTTAACCTACATATATAATTTGACGACCACAGTTGACAACCCTTTATACCTTTGTAGACTAGGTAACAATTTGATTACGAAATACTTCTAGGATGCTTAGCCATGCTTAGAATCAACTAGCTCACCTTAGGAATAAATACTCCTTATTACATTTATTGTTCGACTTTATGTTGGAGGATGGAACTTTGGGCATGTACACTTATATAAATAAAATATGACCTTAATGGTAGGCTGTGGGTGCATGGTTTCGCTGGTCAAGGCGATTTCGAGAAGTTGGTGGACAAGGCGATTCGCTAGGAGGACCAACGCAACAAGATGGACTGCAAGTGAAAGGTGGCCCAGTTCAGAGTTCACTAGGGGCAGCACCAGATGCTGGGGCATCAAGGTGGACCTTTCACCATGATCGTCCACTAGCAGCGCCCATTCCTCCATGGGCACTTTGGGGGCAACAACAACAACAGTGGGTAGCAGAACCGTCACCCCGCTCCATGCCCGCCAATGGCGCTAGCTCAGTAGGGACAACCCAGGAAGGATAGTCAGGGAAAGACCCTCATTTGTTTCAACTGCAACGAGCCAGGCCACTTCGTGGACAAGTGCCTAAAGCCGAAGTGCATTGGCCCCAGGCCTGCAACACCCTAGAACCCCAACTCCAACGAACCCATGATCAATGGGAGTATTAACCACGTCTTCGGAAAAGAGGCACAGGCTACACCAGAAGTGGTACTGGGTGCGTTTCTCGTGAACTCAATCCCTGCAATAGTACTTTTTAATTATGGTGCAACGCATTCATTCATATCAAAGAAATTTGTGGAGACACATGGGATGAAGGTAGTGGAACTTAAGATTCCCATGTGGGTTCACACCCCCAGGAACCACATGACCACAGCTCACAATAGTCCCTCAATGAACCTAGAAATCCAAGGATCACCTTTTCTAGCCAATCTCATTCTCCTAGAATCCAAAGACCAAGATGTCATCCTAGGGATGAATTGGTTGACCCGGCATAAAGGAGTGATCAACTGTGCCGACCACACCGTTACGGTGACCAGCCCGGAAGGAAAGGTGGTTACCTTCAAGTCACCAGTGCCGCAGAGTCAGGAAGCAAGTTTGAATTAAGTTGCAGCCGAGGAACAGCCGAAAAGTGGAAAGAACCAGATAGAAAGGTGGAGGATATTCCGTAGTAAGGGAGTATCTGGACGTTTTCCTAGAAGACCTGCCAGGGATGCCACCAAAAAGAGAGATCGAGTTCAGGATCGATCTAGCACCAGGAACAGCCCCAACATATAAAAGGCCCTACAGAATGGCACCAAATGAGATGGCAGAAGTCAAGAAGCAAGTTGACGATCTGCTACAAAAGGGCTACATCCGACCAAGCACGTCACCTTGGGGTGCACCGGTCATCTTCGTGGAAAAGAAGGACAAAACAAAGCAGATGTGCGTGGACTACCACGCACTAAATGACGTCACAATCAAGTACAAGTATCCCTTGCCAAGGATTGACGATCTCTTTGATCAATTAGAGGGAGCCACCATCTTTTCCAAGATAGACCTGCGATCAGGATATCATTACCGGAAAATCCGGGAAGAAGAGATCCCGAAGACGTCTTTCACCACTCGGTATGGAATGTATGAGTGCACCGTTATGTCCTTTAGACTAATGAACGCACCAGCTTTCCTCATGAACCTGATGAACAAGATGTTCATGGAGTTTCTGGACAAGTTTATGGTGGTTTTCATCGATGACATCCTCATCTACTCAAAGTCAGCAGAAGAACATGAATAGCACCTCCGGTTGGTTCTCGAGAAGTTAAGAGAGCACTACTTGTATGCCAAGTTTAACAAGTGCGACTTTTGACTAAACGAAGTGTAGTTTCTCGGGCACATCATCACCGCTTAGGGAGTTGCTGTGGACCCGACGAACATAGAATCAGTTACCAATTGGAAACTGCCCAAGACAGTGACACAAGTGCAGAGTTTTCTTGGACTTGTGGGTTATTACTACCGGTTCATCAAAAACTTCTCGAAGATTGCAAGACCCATGACATAGTTGCTGAAGAAAGATGTGAACTTTGTCTGGACAACCGAGTGCAACCGCAGCTTTGAGGAGCTCAAAAAGAGGCTAGTGTCTGTGCCAGTCTTGATCCTGTCAGATCCCAAGAAGGACTTCCAGGTGTATTGCGACACATCCCGCCAAGGGCTTAGATGTGTGCTGATGCAAGAGGGCAGAGTGGTAGCCTACGCGTCCCATCAGTAGTGTCCTCACAAGGGTAACTACCCGACGCACGACTTAGAATTGGCAGCAGTGGTTCACGCTTTGAAGATTTGGCGGCATTACCTTATCGTTAACCGCAGTGAGATCTATATAGACCATAAGAGCCTAAAGTACATATTTACCCAGCCCGACCTAAACCTCCATCAAAGAAGGTGGCTAAAGTTGATTAAAGATTACCATGTGGGAATACACTACCACCCAAGGAAAGCCAATGTGGTAGCATATGCTCTGAGCAGGAAGAGTTACTGCAACACTGCTCGAGTAGAGACACTATGCAAGGAAGTTCAGCAAGACTTTGAACACTTGAATCTGGGAATCGTTGACCCCGGATTCGTGGCAGCCCTAGAGGCCCAACCTACACTCTTCGATCAAGTTAGTGAGGAACAAGCGAACGATCCAGAGATTAAAGAGCTCAAGAAGAACATGAGAGTTGGTAAAGCCTAGGGCTGCACAGAAGATGAGCATGGAACAGTCTGGATGGGAGAACGGTTATGTGTCCCAGAAAACAAGGAGCTCAAGGATCTGATACTCCGGGAGGCTCATGAGACACAGTACTCCATTCATCCCGGAAGCACTAAAATGTACCAAGATCTCAAGACAAAGTTTTGGTGGGCTAGCATGAGAAGAGAGATAGCGGAATTCGTGGCGCTCTGCGATGTGTGCCAGTGAGTCAAAGTAGAACACTAGAGGCCCGTAGGACTTCTACAACCGCTCAAGGTCCTAGAGTGGAAATGGGAAGAGATCAGGATGGACTTCATCACCGGTTTGCCCTGAACATCCTCGGGATACGATTCGATCTAGGTAATCATGGACCGACTCACCAAGGTCGCCCATTTCATTCCTATGCACACAATCTACTTGGGCAAGAGACTGGTAGAACTCTACATGGCCTGCATAATATGTTTACATGGGGTACCCAAAAGGATTGTATCTGACCACAGTAGTCAGTTCACTTCCAAATTCTAGCAGAAGCTATAAGCTAAACAAGGGACCCATCTAAATTTTAGTACAGCCTACCATCCACAGGCAGATAGACAGACTGAGAGAGTAAATCAAATATTGGAAGACAAGTTAAGGGCCTATGTGCTAGACTTCGGTGGGGCCTGGGATAAAAGTTTGCCCCACACAAAGTTCTTGTACAACAACAGCTACCAAGCAAGCCTGCAGATGGCACCATTTGAAGCTTTGTATGGAAGGAAGTGCCGTACACCCCTCTTCTGGGATCAGACGGGTGAACAGCAGGTATTTGGAATAGATTCACTCAAAGAAACTGAGAAGAAAGTGGCTATTATCCGAGAAAGATTGAAGACGGCTCAGTCAAGACAAAAGAGCTATGTCGGCAACCGCCACAGAGACCTAAGCTTTCAGGAAGGAGACTATCTGTACCTTCGCGTCACCCACTTCAAGGTGTACACAGGTTCCAAACTAAAGGGAAGTTAGCTCCGCGCTTCGTGGGACCGTACCAGGTCCTAGCTTGCAAAGGCGAAGTCACATATCAATTGGATCTTCTATCTTCAATGGCAGGCATACATGATGTGTTCCAGGTGTCCTAGCTAAAGAAATTTCTAAGGGTACCAACAGAACAGGCCGATCCAGAGTAGATCAAAATTCAAGAGGACCTCACATACGTGGAGAGGCCAATCCAAATTTTGGAGATCAGCGAAAGGAACACTAGGAGCAGAGTAATCAGATTCTGCAAGGTACAGTGGAGCCATTATTCTGAGGAAGAGGCTACCTAGGAGTGAGAGGATGAATTGAAATCTGCCCATCCGCACCTCTTCGCCAGCTCCTCTTGTCGATGTTTTGTATCGGTAATAATAATATGGGGCTACTCGTGAGACCGAAACTTGATGAATTGCAAAGGAACACGAAACAATTTATCCTGATTCAGGCCCTTGATGTGAGGTAATACTCTACTTCCAGCTGTGGTGTATTGCCTTTGAGATTTCTCTGGTGAGATTCTGTTCTTCTCTCTAGCGAGAGCCTTCTGCCCCAGGGGGCTCCTTGCCTCTCCATATATATTGAGGAGGCAAGGTTACAAGGTAGAAATCCCTGTCGGACTTCACCAAGAGATTTCCTTTTAGGAATATAACATACCTGACTAGGACTATATCCCTTTCCTTATCATACAAGTTAATATATACCGAGTCCTGTTATATCTCTAATTACAGGATTGGGCTCATCCTCTGTCTAAGTGGCCTGAAAGCTTCCCATGAGGTACCCGGGGCCTATGGCCTCCACAGTAGCCCCTGAGACCTTCATAGTTGAGTCACAGCTAATGCCGAGTGCTCATCCTTCTTGGTGAAGATTTCTCGAGTGCCTTGCTCTCTAGTACCCATTGTCCAAGTACCTCTTCTCCAAGTCTTGCTTCATATCAGCTAGCAATGAGGCCATGAAGGGCTTCACAGAAAAATATGAATAGTGTGCACCGAATAGGCGCACCTATTAGGTGTAGCCCCCAACTTTGTGCTTAATTATGAAACAATTAAACATAAAGTTAAAGATCTTTAACCTTTAAGTCTTTTTCGAGTGCTATATTTCTCAGAAATTGGACTCTTCAGCATCATATCAGCTGGAAACATTTTTTGCTCAAGGCAATCTGGCTAAGCATATAAGCCAAGTATCACTTCATGGATTTTAATCCAATATGTGGTGAGGTGTTCTTGAGAGATATCTGCATCCCCAATTTTAATGGAGACCAGCTAGTGATCCTTATAAGGATGCATCCTCAATACCTGTCAAATAATTCAGATATCTGAACACATGTATCCAGCAATTAGGCTTAACATGAAGCATATCTGATTATTTTGATCGGTTTCTGTAAAATAGCACTTGTACTGTGATTTTAACACAATCAGCGGTCGGCCCAATAGTACATGCTATTTAAAAACTCATATCTTATGGCCCATTGTCAAGCAAGCCGGCCCGAGCCTGTTAACTTGGCGCAGGCCTTATAAAACAGCGGGAGAGAGAAAAAATTACCCTTTCTCCCCCAATCCGCCAAATCGTTTTAGCTTCTAACACCACGCCCAAACTTCACGCTCTCCGCTCCGCTAGGGTTTGCTGTAGCTCGTACTCCCAGCCTGAGATTCGCTAAGAACTGCTTCCCAGTGTCAATTCCCAGTAGCTAAAAGCTTCTCCACCTAGCTCCTCACCTCCAGCGATGCCAAGAGCCCCCTTTGACATCCCAGACATGTCGTCGGGATCTTGACCGGTGTCAGACTGTAGCTCCACAAAGCTGACGATTTTGGAGAAAAAAGATGATTCTACTGCCCAAGGAGATCATTAAGTAGCGCCCAGCCATCGGTGAGTCTATCCCTGCTCCAGGCCCGGTGAGACCGTGGTCTTTACTTCTTTTTTCGATCGCGGTCTTTCTCTTCCATCTTTTGATTTCCTCCACCGCCTTCTTGACTTCTACCGCATCGAGCTCATCAACCTCAATTCCAACTCCATTCTCCAGATCTCTATTTGCGTAACCCTCTGTGAGGCCTTCCTGGGAATTAGCCCCCATTTCAATCTCTTTCGGTATCTTTTCCACATCAAACCGCAGCCCTCAAAATCCAAGATTCAGACGATAGGGGGAGCGGGGCTTCAACTCCGCAATGAGATGAAGAAGGCTTATCTCCATGTTCCCCTAAAGACTTTTCTCAAGGGGTGGCATCGGGAGTGGTTCTACTGCTCCAATCTAGAACCCTCCCTACCCCCTTTTACTAGAAATCCACCATCTGTCCTGGAGAGCTAGACTTCAGTGCTGTTTCAAGATGAAATGAGTCAGGCATACAAGCTATTGGAGAAGATCAGCATGATGAAGGGCAAGGGTTGACTGGTCCCTGGGTGGCCAAGGCATTCTTGAATCGCCGAACTCAGCCCCTGAAGGCCAGAAGCCACCTCGGGTTCAACTACAAAGGGAAGAACGATTCAACCCGAGAGTACCCCGACTTTGTTGACAAGAATAAAGTAACCGATACTCTGCTTGGTTTTTTCGTCAATGGAGTCGTGGAGACCGAGGACAAGGAAAGAGCCCCCAAGCCATACTGTGAGGGCAGACCCCGGCCAAAGGTAACATATGATGTTGTAGTCGTCTTGATATCCATCTGTGACGAGTGATATGAATGTCATCCCGTCTTGCAATGTGTGATATCTGGATGTTTGCAGGAATGTGAAGGATTTGATTCTGACCCCCAAAGCTAGTTGGCCAGTGGGGCCAGGAAACACCCGGCCAGCCCCTCGGTGCCCAAGCTAGCCCCAAGAGGGCTGGGAAGAGACCAACAACAGACCAGGCCACAAATAAAGATATGCCAAGTAAGGCATCTGGCGGTCTGATGATCAAGGATTCTAGTGGCGCTGCCCCCAGGCCACCCAGCCCTAGGACCGCACTACCGAGTGCTGCCACCACCTAGTCGACTGTGTTAAATACAGCGCCAACTAGGCCAAGTTCTCCACCACCAACTGCTGCGCCCATGAGCCCGACAGTCGGTAGCTCTCCGCTGCCGAGTAGGCTATCAAGCCCATCGCCGACTACCCCCACGCCCAGCACACAGGGGTAGAGGTTTAAAACTTCCAAGAGGTACAAAAAATCTTCAGTCTTCAAAAAAGCTTGAATAAACTTGTAATATCTTGACTTGTTGAATATTTCTATAGGAAGCCAAGTGATGTTGACCCCAAAGGGGCAGCACCACCAACCCCTGTAGCTGCTCCTATCCTGACTGAGCCCGAGCCAGTCGTGCCGCAAGCCGAGCTAGAAATTGTCCCAGCCCCCGAGGTTGAATTGACCCACCTGCCGGGCCTCAAGCATCGCCTAATCGGGACAGCATAGTTGAAACCCTTGTCCCTGAACTTGTTCAGGAGCCCGCGCCACCAATTGATCCGAGGCCCAGGACTCCATTGCCTCCACTATCATCATCTTCTGATGAAGATGACCTCCCCAGGCTCAAGGCTCTCCCCACAAACTTCCCTCGGACGTTCCATTGGGTTACTCCAGAGGGGGAGGCAGAAAACTTCGAGCACGACGAGCAGGCGGCCCAAAGAGAAATAGTCAACTTGATGTACGCCGCTATCGCCGTGTCAAAGGGGATTTAGGTACATAGACAATCTTGCTATGTTTGCTAATTGGTGGTTCTTCAAGACTTTGCACTCTTGTTGTTTGTTTTGCTTGACTTGAATACTCCCTGAGTAGAAAGTAGTTGATCGGTCTGAGAAGATGGGCCGAGTTCTGTCTGAGCTCGCCCCTTAGCTTACTCAGCTCCACCAGCTCCAGACTGCCAAGGACAACCTAGAGAAATCCAGCAAGGAGAGGGAGGAGTGGCCGAAAGGATCGGTAGACAAACTCAGGGACGAGAACTGAGCTCAGGTAGGGACTATTAGAAGTAAGCTTCCGTTTCACCCGAGTGACCTTGGACAAGACTTTTTGTGTTGTTAATCCTTGGCTCTGTTTTGCTGTAGCTCTCGAGACAAATCTCAACAATCAGTCCCTAGAAATTGAACGCCTGAACAAGGAACTGAAGAAGCTTGAAAAGGCGAAATCCAAGTGGACACCGACTATGCGAGTAAGTCACATGTCTGCCTGTGAACTCAGTCCGACTAGATACTCTGATTTGCTGATGTATTTGTCTCTGTGTGAGCAGCCTTCAAAGCCAACTCGCAGATCCAGTTTGGCACCTTTGCAGAGGAGATTAAGGTGATAAAGGAATCACGGCAAATCATTGTTGACTCTGTGAGGATTTTATTGGATATCATGCAACCGAACCTAGCTGGGTCCAACTCCAGCTAAATTGCCCAGGTGGCACAACGTCTTGAGGAATCCTGAAGAACTACTCGGACGAGCGCGTCGCCGTTGGGATTGCCCAGGCTCTAGCCATGACCAAGTCTCTCTACCCTCGGGTAGATATTGAGGCAATTGGTGAAGGCTTCACTGAAGGCACTACCCCAGAGGAGGGCTTGGAGCTGATCAGCCATGTGAGGGCAACTGCCGAATCGATCACTGCCGAGTCGGTGTTCATCATTTACAATATGTAAATATTGTAAATGTTTTTATTGCTTGTTGTTAAATCTTGCCGAGTGCTTGTTTCCTCCGAGCCATCATTAGTTTTACCCGACTAGACAGTTTACGCCGAGTGGTTTGAGATCAACTTAAATAAAAAATGTTCACCTCTCAGGACTATACTTGGGAAAACTTAGCACAATCATCGTAAAACTTCATGACTTAGATAAAACAAGCTCGGACTTTATTAATGACAACGGGCATCTAATATCATGTAGCCCCCGACTTACTACTCGGTTGGAACAAGCGATGTAGTGAGTCAGAGTAACTAATTTTATTTATATGTATAAAAGGAGTACAAAACTCAGGTATAAAAAGGACATAGCTGTTCTATGTTCCATGAGTTGTTGATTAGGACACCGTCTTCTGTTTTCTGTCTTTTGTCGGTAGGCACCCAGACGTGTCACCTCAGCGATAATGAATGGCCCCTCCCAAAAGAGAGATAATTTATGCATGTCTTTGGTGGTTTGGATTTTTCTCAAAATGAGATCTCCCACCGAAAAGGCGTGGCCACGAATGTTTTGACTGTGATAACGATGCAGGCCTTGAAGGTACACCTTGCCAAATGGACAGTTGCGATATCCCTTGCTTCCTCCAACTGATCTAGTTCGACCAGTCTGTCTTCAATTGATTTTGCATCTGAGTGGGCCCGAACTCGTGGTGAGCTGAACTCCAACTCGATTGGTAACACGGCCTCAGCACCATAGACTAGGAAGAAAGGGGATTGCTCTGTGGCCAGACTAACCGTGGTTCTTAAAGACCAGTGTGGAGGCCATGGGCCCTGGGTACCTCATGACAAGCATATGGGCCACTCGGATAGAGGATGGGCCAAACCTTGTAATTAGAGATATGATAGAACCCGGCAGACTTTGCCTTGTACGAAAAGGAATAAACAGTCCTAGTTGGGTAGGTTATATCTCTAAGAGGAGATCCCTTGGCTGTAATCCGACTAGGACTCCTACCTTGTACCCTTGTCCCAAAATATATAAGGGAAGGCAAGGCTTCCCCTGAGGGTAGGGGTGAAAACGGTTCGGATAATATCCGCTAACCGTCTGAAATTTCGGATACGGATAGGATCGGTCGGATAATTTTCGGATAATCTCGGATTCGGAAACGGAAACGGATAATTTTTCTCGGATACGGATACGAATACAGTAAAGGCATTATCCGGTGGATTTCGGATTCGATCGAAAACTATCTGGAAAAATTTTCAGATATCTGCATCATCCATTACATTTATTTCTAACTTAACCCTACCCATTCTCTCTCTCTCAGTCTCCAGTCTCCAAATCGACGCGATGACGCCGACCTGCTCCCTCGCGCCAGCCGCCGCCGACCGAGCCCCCGCCGCCGACGACCAACTCCCTCATGCCAGCGGCCGCCGACCTGCTCCCTCGTGCCCGCCACCGCCGACCTCTCGCGCCAGCTGCCGTCGACCTGCTCCCTCGCGCCAGCCGCCACTGACCTGCTCCCTCGCGCCCGCCGCCGCCGCCGGGCCCTGAGCACCCGCGGCCGCCTCCCCCTTCGGCCCCGCACCCCGCTCGGCCTTCACCGCCGCCCGGCCTCGCGCCCCCCACGGCCACCGGCGCCGGCCCTGCGACCGCGCCCGCTGCTGCCGCCAGGCCCCGATCTCCCGCGCCCGCCTCCCTCGTCAGGCCCCGTGCGGGCATCGGCCTCCTTCACTGCCTGGCCTCGCGCCCCCCGCGGCCACCAGCGCCAGTTGTACCCGCTCCAGTCCCCGAGCGTCAGCGGCAGTGGCGGCGCACTCGTGCCCGTCAAGGAATAGCTCCCGGTGCCTGTGCAAAAAATATTCGTTTTACAAAAAATAATAGATTGTCTCTCTTCGTTGGTTTCTAAAGTTCAGTTTGAGGGGTTTTTATATTCGAATAAATATTCGTTACCGTATTTGTTCCGATTCGTATTCGCTCCGTATCTGTATCCGGTAATATTCGATTCCGTTTTTGTATCCAAAGTTTCCGATTCTGAATCCGATTCCGAAAAAAATATGAAAACGAATATGGTATAGCTAGTTTCCGACCATTTCCGATCCGTTTTCACCCCTACCTGAGGACACAAGCTCATAGAAGCGAACATACATCCTCAAAGGAATACACCACAATTGGACATAGGGTATTTCCTCACATCGAGGGCCTGAACCAGTATAAACCTCCCCGTGTTCCTTTGCAATCCACCAAGTTTCGATCCGATGAGTAGCCCTATATTCATATTGCCGGTGTAAAACATCGACAGTTGGCATGCCAGGTAGGGGCTTCGGCGAGATCTACATCTACAAGCTCGATGGATCCAGCAACCAGAGTCAACGGCGGCAAATTCTCCCCTGGAGACACAATAACTTTCAGAAGCCTCGACTTCGTCACCGACTAGATCGGCAATCTCACCTTGGCCGACGCAGACCTGATCCAACCGACCGAGGAACCAGCCGACTCCACGCCAGTCAGCCCACAAGACGCTGCAGCCACCCTTGTCGATTTGCTACGGTGATCTACCACCTGTCCGGGTCTCGGGACAACCCTCTCCTTCGGTGTCCGACTTGCGCTTCGCCTCGAGCCGGCCCGGGTCGAGCTAGGAAGCGGAGAGATCGTCAATCTCCCTTGTAGACTTGACGACGCCACGGATCTACATCCCACGCGGCAGACCCAATCCCCTACGGTTCAGCTTGGACATGGCCCAAAGCCGTTCCAGATTGGATCTAGGGAGGTCGGAGTCGTCCTTACTCCGATCGACTACTCGGATTCCGACTCCAAGTCGGACAACGGTTCGAACACCAGTTCGGACACCAGTCTGGCGAGTTTCCTTCTGCCCTGAGAGATCTTCATGGCTTCAACCCCTCCACCGGAGGTGCACCAACTACAAGAGGAGCAAGAAGAGGAGGACCACCGACTGCGGCAACAGGAAGAGGCCGAATGCAAGGCTCGCAATGATGAGCTACACAAGGCTGGACGAACTGCTCAGCAACAGATCCTCCAAACTAGAGTCGGCGACCATGACATCTTCATCACACCACAACAGAATGTCATGGCCACTGCAACCCTGCTGGACACACTCCAGCTCGAGTCTGATCATCAGGCCACCCCGACTATCGCCAAGATCAAAGCCATGATTACAGCTGCCGCATGTCAGCAGCACCAGCAGTCGGGTGAAACACTTATACCGACCAACCGGTCAGGTTCTCTAGCTGCAATCTCGTCCGTATCAGCACGACGCTGGGCGGCCAGCTCAAGTCAGCCGCACGCGGAGTCACGCCAAACATCTCTCGGCAACACGAACAACAATAATCGGCGGCGTCCCCAGAACGATCGCCGGTTCAACTAAGACCTCCGAGTCCGGCTACAACGCGATCTCCGCCAAGACATTAATGCTCGGCGCTGGCGCCGACAATGCGAAGACGACGAGCGACGCCGACTAGAGGACGAGCATGAGCGTTTCGGTCTTCACCCCAAGCGGTTTAACTGTCGCGGTCGGAGCCGGAGCCCTCACGAAGATGAAGGCATACCAGCCTTCACCCGGGAGCTACAAGACGTCGACTGGCCGTCGGGCTTCAAGCCTACGGGAATCGAGAAATACGACGGCAAGATTAACCCCGAGTCCTGGCTTACCGTATATACTCTGGCAATTCGAGCCACCGGAGGTGATCACAAAGCCATGGCTAACTACCTCCCGGTCGCCCTGGCCGACTCAGCGAGGACATGGCTAACAGGGCTCCAGAGGCGATCAATCGGCTCCTGGGGGAACTCCGGGAACGCTTTATAGCCAACTTTCAGGGGACTTACGAGCGGCCGTCTTCCGAGCATGATCTCTATCAGCTGCACCAGAGGAAGAACGAGTCTCTCCGTGAGTTCATCAAAAGGTTCTCCGAGAAGCGCAACTCGATCCCAATGATCAAGGAGAGGACGTCATCACCGCCTTCTGCAAGGGAGTCAAGGACGCCCCGTTCAATGCAAAATTCATTCAGAAGCCGCCAACCTCTGTCAGGGCCCTCTTTGATATGGCGAATAAATACGCCAACTCGGCCGAGGTGGCCACAGAGGCCCTCGACAAGAAGAAAGAGTCCCAGCAGAAGGACCAAAAGGCCAAAGCTAACAATGAGCCATCACAGAACAAATTCGGCAGCCGCAAGTGGAAATCAGACAACGAGGTGGCCAACATGGAGCAGACCCGGTCGCGGACCCCAAAGAACAACGAGTACCAGAAGGTTATGAACGGGTCTTGCCCCTTCCACCCCAAGGGAAAACACGCGGCCAAGGACTGCTTCATGCTCAAGAAATTTGCTTCCGAGCAGGCTTCATCATCTGGCACCGTCAAGGACAAAGACAAGCCAGACTCGGGCCCGGTTGATGATTTTCAAGATCCCCAGGCCGAGCTCAACCACATCTTCGGACGGCTGTCTGCGTATGAGTCCAAGAGAAAGCAGAAGCTTACGGCATGCGACGTCAATGCGGTCTCTATAGCAGACGCCCCCTAGTATTTGCGTTGGTCAGAAACGCCCATCACATTCGACCGCGCGGATCACCCCGATCGGCTTTCACACCCGGGACGCTACCCACTCGTCCTGGACCCGGTCGTCAAAAATATCAAGTTGAAGAAGGCTCTCATAGATGGAGGAAGCGCGCTCAATATCCTCTTCGTCAAGACCCTGGATGAGATGAAAATCCCTCATTCAGAACTGCGGCCGAGTACTGCGCCCTTCCACGGGATAATTCTTGCCCTGTCTTCAACACCCCTCAGGCAGATAACCCTGCCAGTCACCTTTGGCACGTGGGATAACTTCCGCACAGAAAACATCTGCTTTGAGGTCACCGACTTCGAGACCGCATACCACGCGATACTCGGACAACCGGCGCTCGCCAAATTCATGGCGATACCGCACTATACTTATATGGTGCTCAACATGCTCGGGCCAGCTGGAGTCCTCTCCCTCTGCAGTGACGTCAAGCAAGCATTCACCTGTGATAAGGAGAGCTGCGAGTTGGCTCAATCGCAAGAGACGACAGTCAGACACAACAACATTCGGCAAGCCGTCACAACTGAAGTCGAGGATGGCCAAGTTCCGACGAAAAAAGCAGCAAAGTCGGGAATTTTAGCGGACTCTGACACGAAGAAGATCCCCCTGGACCCTTCCAACCCCTCCAAAACTACTCTAGTCGGGACCAGACTTGACCCCAAATAGGAAGACGCACTCGTCACCTTCCTTCAAACCAACAAAGATATCTTCGCATGGAAACCGTCCAATATGCCGGGCATACCAAGGGAGGTGATCGAGCACGCCCTCAATGTCAAGACAGACGCCAAGCCAGTCAAGCAACGGCTACGGTGATTTGCACAGGACCGGAAAGATGCTATTCGGGAGGAGATAACCAAGCTCCTCGCAATCGGGTTCATCAAAGAGGTCTACCACCCGGACTGGCTGGCAAACCCAGTTCTGGTCTGGAAGAAAAAGGTAAATGGCACATGTGCGTCGACTATACCGATCTAAACAAGGCATGCTCCAAGGATCCATTCGGTCTACCGAGAATAAATTAGGTGGTGGATTCAACCGTGGGGTGCGAACTCCTCAGCTTTCTCGACTGTTACTCGGGATACTACCAAATCAATCCGACCAAGAGATTTCCTTCTAGGAATACAACGTGCCCGACTAGGACTATATCCTTCCCTTGTTGTACAGGGTTATGTATGCCGAGTCCTATTGTATCCCTGATTACAAGGTTAGGCCCATCCTCTATCCGAGTGGCCCAATAGCTTCTCATGAGGTACCCGGGGGCCCATGGCCTCCACAAGCACTTCCTCCATCGATGAGAACCTTCTTCAACTTGATACTCCTGATGACCGGGTCTAGGATGAGTGGGTAATGCCCTCGATGCGTGACTTGGTCGGAATGGTCCGCGCAGTCAAATGTGATTACCATCTCTGTCCAGCGTAGGTATTGGGGACATCTGGTGAGACCGAGTTAACCTCTCGAGCTGTTAGCTTCTGTTTTCTCTTGGACTCGTATGCAGATGGCCCCCCAAAGATGTGATTAAGCTCAACCTGGGGATCTTGGTAGTCATCGGTTGCACCTGAATCTGGCTTGTCCTTGTCTTTGGCATCACCAGATGCTGATGTTTGCTCCGAAGCGAACTTCTTGAGCATGAAGCAGTTCTTAGCCGCGTGCTTCCCCTTTGGGTGGAAAGGGCATGGCCTGTTCATGACTTTCTGGTACTCGTCCGTCCTTGAGGGTCGTGGCCGACTGCGCTCCACAGTTGCCACGACATTGTCCGACTTGCTCTTACGATTGCTATACTTAGTCGGGGCTGTGTCGTCAGTGTCTTTCTTTTCCTTCTATCGGGGCTCCTTGTCGTCCACAGCCTCACAACAGTGTCGGCCAGTCAGCATATTTGTTGGCCACGTCGAATAGAGCCTTGACAGAACTCAGAGGCTTTCGAGTGAATTTGGTGATAAATGGGGTGTCCTTAACTCCCATGCGGAAGGCAGCAATGATGACCTTGTCCTTGATCTTTGGTATCGAGCTCCTCTTCTCGGAGAACCTCTTGATGAAGTCACGGAGGGACTTGTTCTTCCTTTAGTGACATTGATATAAGTCATAATCGGAAGACGGCCTCTCGCATGTTCCTTGGAAGTTGGCAATGAAATGCTCTCGGAGTTCTCCCCAAGAGCCGATTGATCGCTTGGGAAGGCCGGTTAACCATGTTCTCGCTGAGTCAGCTAAGGCGACTGGGAGATAGTTATCCATGGCCTTATGATCGCCTCCGGCTGCACGGATCACCAAAGTGTAGACCGTGAGCCAGGACTCAGGGTTGGTCTTCCCATCGTACTTCTCGATTCTAGTCAGCTTGAAGCCCGATGGCCAATCGACTTGTTGTAGCTCGTGGGTGAACGCCGGTACTCCTTCATCCGCGTGAGGGCTCCGACTCTGGCTACAGCAATGAAATCGCTCGTGGTGGAGGTCGAAGCGCTCGTGCTCATCTTCCAATCAGCAGCGCTCGTATTCCTTGTGCTCTCGGCATTGGGCGTTGATGTCGTGTCGGAGATCCTGCCGTAGTCATCCTCAGCCATCTTGGTTGTCACGGTGGTCGTCATGGTGCCGCTTTTGATCATTGTTCTGATTGCTGAGTGACGTATGACGAGACCCTGAGAAATGCCGACTAGAGCCAGCTGCGCGGCGTCGTGCTGAGGCAGATGAGATCACCGCATCTGAAGTCATCTTGTTCGACGGTATTAGGATGTCTCCAGATTATTGTTGCTGCTGACAGGCCGCAGCGGTGATCATTGTTTTGACCCTTGCGATGGTCAGGGTGGCCTAGTGGTCAGGCCCAAACTGTAAGGTATCGAGTAATGTGGCAGCGGCCACGACGTTTTGTTGTGGGGTCACAAAGACGTCATGGTCGCCGACTCGGGTTTGGAGGATCTCCTATTGTGCAGTCCGCCCAGCCTTGCACAAGTTGTTGTTATGAGCATCGCGCTCGACTTGCAAGCGTCGTGCATCCTCCTCTTGTTGTTCACGCAGTCGGCGAGCCTCCTCCTCTTGCTGATCGCGTAGTCAACGTGCATCTTGAGTGAGAGTTGAGCCCATGCATTCCATGAAGACTTCGCGTGGTGCAGAAAAACTTGCTAAGCTACTGTCCGACTGTGAGTTGGAGTCGGAGTAGTTTAGGGGGGTAATTACAACTCCAACCTCCCTGGATCTGATTTCAAGCGGCTCTGGGCCGTATCCGAGTCAAACCTTGGGGGATCAGGATAGTGAAACCGAGGATGATATGGTGGCGGTGGCTGCTGGGGAGGTGGATGGAGATGTAGGGTGATCAAAGGACGTGATATATGACACTAAAACAGAACACACAATGACCAACACTTGCACAAGATGGTTAGTAGATGGGAAAACAAAGACAATGGTGGTGGTGCCTAGGGTATGTGGGGGTGCGGCGGATGGATCACGAACTGGACTCAAACACAATCTAAGCCAGCAACCGAACTCGACCTAGGACACAAACTCAACACTATGGACTCTGAACAGAATTATGCAAAAGGCTAAACGTGGTTGTAGGACAAGGAAAAACTATGACTACCAATTTTTTTTGTGGCTTTTCTGGACTCTAGGTATAGGAAACAAAGATTGAAATAGGACGAAAAAGATGATACCTAACGGGCAACCTTCACTCAGATACCACTTGATGGCAACGGCGTGCCCGATCTTCCGTCAGGTAAGAATAACTCTCAATTTGGTGGAGAATTAACACTCATGATCCGGCTTCTGATCACCAAGACCCGTACCCTGCAATCGCAGCACCACATCTCCTCTTTTTATCAACCGTGTGCTGTCCGGTTGACCTCGCCATGAAGGTTAATCCCTGCATACGAATTGAAGAACACAAGCAAGAACAAGGAAGATTGCAACTCAACTTGCAGATGAATGATTATACTCTCAAAGTTGGGGTCTCACAAACCGATAAACGGCAAAACTGTTCAAAGACAGATTAATCCTAGCAAAACCCCCTCTAAACGGCAGCGGCTACTAAATATATATGAGTTGAGATGTCCTAGGGTTAACTCTAGAGCACATGTCACACCCTGAGTTTAGCCACACAGAAACTTTACCGGAGAAAATACCTAAGAAAAGGAATTTTAAAATGGCTAGAGAAATTAATTGATGGTGTAAAATGCAAGATAATAAATTGTCGTGGCCGGGAATATTTTTCTTGTATTCTCTGTGCCAAAATACATTAACTGGATTTTTAGTGGAATTTACAGAGCGCCGGAACTATTTTTAATAAATCAAATACGCTTATCGGAATTAACATCGTCCTGGAAATCTTTTTCTTTCTTCCTTTCTCTTTTTCTCCCTCGGGGCCGCTGGCCGCCCCTGTGCCGCCCGCGCCCTCGCTCCTCCCGCTGACAGGGCGGGCCCGCCTGTCAGCATCATCGCCCTCGCCCTCATGCCCACGCGCTCGCGCCCTCGCCCTGCGCCCGCGCCCCGCGCTCTCTCGTGCTCGCGCCCGCGCCCACGCTCCTCCCGCTGACAGGCCGGGCCCGCCTGTCAGCATCATCGTTCTCCTCCGTCCGAATCGGGCGGAGGGGAAACTCCCCGGGGCCGTCCGATCCGGCGCCGTCCTCCTCATCCTCCCGCACTCGCACTCGTTCAAACGGTCGCGGACCGAGTCCGCCCCACTCCCCCGAGTTCTCCGGCGTCCACGTCCCCTCTCTCCCGTGAACCACGCGCACGATGCCCACGCCGCCGTCCACTCTCCCGTGCACGATTGGAGCCGTTCGGCCTCGATCTCTCCCGGCCGACTGTATATAAACCATCTCCACCCTCTCCTCCATCTTTTCCCCAACACGCCGAGCTTTCCAGTGCCCCAGAACCCCGTCGCCACCGCGCACCCGAGCTCCACCGTTTTTCGCCGCCTCCGGCCACCGCTCGCCGCCGTTCCGGACGCCGCCAGGCCACTCCGCCACCGCCTGCACCTCCGCCGCGCCGCGCCGCATCTCGGCCGCCACTCCGTGGAAGCCGAAGCTCGCCGGACCGCCTCGCCCGCGCGCACGGTGAGTATCGGCCTTCCGCCTCCTTTCCGGCCGATGTTTCCTGCCGCGCCGTGTCTCCATTCTCCACTCTAACTCCTCTCCCGTCCTCCTCATCCTCCAGGACACCTCGGCAGCCGCCTCTCGCCCGTTCCCCGCTGTCGGAGCTCCGTCGCCGGCGTCGTCCCGAGGCCGCCGCCGCCTTTTCGTTGCCACCGTCGTCTTCGCGCCGTCGCGAGCCGCCGGTGAGAACCCCCTCCGTTTTCCCGTTCATTTCCGCCCCTCCGTGTGGTCGTCGCCGCGCCGGGTGGTCGCCGTCGCCGACCATCGGGTCGCGTGCGCGCCGCCGCCTCCCGCTCGGGATGGCTGGCTTCGGCCGCCGCTCCCCGGGGCCGTCCGATCTGCCGGGTGGCAGATCGGGGCCGCCCGCTCGCTCGCCCGCGTGGTGCGCCCGCTCTCGGCCGCGGTGGACTTGGTCCGCCGTGCGCCTGCCTCTCCCACGCCACTGGCTGGTGGAGCCCGCCTGTCGGCGCCGGCTTCCCAGTCTGGTGACGTCATTAATCGGTTAATGCGCATTAAATCACTGGTTAATTATATTCACTCTGAAAATAGCAGTAAACTTCAATAAATCATAACTATTTCATGCGAACTCTGATTAAGTCCATTCAAATTTCATTAAATCCAGAAAAATGCCAAGAATCCATTAAAAATACTTTCAGCCCATGTTTGTTGACCCCCATGTACTGTTTTTAATTGTTTATGCACTGTTTGTTGTAGAATCCGACGCCGGTAATTCTCCTGCGTATTTCGAGATCGTAGCCGAATACCTTGAGCCAGAGCAAGGCAAGTCGCACTGATACTTTGATCAATTCGTACCCATTTTTCATTAAATTGCTTTGTTTACGCAAATAAACTGCATTATTTCAATAATTCATGTGGAGTGGTATTGCCTATACAATGTTAGGTTTCAGCCTTAGTTTTGATAACTAAATCCTTGTCACCTGGGTAATAATATGAGTAGAATATGATCCCTAGGATGCTTAGCCATGCTTAGCAACATAGCTCACCTGGGTATTAAATAATGTCTTTTTATATGATTCGACTCAATGTCGGAAAAATGGAACCATGGATAGGTTGTTGTTAAATTCCTAAAATTTTGACCTAAATGGTGGGCTGTGGGTGTATGGTTTGCTTGTCACACCCATGGCAATTAAGGACCGGTTCGCGGGAACCACTTGGGCAACTTCCTGTACTTGCCACAAGCCAGCGTGGGCAACGCTGGGCTTGAAGCGTTTCTTCTCCCTCTCCTAGGCACCGAAGAAGAGGGTGGGCGTGATGGAGTTGGGTCGGCCCGGGTAGGGTTGATCGGCTGCCGGATTCACCGTGGCGCAAGGGGGGTAGCCTGGCCAATATGGCGTGCCCTGTCGGCAGGTGCAACCTCAGCGTGGTGTGGATGGTTAGGGAGGGGTTGCGTGAACGGTCCTGTCACAGCCTCGCACGGGACATCGTGGTGATGTACTGGCACACGGGAATGTGTGTGGGGGCTGTGTCTTGTGGGTACAGTTGTACACCTCTGATCAGAGTAAAACTATTCGAATAGCCGCGCCCGCGGTAATGGGCACATTGGCCAAGACTCACCGTGATTAGTCTCACCCTAGATAATTAATCTGGTTTTATCAAACTGGTGTTGTGGAAGGTGTGTGTCCGGTCGGCGTGGTTGAGCTGACCGGGGGTGACCGGTTAGCGTGGTGTAACGCTAGTCGGTGGAGACTGGTGAGTGTGGTTTAACTCTCATCAGTTTCGCCTGGTGGTCGTGGTGTAACTTCCATCAGCGCGGCCTGGTCAACGTGGTTTAGCGTTGGTCGGGAAAAGCTGGTCAGCGTGTTACGTTGTCCGGTGGTGACTGGTTAACGTGGTGTAGCGTTAATCAGTGGAGTCCGGGTAACGTGGTGTAACGGTACCCGGAGGTGTCTGGTGAACGTGGTGTAGCGTTCATCAGTGGAGACTGGTTGACGTGGTTTAGCGTCAATCAGTTGGGAATGGTTGGGCCTGGTTAACGTGGTGTAACGTTAATTAGTGGTGAATTAATATTGTTAATTAAATCAACTTTTCAATGTTTGCGAACTACTCCCTTTTGCAACTGCTTTTCCGCAAATAAACCCTATCCCATCTTTGTACCCGGTGCATATGCATATTTGTGGGTGTGATTTGTTGAGTACTGTGGGTGGTACTCAGCCTTGCTCCAATTTCCCCCCCCCCCCCCCCCCCCCCAGTGTTGGAGGACGCGTCAGATGAAGATCATCCTGAGGAATAGGCTGGCTCCGCCGTCAAGGTGCCTGTGGGAATGGAATCGGCTGCTTGGCCAGATGTTTATAGACTCCGTGTTACCTTTTTTTTCCGCTGCATTTATGTAATTTACAGTTTACTCTGTTTATAAGACACTCTGTATGGCAACTTGGTTTGTGTACCCTGGCTTTCCTGGGCAGGGATTTATTACACATTAATGTTCAGAATTTCGGTGCGAATTTCTGGGCGTTACAGCACACACCCCTTGGGCTTAGCCCACGACACAATTACAAGGCCTAAGGCCCAAACCGACT
This sequence comes from Oryza meyeriana var. granulata, assembly GCA_003991445.1. Lineage (NCBI taxonomy): Eukaryota > Viridiplantae > Streptophyta > Magnoliopsida > Poales > Poaceae > Oryza > Oryza meyeriana. Next base: position 205,072 of record RYFJ01001278.1, read on the forward strand.
CGGATAGGAAAAATCATGTAACTTGTTTCAATGATTCTGGACAGCTTAGGAGGAATTTTGGCATGAAACTAAAACCATCTGAAAGTAGACTTCATAAGCTTTCCAACAAGTACTTGTAGACCCTGTAAATCATTTTGGATCAAAAGTTATGGCCGTTTGAAATTGACACTGTCTCCCAGCCTGAAACTGAATCGGTCTCGGGAATAAGAGTTTACTTGCACTTGTTGTCTCCACTATAATATTTGGTTGCTTGAGTTATTCTGCATAGTCTTCTCCCATATTCCTAATAACAATAAAATCATCACAAGAATTAAATAGCATGCCATTCATAGAAATATTTTCATGTAAGCTTAGGAACGTATTCACCTGGCGATTAAGTTGACGGGCACGTGCGTGAGTAATTGGTCCTTGGATCTGTGGCACATCTTGTTCAACATGAGGAGGTTGTAAGTGTGTATCTAAAGAAGTGATGTCCTCATCAGTTGGGGTCATCATCACATCGCTAAACTACTCCGAATCCGACTCCTAGTCGGACAGCAGCTCGGGAAGCTTTTTTTCACCACGCTAGGTCTTCATGGCATCAAGGGGATCAGCTCCAACACAAGATGCACGCCGACTACGCAATCAGCAGGAGGAGGAGGCTCACCGACGGCATGAGCAACAAGAGGAGGACGCGTGACACCTGCAAGCCGAGTGCGATGCTTGCAATGACAACTTGCGCAAGGCTGGGCAGACTGCTCAATAAGAGATCCTCCAAACCTGAGTAGGCGACCACGACGTCTTCGTGACCCCACAACAAAACGTCATGGCCGTTGCCACCTGTGGAGGCCATGGGCCCGGGTACCTCATGACAAGCATATGGGCCACTCGGATAGAGGATGGGCTAGCCTTGTAATTAGGGATATGATGGAACTCGGCAGACTTAGCCTTGTACGATAAAGAAAATACAGTCCTAGTCGGGCACATTATATCTCTAGAAGAAGATCCCTTAGTCGTAGTCTAACTGGGACTCCTACTTTATAACCCTGTCCCCCAGTATGTAAGGAGAGGCAAGGCGCCCCTGAGGGCAGAAGAAGTCATACAACCTCAAAGGCAAAACACCACAACTGGACATAGGGCATTACCTTATCTCGAGGGCCTGAACCAGTATAAATTGTTCCGTGTTCATTTACAATCCATCAAGTTTCGGTCTGATGAGTAGCCCTATATATTTATTGCCGATACAAAACATCGAGACCACCCTGTTAGACACCTTGCAGTTCGGGCCCGACCACCAAGCCACCCCGACGATTGCAAGGATCAAGGCTATGATCACCACTGCGGCATGTCAGCAATGACAACAGTCAGGAGACACACTCATACCGTCAAACAAGATGGCTTCAGACACGGCAGTTTCATCTGCTTCAGCACTGCGCCGAGCAGCTGACTCTAGTCAGTATCACTCGGAGTCACGGCATACGCCACTCGGCAATCTGAGTAATGAGTGATGGTGGCATCATCATGACGACCGCCGAGGTAACCAGGACACCCGAGGACGATTACAGCGGGATCTCCGCCACAAGATTAATGCTCAACGCCGAGAACGCAAGGAGGATGAGCGCCGCCGAGTAGAAGATGAGCATGAGCGCTTCGGCCTCCACCACGAGCGATTTCATCACCGTAGTCGGAGTCGGAGCCCTCACCCAGATGAAGGAGTACCGGCGTTCACCCACGAATTACGACAACTCAACTAGCCATCTGTCTTCAAGCCGACTGGAATAGAGAAGTATGAGGGAAAGACCAACTTAGAATCCTGGCTCATAGTTTACACCTTGGTAATCCGTGCAGCCGGAGGTGATCACAAGGTTATGGCTAACTACCTGCTAGTCACCTTGGCTGACTCGGCAAGGACATGGCTAACAAGGCTTCCTAGGCATTCAGTTGGCTCCTGGGGGGAACTCCGTGAATGTTTCATCGTGAACTTCCAGGAAACGTATGAGAGGCCATCTTCCGAGTACGATCTATATCAGTGCCACCAGAGGAAGAACGAGTCCCTCCGCGATTTCATCAAGCATTTTTCCAAGAAAAGAAACTCAATACCTAAAATCAAGGACGAGGTCATCATCGCCGCCTTCTGCATGGGAGTTAGAGACGCGCCGTTCATCGCCAAGTTAACTCGGAAGCCACCCAACTCCGTCAAAGCTTTCTTCGAGATGGCCAATAAATATGCTGATTCAGCCGACGCAGTGGCAGAGGCACATGACAAAAAGCCCCGACAGAAGGAGCGACGGGAGATGGATGACGCGGACCTATCCAAGCCTGGGAACCACAAGCCGAAATCTGGGGACTTCATTGTGGTAGTTGATTGCAGCCATCCTCGACCTGCTAGGACCAAAGATTATTAGAACTACAAGAGACATGCTCGGGGGGCTCAAAAGCTCAAATGCAAGGATGGCATCCCTACTCCCAACTTGTGCAATACCGAACAACTAAGCCGTTTTCTGATACATATTTCCTCCTTTATATGATATTCTTATCTAAATGGGCCAGGAGGCAACTCACTTCCCTATGATTTGACTCGGGTACGGCTTAGCACCAGTCGGGATCGGATTTAAGGGGATGAGATCATCAATTCCTCACTCGGCCTCGCCAATGTCGTAGCCGCTTACACCTAATAGGTGTACATACTGCATATTTTTTGTTTTTACTTGTAATGATTGCAAAAGTACTCAAGTAGCATAAATTCCGATCCGTGAAGCTTTGCTCCATGAAAGGCGAACTCAAGTCACCCAAAATGCGTGTATGGAAAAGAGCCATGAGTCGACTCCCGATGCTCGGGGGCTACGACTAGTCGGGCAGAGTGTTTAAACGTAAGGGGTCAGCTACTCGGGAAAATTAATATCAATAAAAGGAGGAACACATATTTACATCTATTGTAAAATATTTAAATGTTCTTCGGGTGATTGTTTTCTTCATCAAATGCTACTCATCCGATATGTTTATAATGCAGGACCCAATTTCGGATAAGCGTAATAGAAACTCATGGCTACGAGCCTATCTCCTATGCTCGAGGGCTGGACCAGTCTGCCATAATACACTTGAAGTGCAACGCTTCAAGAATCACTCGGAATGCTCCATGAGGGCTACTGACCGAGTACTTGCGCCAGTCAGGACACGGATGTCACCTTTCCTTGGTACGCCCCATGAGGGCTAATAACCAACCTCCGGCACCAGTCGGGGCTCAGGTATCACTCAGCTGGGTAGGGTACGCCCCATGAGGCTCGCCGACCGAATCGTATGCTAATGCGAGGTTCGGGTACATTATTTGGCCACAGCTCTGTTGGGTAGGGTACGCCTCATGAGGGTCACCAGCCGAATCCTGCGCTAGCATAGCGTTTAGATACCTATTTGGCCAAAACAGGAAAACAAGCCACTGCTGGAGCTTTCAGTCGGGGGTAGCATCAAACCCAGACCCTACGGAGCTGCTCATTATTTTTCAAGACTGGAAAACCCCAATTGTTCGATTCCTACTGGAAGACGAACTTTCTAAAGATTACAACGAAGCCGAGTAAATTAAGCGACGAAGCAAAACCTTTATCATAGTCAGAGAAGACCTATATCGTCAAAGCGCATCCGGAGTTCTCATGCACTGCGTCACACCAGAGGAGGACAAGTAGATCCTGCAATCTATCCACTCGGGCATCTGTGGCAACCATGCTGCACCCAGAACATAAGTCGGAAAGGATTGCAGGCAAGGATTCCTCTGGCCGATTGTGGTTACCGACACTGAAACACTTGTCCTGTCATACAAGGGATGTTGATTTTTCGTTCGGCAAACTCACCTACTAGCACAGGAGTTGTAGACTATCATATGCACAACGCATACTGAGTATAATCTACAGATCTAGAGTCCTCGATCGCATCATTATGGGCAACGCACTTAGTTCATGGGCGGCATATTCAAAGATTTCTACGATGATTTCGGCATCAAAATCTGCTACGCTTTGGTGGCACATCCCTAAAGCAATGGGCAGCTTGAGCAATGATCAAAATCTCCGGATTTTATAGGGCTACGCTGGGTAGGTCGGTTTAGGCCAGCTTATTCAATAGTAGGCCGAAGATATGAGTTCTTAAATAGCATGCCCTATTGGATCGCCCGCTGGTAGCGTTAAAATCGCGATGCAGGTGCTATTTTACAAGAACCGATTAAATAATTAGATATATTTCATGCTAAGCCTATAACCGGGTGTATACATTCGGGTATCTTGATTATTTTAAGGTATTGAAGATATATCCTTATAAGGATCAATAGCTGGTCTCCATTAAAATTGGGGATGCAGGTATCTCTCAAGTACACCTCATCACACATTGGATTTACTCCATAGTGACACTCGGATTACATGCTTAGCCAAATTGCCTTGAGCAAAATTTTCAGCTAATATATAGCTAAAGAGTCCAGTTTCTGAGAAATATATCACTCGGGAAAGACTTAAAGGTTAAAGATCTTTGACTTTATGTTTAATTGTTTCCCAATTAAGCACAAAGTCGGGGGCTACACCTAATAGGTGCGCCTATTCGGCGCACACTATTCAGCTATGAAGCCCTTCATAGCCTCGTTGCCAACTGACATGAAGCAGGACTCGGGAGAAGAAGCGCTCAGACAATGAGTACTCAGGAGCAAAGCACTCAGGAATCTCTTCACCGTGGAGGATGTGCACTCGGCATCAGCTGTGACTCAACTATGAAGGTCTCAGGGGATACTGTGAAGGCCATGGGCCCCAGGTACCTCAAGGAGGGCAATTACGGCCACTCGGACAGAGGGTAGACCGGTCCCTACAATTAGAGATAGAGTAGGACTCGACTTCATATTACCTTGCATGACAAGAAAAGGGATATAGTCCTAGCCGGATACTCCATGTACTGATAAGGAAAGCCCTTGATTATATCCAACTGGGTTTCCTACCCTGTAACTCTCATCCCTCTAGTATATAAGGAGGGATAGGGAGCCCCCTGGGGCATATGACAATCTCACCAGAGAATACCGCGAAAGAAATAAACCACAACTAGAATTAGGGTATTACCTCACACCGAGGGCCTGAACCAATATAAATCTCATGTGTCCTTTCAAATCCATTGAGTTTTGGTCCGACAAATAGCCCAATATAATTATCACTGATACAAAACATCAACAAATCCCCTACCTGGTGTGCTAATTGTCAATATTTTATATCGGCAATAATAATATGGGGCTACTCGTGAGACCGAAACTTGATGGATTACAAAGGAACACGAATTATCCTAGTTCAGGCCCTCGATGTGAGGTAATACCTTGCTGTGGTGTATTGCCTTTGAGGTTTCTCTGGTGAGATTCTGTTCTTCTATCTAGCGAGAGCCTTCTGCCCCAGGGGGTTCCTTGCCTCTCCTTATATACTAAGGAGGCAAGTTTACAAGGTAGGAATCCCAGTCGGACTTGACCAAGGGATTTTCTTTTAGAAATACAACATACCCAACTAGGACTATATCCCTTTTCTTATCATACAAGGTAATATGTACCGAGTCCTGTTGTATCCCTAATTACAGGATTTGGCCCATCCTCTCTCCGAGTGGCCAGAAAGCTTCCCATGAGGTACCCAGGGCCCATAGCCTCCACACCTCTGAATCTCAAGGACAAGAATCTATTTAAGGGGATAGGTTTGTTACACCCTGAGATTTCCCCCTTAATAGAGCCACACAAAATATACCCAAGAAAAATACTCAAAGAAATTATTTAAATAAGGCAATGGAAATTAATTAGTGGTGATATTACAAAATATCAATCTACCATGGCTGGGAGTATTTTTTTTTTATATATTCCTCTTGCCAAAATACACTAACAAGATTTTTATCAGAATTTTTAGAGCACTAGAAGTATTTTTAATAATTCAAAATGTGTTACTGGAATTAAAAATCTCTTGGAAATCCCTGGGATTTCTTTTTCCTTTCTCTTTTTATTTTTCCTTTCTTTCCTTCTCTTCCAGGCCGCGGCCCATCCCTGTGCTTGGCCTACCCCGCGGCCCACGCGGCGCGCACCTCCCTCGCCCTCTCCCGCTGCCAACCGGGCCCCGGCCAACAGTCCCGCGTGCCCCATTTCCCCTGCCTCCCTCGCTGCTAGCTGGGCCCCGCCCGCCAGCCGTTGCCGTTCGCCCGGGCCACTGACATGTGGGGTCGGGACCCACATGTCAGGGTCATCTTCCCCTTTCGGCCGAATCGGCCAGAGGGGAAAACTCCCGCCCACCGTCGGATTGCCGCCCATTGCCGCATCCCTGCGCCTCGGCCCTCGATTCGAATTGCGTAGACCGTGCTCTCATGTACAGTTTTTATTTGTTTGTGCTTTGATTGCTATAGAAACCGATGTTTCCGACCCTCCCGTGTACTAGGAGGTAGTCGCAGAGTTTGCAGAGCCGGAGCAAGGCAAGTTACACTATGTTCTTGATCATGTTGCTCCTAATTTATGCCAAATGTCTTGTTTTATTTAAATAAAGATGCATGTTTTATTATTTCATGTGGGGTGGTGCTTAACCTACATATACAATTTGACGACCATAGTTGACAACCCTTTATACCTTTGTAGACTAGGTAACAATTTGATTACGGAATATTTCTAGGATGCTTAGCTATGCTTAGAATCAACTAGTTCACCTTGGGAATAAATACTCTTTATTACATTTATTGTTTGGCTTTATGTCAGAGGATGGAACTTTGGGCATGTACACATATAAATAAAATATGACCTTATTGGTGGGCTGTGGGTGCATGGTTTTGCTGGTTGCACCCATGGCAATTAAGGACCGGTTCACGGGAACACCTTGAACAGTTATCCGTACATACCACAAGCCAGTGTGGGCAACGGTTGGGCTTGTAGCGTAGCTTCTCCCTCCCCTAGGCACTGTTGGTGAGAATGGGCGTGATGGAGTTGGGTCGGCTCGAGGTTAGGCTGATCGGCTTCCGGATCCATTATGGCGCAAGGGGGGTAACTTGGTCGATATAGTGTGCCCTATCGGCAGGTGCAACCTTAGTATGGTGTGGATGGTTATGGAGGAGTTGCGTGAAGGGTCCTGTCATAGCCTCTCACGAGGTGTCATGGTGACACGCTGGCACACGGGAACATGTGTGGGGCTGTGTCTTATGGGTATAGTTGTACACCTTTGGCCAGAGTTAAAAATCTATTCGAATAGCCGTGCCCGCGGTTATGGGCGTTTGGTCAAGACTCATCGTGATTAGTCCCATCTTAATAAATTGACTTAAAATATGCTGTAGGGATAGGATGGGTGGTTGGGCCTGGTCAATGTGGTGTAGCGTTGATCAGTGATGGATTAATATTGTTTAATTAAATAACCTTTTACCCATTTGCGAACCACTATTGTTTGCAACTGCTTTTACACAAATGAACCCAGGGCCTATCTTTGTTCCCTGTGCATTGTGCATAATTGCAGGTGTGGCTTGTTGAGTATTGAGGTGGTACTCAGCCTTGCTCTCTATCCCCCTCAGAGATGGAGTACCCTTCTAATGAGGATCGTCAAGAGGACTAGGCTGGATCTGTCGTCAAGCTGCCTATGGAATGGAAGCCTCTGCATGGCTAGTTGTTTATAGGCTTCTTTATCTTTTTCCACAGCATTTATATAAGACAATTTTAATCTGTTTGTAAGATGCACTCTGTATGGCAACTTAGTATTGTGTACCCTGTCTTTCCTAGACAGGGATTTAATACACATGAATGTTTAGAATTCTGGTCGTGAATTTCTAGGCGTTACAACCTTGCTCTGCTCCAACTACCTCAACAATGACCTCGAAGTAAAGTGGAGCGTCGGAACCGTTGATTTCTAGTGACAAACAAAGGAAACAACCAAAACAGTACATAAGACTACTAAAACACTTAAAACTATTTTTATTGGATTCTAAGCATTTTCTGAATTTAATGTAGTTTGAATGGAATAATACAGAGCTCGGATGAATTATTTATGATTTTTAGAACTTTTCTCTGAGTTTTTACTATAACCAGAAAATCCTAATTTATTTATTGCACATTAACTCGGGTTTATGGCATCAACTGTGGGGAAGGACACTGGCGCTGACAAGTGGTCCCTACCTGTTGGTGACTAAAGGGAGAGTGGCGCACGGTGGACCGGGTCCACGTGTGCCCGGGCACAGTCACTCCACATGGTTGCCGACGGGGCAGCCACGGCAGATAGGCGTGCCGATGTGGTGCCAATGCATCCACAAGGTAGGCAACTATGGGACACCACGTAGATGGCCCGGATCCACCCTAGAGGGAGATCTCACGGCCAAGGGCAGGCAGCAGCGGCTCGGCGGCCAACCTGACTAGGCCATGGCGGCACATGGCCCGATGGTCACCAGTGGTGACCATCTGGCACGGTGGCAAGCGTGGGGAGGTGGGGGGAAGGACGGGAAGATGGAGGGAGTTCTCACCGAGGGCTCGCGGCAGAGAAAAGTAGCAAACAGCAGTGACGGAGAGGAGATGGCGGCGACGAGGTTCAAGAAGACGGCGTTTACCGAGGCAACGACGGTGGAAAGCGGTGCTCCGACGACGTAGGGCTTCGGGGCAAGGGTGGCCGAGGTACTCCTCGACCTGGTGAAGCTGACGGTGAGGTTGCGCACAATCGGCGTGGCTGGAATCGATGGCAGCAAACGGCTGGAGGCAGCGACCGGCGGCGGTGTTGGGGGAAATGGCGTAGAGGGCAATTTAGGGTGCGGCGAGCTCGGGCAATTAGGGAGTACATAGAGGTTTATATAGCCTTGGCGAGTCGAGATCGTGGCCTAGGCGGCCGGATTTTATACACACACACACACACACACACACAGAGGCGGCGGGAATAGGAAGTGGGGGTGTGTCCGCAGCGATTTTGTAGGCAAGTGGGCGTGGTGAACACGGGAACATGATGGCGACTTGGTCTCCGCAGAATTCGAACCCACGGGCGCAAGCAAGAGGCGAGGAGCGGTGGCGGCGTGGCTGACGTTGGCCCGCCTGTTTCAGCCAGAGGTGTAACGCCCTGCTTTCAGCGTGACGTTTAACCCTATTTTAATAAAATCTACCTGAGAAAACTTTGCTCTTTGTGTGTTGCGTGGTAAGTTGTGCCATGGATCTCAGTTTGTTTCCTCTCCTTGGATCCCAAAAATCACCTCTCAAAAAAATCTCCATTCTGAAATAATCTCAAGTTCGAATTTTCATATTCAAACTCCTCTTCTTAACCCTAACGGCAAATCCCTCCATCTATTTTCTAAGATTCCTGCTTCAATATCTGTTCTGAAGATTCGAATCAAACCCTCAAAAATATTCATCCTTGGCTCCCTGCAAGATCCCTTGAATTCACTTCCTATATTCGTAATTGTAATTCAGATCAAACGCTCACTCTCCTTTGAAATCCTCTCCAAATAATCCATAAAGTCCCAATACAAAATTTTAATTCCAAAAACACCAAAATTTCCCCTTTGGGACTCCCTCCTTGATTCCTTGATTTTTCCCTGGACTCAAATATCAAGTTTGAATTCAAATGCCAATTCAAAACCTTCAACTTGTCTTCAAATCAAATCCCTAGAAAAGGTAAAGGAGTATTGTTTCTCCTGGGTTGCCTTCCTCCCTTTCTCTCCCTGCTGCCGCTCGGCCCACGGGCCACGGCCGCATCGCGCCTCATGAGCCAAGCTCGCAACCTTCGCTCGTCAGATCTATGCCACGTGACGCCGAGCACCACACTGCCATCAATCTCCCTTCACTCGTCCGCACCGTGCAGCGTGTGCTGCTCCACTCCGTCGATGCTTGCCACGTGTCCCTGCCCACAACGCCCGCCGTCCGATCACCACGTGCGGTCCCACTCGTCCGAGCCGACTCACGTGAGCGCTCGCCACCTTGCACCCTGAGCCGGGCCCAATTGTCAGCCAGACGGCTACCCCGTGCATGCGCGCCCCGCGCCCACCCACGTGCTCATCGTCCCCATCCCATTTTCCCCTTCCTACCTCGTCCGCGCAAACCACCCATTCGGTCAATGGCCTTGAGGCTGCTCGTGCAATGACCGCCCCTGCCTCAGTCCCGCGGAGGCCACAACTAGCCACCATGGCATGGACGGCCATAGCTGCTCCCCCCCCCCCCCCTCCACCTCTCCCTTTTTGGTCAAGGATTCCCGGCATGCTCCCCTCCAATTCCCTCTTTCGCTCTCTCGTCCCACTCGCGCCGGCCTCTGTTCGCTTGCACTCCGCACTCAAAAATGAGCCTCGCTCTACCCTCCAATGCACTGGCTCTCAAATCCTCACCGTTGCTCGGTTTCGTGCCACACCCGAAACCCCAGAGGCGCCGCTCGCCTCTCTCTCTCGTCCATGATTGGCACCGCACCTCCGAACCAACCTAATGCCTCTATAAAACCCGAACCGAGCCCCCTCCAACCCCCTCTCTCTTTGGAGCATCATCACCACTATCGTCGTCTACCTCGGTCGCACGCCGGCCGTGCCCACCTCGGGGATGATCAATACGCGTCGCCCGATGCTGGTCATACCGCCACGCTGCCAGTCCTCCCCATCCACACCACCATTGTCATTGAGCTCAGTGTTTCTCCCCACCTCCGGACGATCTCCTTCCCACAGGCTTCCCACCTCTTCTCTCCATCAAGCCACCGCCAATCCTCATCGCAGTGAGGCTGTCCACCGTTCCTCACCCTTGTTCCCTGGAGCACTTTGTTTAGCACAAGGACCTGGTAGTTCGATGATCGCCAACGCATGGTCTAACTCGCACGTTGTCGTAGCTCCTTTGCTGCCACGCTTTGTTTCCTTCCTTCCTCTCTCACCGTCACCGCCAACTCTTGCCGCCGGCCACCAGTGCTCGGTCTCTTGAACCCGAGCCATTGTAACTGTTTGCCTCGAGCCCCTCCTCCCGCTAGCGCCGCCGCTCGCCGGATCGCCTTGCGCCGCTGTCGGCCGTTGATCTTGGCCAACCTCACGTCTCCCCCATCCCTGCCAGCTGGGCTGCCACATAGGCACCAACTCGGCATGGCCCGACCCCGTGCATGCAAAGCCGGCAGCCCATCCTCCCCCACATGCACACGATCCACGTGAGCCAAGTCACAGATATGTGGACCCAATTGCTTTGATCCACCCTAGACTGCCCCCATGCACCGTGCACCCATCCCACTGTCATCAACCCAGTCCATGGACTGCAAATCACTTATGTGTGGGCCTTTGAGCCTCAGTCCACCAGCGGCTCACTCCTGTGAACCGCCTCCATCCAAACGCCTCTCTCACCCCTCCATGAGCTCGGCCCACCATGGACCAAAGACTCATCTCCCTCCTCCCATCCACTGACCCACGGGCCCGGGGCTGTTAGTGGCCTCCTATGTCAGTGGCTTCCATGGGATATTCTCAAGAATATTCCATTTCGGAAATCCAATAAATCCCTTTTCTTCAACCCAAAAATCTATTTAATCTTCAGAAATTCATAACTTTCGCTCTGTTATTCCGATTGACCCTGTTCCAACTCAAGTAATTTTCTAAAATTGATATCCATCTAATGGCACTATTAGTAGTACTAAATAGAGTTCTTTTCTTGGTCTTTGTGTAGATTTTAATTCTTTGCATATAGTAACCACCGTCAAAAATTCGTTTCGGAGCGGATTTCACAAAGGTCTCTCAAAAACTTGCGAAGTCCAAGAGCAAGGCAAGTCACCTTTGATCAATCGAGCCCATATGTGAACTTCAATTAGTTTGTTTGCAAAATTACATCGGTAGGCGTGTAATGAACCGTTCAGCCCCGTCTACGAGTCAGATCGGTGGGCCTACCCAAACATGCTACATATAATCCTTCCTTGATAATTGCAATATCCTGTTCCCTTGTAACCACCACTATTGTGTCTCGGTATGCGTGCACTCTTGTGTGTGTACTGGCGGGCGCCTTTAAACTTAAAAATTGAGAAGCATCTTGGGTAAAACCTGAGTTTTATGAAACGTTTGGAAAACCCGACACCTAGGTCGGTGCCTTGTGAAAGAAAATGATTATTAAAATAGAGACTCGCGTCACAAGGCTGGTCCAGTGTGTGGGATGCCTGTGTGGTCACCTTAAGGTTCGATTGCTTTGGAATTTCATCCGAACATATGACGGTACAACCACATGGGTGAAATAGAAAGCCCCAGCCTAAGAAACTACCGCCGAGGGACGCCTTGCGTGTCATTGGACTATGGATCGCTAGGAGGGCGTCGGGGAAGGACTCCCGGGTTCCTGGCACAGTATGGTCTGGGACCTACCCTGTGGTTGGTCGCGGACCACTCTAGTTGACATGGGGTAACTTGGGATGGCTCTAGAAATGCCTTGTCGTGAAAACCTCTATGTCACTAATCGTGCCTAATCAGTGTAAACCGGTGACTAGAGTAAACTATTTGAACAGTCGTGCCCATGGTCATGGGCGGATGTGAGGTGATTCCTTATCGTAGTTTTGTTTTACTTTGTTTGCAAAATGTGTGTGTGTGGTTTGGGAACTATGAGAAGGAGGTGTTGTTGAGGACGCGGGATGTCCGATGAAAACGGCTTGCTGTCATGGACAGCAGGACTTGGGAAGTCCGAAGGAAATGTTTTGGCTTGTGAGCCGGCTTGGAGCCAATTGTTGGAATTGTGAAATCTGGAGAAAACAATTTGACACCTTTCACTTTGATCGGGCAAGACTGCACTTCGCATTGATCATTGAGAAGCACACACCTAGCTGATTTTAAAAAAAACCTTCCAATATCACTGACTACAAAATATCTAGCCACTCTTTGAAGCCTACAACAACCACCTAAGTTCCCTTGGCTTGCATAGTACATAAGTACTCACCCTTGCTCTATATATATAGTTCTCTGTCAGGAGCTGAAGTTAGAGTTGCAGTGAAGTGAAGACTAGAGTTTCGTCCTGGTTCCTAGCTTCTGCCTGTGGTGTTGGGACTTAGTCCGTTCGTTCCGTTGGTGCCGCTGCCTTTGTGCGGTCCGTTGTTGTCTCCGGCTTGCTCCGAAGCTGCAAGGTAAGCTAAGGTATAAATCTATTTATTTAATTAAGGTTTACAATGATGCATATCTGATTTTCGTGGATACCAGCGCTGCATCCTGGGACTGGTATTGATATCGTGGTTCCACGGGGGAGAAATTTACGCTGTTTTCCTATGGCACGCCCTATTTGGTGCCGTTGTACGGCGGTGCCAGATTAAGATGTGACACTTGGGCCCCAGTCCCACATGTTAGCGAGAGAGGAGGGGGAAGCGACGGTCGGGCCAGAGGGGGCGGACTGGGCCACAGCTAGGCTGATGACGAGCGGAGGAGGGAGGAGGCAGCTACGCGGGCCGGCGTGCGGTCGCGAGGGAGGAGTGGGCCGAAAAAGGCCTAGGGGAAGGGAGAGGATTTCCGATTTAATCTAATTCTGATAATCATTTTTTATTTATTAAAATTAGTTTTTTCTCTAAAAATTCAAGTAAATATCCTGTAAGTGTATTTGAGCATGGGGAACTCAAGAAAATTACACCCAGCCATGCTGAATTATTATTTAAGGTTTTTATTAATACACTTTCGTCAAGGATTATTTAAGCAATTTATTTTGGAGGTTTCTTAATTGATTTAAAGCTTCTAAGGGGAAAACTTAGGGTGTGACACAAACGGCAAGCGCCAGCACCCATCTGGCATTGGATCCAACTAAGCCTCATTTTCTTGTAATCTTGTTTCCCCATTTTGTTTAATACTTTAATGTCTGGTGAATTATTGAAAATTGATCGGTGCATTACAAATTTTGTTATTTTCATCTTGTATACATATGCGCACATGTTTATCTAGTATTTCAACTTTGAAGCGATGTCTTCTGCAAATCAAATTAGAAAATATGACTCTAGTTGTGAAAATCATAAAAAAAGAAAAAAAATAATAGGTCTAATTCAGTCTCAGAAAGGGGCTATGTTTAGAGCTCAGTTAGAATTTCGCAGGGTCATGGATTTCATAGGATGGCCCTGAAGCACAACTATTGAACTTGCCATTAGTGACAGAAAATCGCTACAATTTGCTGGAGAAACAGGAACACAAAACGCAAGTTTTTGGTGCTACAAATTGTTAGATTTTCTAATTCTTGATTGCGACTATAAATAGAAACATAATTACAACAAAACAGAAAGTAGTGGCCGCATGGCCTCCTACATGCGTGCACCACGCCCTTTGCCACGAACCCAGCGCAGCACGACGACACTGGGTGCAGATCTCCTGGAGTTGCTTCTAAATCCACTGGGTGGATTTCAGCTGATCCAAGCCATTGTTTGCTTTCAACGGATCAGATTAAGAAGATTAGTTCTTCCCAGTGGTGAAGCTAAGGGGGGCATTTTTGTGTGGCAAAACATTGTGTGGCAAAATATATGCAGCCTTGTTATAATGAACATTTGAATCTTTTTTTTATCTTAAAACATATGTTGATTGATTATCTAGCTACAATAAAACCATAGAGGCTATATGTATATATATGTATTAATTGTTATGGGCTTTAGCCATTTGGCCATATGGCTTGACCCCCTCCCCCCTAACCTCACGTCCTGGCTTACCCCTGATTCTTCCCCATCTGTATGAGTGCACACATTGTCCCAATTAATTATTCTCTCCCGCAGACGCATCAATGCATTCAGACCTATACTGCTTGGTGATATGATATTCTATCTTTGGGGTATCAATAGTCCTTGATTGGAGAATAAACATCCTGTATGAAAACATATCACAATTGGAAGCAGAATAATAGGAGTAGTTATATACTTATTTTCTAGAGAATATGAGACTAATATTTACCGCAACCGCTTGAATATATCATTAGCAGATCAACATCATAATGGTTCAGATGCTTCTATGCAAAGTCATATCAACAGATAGATAGAGGGGGTTTACTTCTCATGCATGGGAGAAAGAAGGTAACATGGCTACATCTAACCCCTAGAAAATCCCTAGAAAAGAAGTAACGGTCCTAATTTACAAAAATCCATTCGGTGGATTTAACACCAACTCTAGCAGATCTGCACCCAACGACACCACGTGTCAAGCCCACCTTGCGCACGACCAGGGTCTGTATCTTTTTTATCATATCAATACTGCACTAATTAATAGAAGGCTGAGAAAAGAGTAAAAACAAATAATTCTAGCTAGTCGGATGATCTATGATATAAGTAGAAATGGTAACATGAATAAAAAAGTTAATGGAGATTGACAATACATTTAAAATTGGAAATGTTCTTATGATACCTAAGGGCGAGGAGTGATTCTAGCAAAAGATAATTTAACCAAAAGGAACTAGGAAAATATGAGGAAAAATATTGTTCTGTAACGAGATGTTGAGACCATACAAATTCTGTTTAAGTGCCCACTCGCTATCATGCTTTGTATGCTGAGCGGTACATGTGGCTTTCAATTTAGATTCACCTAAAAGCATCGCCAACAATTTTTAAAAAATGTTTTAGGATTACAAGAGAATTTTTTAGAAAGTTTTTGGTGAGGGGACTGCTATGTCGAAGTAATATTGTGTTTGACAAAAGAAACCTCTCTAATCCTACACACATTATATATCTTCATACGGTTCCGTTAATTCATAGTCGTTTTGGCTATTTTTTTCTCTGAGAGATCTTACATGAGCAGGATCCGCATCCTCTGCCGTTGGGCCTCGCCACGGCACCCTGCCGTTGATTGATCGTGGCCCTCCTTTTCCAATCAACAGCGAGGATAAGCTGAGCCACTTGACTTCCTTCGCTGGGTTATCTTCCCTTCTATTTCCCACTTCGCCCTATAATACTTCATCAACGTTGAACTCTTCTCAACAAAATTAAAATAAAGAATTAAAAGTTGAATGCTGCAAAGGGATTAGAAAATTATCTTTTAGGTTTTAGCAGCCTGACATGGAATCATTCTTTGTTGCTCTCTTACCTCTCCAATTAAACACTTAAATCAGATAAACGAGCCAGTAGACAAGAAGCAAGACAAGTGCAGAACGAGAAGAAACAACATGGATGATGAGTCGTAGCTGATAAAATCAGTAGATGAAGAGCAAGCTCACTATGTGTCAAAGAACAAAAGAAGAGCAGGCTCCCGGTGAGCGTAGGTTGATCCAAAGCGATCGAGAGGATATTTGGGTGGCTCTGCAGCGATGCTACAGAAATCCAACAGCTCGATAGTGTAAGCTCGCTGATTCAATTGTGTCTAATCTGTCATTTTCTCCGAGACGAGAGCAGGAGGAGGTTCAATAATCTGGCCCCTTCATTCCAAAGGAAGATAACCCAACGAAGGAAGGCAAGTGGCGCTGTTGATTGGAAAAGGAGGGCTACGATCAATCAACGGCAGGGTGCCGTAGCGAGGCCCAACGGCAGAGGATACGGATCCACGTGGGGCAGTGGCGGTTCTAGAGGGTGGTCCGGGTGGGCCCTAGACCACCCTAGAATCTAGCCCAGAAGTACCCCACCCTCAAAAAATTGGCCCACTATCTGCCCAATACTGTAGCTCTAGAAGGAAGGGAAGCAGCAGAAGCACAAACCAGATCGGCGCCGCCGCCCGCGCCCGCGTGCCCGCCGGTCGCCGCCCCGTGCCCGCCTGTCGCCGCGCCGCCCCCGCCGGTCGCCGCCCCGCCCGTGCCCGCCCCGCCCGTGCCCGCCGGTCGCCGCGCCGCACCGCCCGTGCCCCATGCCCGCCGGTCGCCGCCCCGCCCGTGCCCGCCGGTTGCCGCGCCGCCGCCTCCCGACTCGGCCGGCTCTCCCGATTCGGCCGCCTCTTCTGGATCTCGGGCGGCGCCTTCTGTCCGTTGCCTGTACTGCAGACATATATATATATATATATATAAATATACAGAGAGACAGAGAGCTGTACTACTACTACAGTGTATATATATATATATAAAGAGAGAACAAGAGAGCAGAAATAAAGTAGGTATGTAGCTTTTGATCGGTCGTTAATTATTGGCAAAATTAACTTCCTGTCTTTGGTGAGATTGTAGTGTGAATTTATTTTTTTTTGTCTCTTTAATTTGTGGTGCAAATTGCAGTGAGATATGAAAAGAAATGGAGATATTGCATCACTCTTTCAGACACATGAAGCAAAGATAAAGAAGAAGGCATCCTCTTCAGATCCTATTGAAGAAGAAACTCAAATTGAAGAAGAGTTAGTTCAAAGGCCACCTGTAACTGAAGTTGTTGAATCAATAAATCAAGAACAAAAAGCACGTCCAATATATAATGTTAATCACCTTTAATTTGATCCAGGATTAAGGCCCCCAATTGGAAGCTATGATGTTAATGAACAAGATGTTGTTCGGCGTGCATATATTCTAAAAGGTCCAAACCAACCTTATTCACATGATTTTCCAATCAGGGAAATATATGGTAAGAAGCGCCACTTTAATTTTGTTTGGTTTCACAAGTACCATTGGCTTGAATATAGTGTTGCAAAGGATGCTGGGTTTTGCATGATATGCTTCTTATTTGGTAGCGGAAGTAGTAATTTTGTTAAGGATGGTTGGAGAAATTGGAACAAAGCCGAAGCGCTTGACAAACATGTGGGAGGTGTAGCAAGTGCTCACAATAAAGCTCAAGAGAAATATAGTCTATTTGTGAAAGGTAGTTCAATTGATAATGTCATTGTGAAGGTGTCAAATGAGAATGAAATTCGTTATAAGGCTAGGTTGACCTATTCACTTAGATGTCTAAGATTTCTTTTAAACCAAGGATTGGCATTCCGTGGACATAATGAAAGTGAAGAATCTAATAACAGAGGGAATTTCATTGAACTTTTGAAATGGCTTGCTGAAAACAATGAAGAAGTTGGACGGTTAGTTTTGAAAAATGCTCCTGGAAATTGCATCTTGACTTGTTCTAGCATACAAAGAGAAATCATCCAATGTTGTGCCGGTGAAACTACTAAGCGCATCATTGATGACCTTGGTGATGATTATTACTCAATTCTTGCTGATGAGTGTAGTGACATTTCACATAAAGAACAACTAGCTCTTTGTTTGCGTTATGTTGACAAACTTGGAAGGGTATGTGAGCGGTTCCTTAGAGTAGTTCATGTAGCAAATACCACTGCTATGGCACTTAAGAAAGCAATTCAAACTTTACTTACTGATCATCACTTGACTCCTTCTCAAATCCGTGGTCAAGGATATGATGGGGCTAGTAACATGAAAGGAAAGATTAATGGGCTGAAAACATTGATCATGAAAGAGTCTCCTTGTGCCTATTACATCCATTGTTTTGCACATCAGCTCCAATTGGTTCTTGTTTCTGTTCCCAAAGGAAATGATGATTGTGTGTGGTTTTTTACTCAAGTTTCTTACTTGCTGAATATTATTGGTACTTCCTGTAAGCGTCATGATATGCTTCGAGATGTTAGAGCTCAAAAGATTATGGAAGCACTTGATTTGGGTGAAATAGAAAGTGGGATTGGATTAAACCAAGAGATGGGATTAGCTAGGCCCGGTGATACTAGATGGGGTTCTCATTTTAAAACAATATTGCATATTATTGGTATGTACTCCACAATTCATGAGGTGCTCATAACTCTTGGAAAAGATCCCAAACAAAGAGATGATTGGCCAAAAATACATGCCGTGGTTGGAGCATTTGAATCATTTGATTTTGTTTTCAGTGCACATTTGATGCTTGTTATTCTTGGATATACAAATGAGTTGTCTTTATCTTTGCAAAAGAGAGACCAAGATATTGTTAATGCAATGTCACTTGTAACTTTGGCCAAGGAAAAAATGCAAAAACTAAGATCCAATGGATGGGAGGAATTCTTTGAAGGAACTGTTGTTTCATTTTGCACTAAACATAGCATTCAAGTTCCTACCTTAGAGGGTAAATATGTGCCTCATGGAAGATCTCCACGGTTTTATCCGGACCAAACAAATGATGATCATTTTAGAAGAGAAGTGTATATTGGTGTGGTTGACAAAATAAGCCAAGAGCTTAACAATAGGTTTGATGAGGTTAATGTGGAGTTGCTCATTTGCATGTCAGCATTAAATCCATTCAATTCATTTGCTTCTTATGATACACAAAAAGTACGCAAGCTTGCCACATTTTATCCAAAGGAATTTTCAAGTATGGATTTGATAAGACTTGAATTGCAACTAGAGAATTTTATCGATGATATGAGAAAGGATGAAAGGTTTAAAGGTCTAGAAACTCTTGCCGAGCTCTCTATTAAGCTTGTTGAAACAAACAAGCATGTTCTTTATGATTTGGTTTATTTGCTTCTTAAATTAGTATTGATATTACCTGTTGCAACAACAAGTGTTGAGAGAGTATTTTCCGCATTGAGTTTTGTGAATAGCAAGCTGAGAAATAGTATGTGTGACAAATTATTGAATAATTGTTTGATCACATTTATTGAGCGGGATATCTTCTCTCAAGTTAGCGAAGAAGACATTATAAAGAATTTTATGTCTATGAAGACTCGAAGAATAGATAAGAAGTAGTACTCTAATATTTTATCGATGTATAATATTTAACTTATCTATGTTATAACTTTTACAAATTCGAACCTAAATACTGATTTTAAATAATTTACGATGCTATGAGATACTATCGCTATATTTGTATCGTATTTTGACTTAATTTTACATATGTATATTGAGTTTCTTATGTTATTGAAGTTTGATATGTCAAAAGAACCACCCAACAAAAAATTTCTGGAGCCGCCACTGACGTGAGGGCATTGGGCTACCCTATGATTGAAAAGTTGGAGTAGGATTTTTATATTGAAATGGAAAGGATTTTTTTTTTCGTTTGCCTTTTGGCATCTACTTGATCAAGCTCCACTCCGGCTTCAACACCGAAATCGATGACTAGGGATGGATGCATGAGCATCAGCATGCATATGCGAAAAGAAGAGATCGAGCCAAGACAAGAGTCCAGTTTACAAAAAGTATATTAATCGGTGGTGACTTGTTAGGTTGTGCTTGGATGATCGTACCCAAAGACGACGCACGCATCCCCAACACGGCTAGGTCCAGCATTACTTTAAATAACCATTAATTTCACCGTCTTCTTTTTCTTCGGTTTAAAAATATAAGATATATTTTTTTTTATAAAATTAATATTTAAAAATTTTAACTAATAATTAAACTAAAAATATATGTTTAATGTCAAATATATTGTATCATTGTATTTGTATTTGATAATATTTCTATATAATGTTAGTTTTATTGTTCTTAATAATATATTATGAAGAAAATTAATGGTCAAAGTATAATATTGGAGACCATGCAGAAATCTAATACGTCTTAAATAAAAGGAGTAATAATTTACTGCTCATTTTCCAACCATTTACTAGTCTAATTCGTGTTGTATACTGTTATGCCATTAGTTGCTGCAAAAATCCTTCTAAATTGCTGAATTTTTTTATGCCATTGGTAAAATTCCCAAAAAAATTACTGGACAGATTCTTAGGCTTGGCTTCCGGTTGTTTCACAGTATAATATTGCTTAAAGTTTTATGTTTTTTGAAAGAAAAAACTTATATTTTAAATTGTTAGAGTTTGGTTTACAAAATAAATAAACTTTAGACATAATATGTTGTCAAACGACCATATCTTTCTTTTGTGTCCAATATTTTTAGAGTACAATAGTGTTATCATTTGCATCTCAATTAGATCGAAATAAGAATTGTTTGACAAACATAAAAAACGTCTAATACTAGTTATAGATACACTAAAGGAGATTAATTCCCATAAAATTCATTATCAATGTCAATGCCAAACAGACTTTACGATGTGTTGCAGCTATATATATATTTTCAGGGAACAGCTAATTTGTCAACTAGGGTACACAAAGTCACAAATAGTTGCATAGCCCAACAATATAGTGCCTCGGTTTGATCTATTCCCACCGGCTAAGCCATGGATTTTCGGCTAGAATTTTAGTTTCCTGATATTTGATTAATTTTGAATGCTTGCCATGTGGTTTTTAAGATGGCTACAGTAGCATCCTGTCCCACTAAAAATACAAGGAAAAGAGAGTTTATAATCAAATAAGGTTGCAGTTAGCTACTGATGTATGGTCGACAATAAATTGCCGTATCACTTGGCAGTTCGTGATTTTTTTTTAGAAAAAAATGATGTGGTTGTTGCTTTGTTTTATTTTTTTCTTGGCAATTGGACGGACCGGTCGGTGCACTTCAATTCCACTAGGCAATTAACTGAGTTGGAGGTCGCATGCATGTATGGACGTGGCCGACTGGCCAATCATTCATCCCATCACATATATACATCAATGATGTATGCATGGAAGCTAGGATCTCATGGATACAAACCTCTGTAGTTTTTGCATTTTAGTGCTTTTATAGAAAACTTATTTCATAACTGAATTCTCGATGGAACTTATTTTAAGAATGAATCATAGGTCGGCACTAAAATAATGTGTAAGAACCAATAACCCTAAACTGGCGTTCAACACACAGGCAAGGCCAACCATCATGTTGTTGACATGTCCGAATGTTAGCACCTGGGTCACTGGCACCAAAACCTCGACACAGGTGACCCTAGTGTTGGCACTATGTACCTCGAAATTTGGTAAGCAAAGTGTTATATTTGTAGTATAGTAAGGGTGATTGTTTCAAATTTAAGAGGATCCAAATCATAATAAAATTTAATTTGAGGTATCCATAGCATAGCAAATTTGGGGGCGCATAGGATCGGCTCTAGAGTTATTGCTGCCAAGACCGCTCTGCGCAAAAACCCTAGCATCGACCTTCGGGCACATCAGTAGCCACAACTGCCAAGGGTCGGCACTATCTTCCTTGGCATATTTCAGCGATAATGCCATTAGCATCAACCTTTGGATCCATATCTTTTTGCAAAACAAGATGGAATATATTAAACAAGGGGAGAGATGATAACTATATTGTTAAAAGAGGTTCCATATCTTGAAATGTTATAGACATACGACCAAACAACCACAACCACAATACTAACCAAGCCAGGCATATGTAAAAGTAAATGAACGAGTATCAACCACCTTATTTGTTCCTATAACAAATTAGCAAACCATATCACCAAACGATTCGACAACCTAGAACATAGAGCCAGTGTAGCTGATTGGATCATCAATAACCCGATACAACAATCTTCCTCAGTCCTCATGAGAATCTTACGAAATAAAAAGCCACGAATAAAGAGATATAAAAGGAAAAGACTCTAAACAATCCCAACTACATGAACATAGTGAAACAGAGATCCTAAACCATCCAATAGATTTTGGTGCAAACACACCAGGGTGGCTCGATCTTCACAGCAGTAGGTTGACAATCTAAGGGTCAATTACTGCAAATAGCAAGGGTAACTAGTTTTATACATGCCAAGGTTGGTCGTGACCAAGGGACGGGGAGGGATGATCCGAAGTCTCTTGGACTCCGACCCGATCTCTAAACGACCATAAAACCTCAAGCAGGGACTTATCCACACAAGTGGCCTGAAAGCCAAAAGCATGAATTAGGGAATCCTAGAGGGATCTCTTGCAACCCAAGAAGAACTCACAAGAACAAAGGAGTACATCACTCAGCAGCTTGGCTACAATGTATTGGTTTATCAGATGATCCAAAATTATGAAATGGTAACTCTTAAGGGATTATTTATACTAGGGACAACCCTCCTAGCAAGGTGTGAATACAATTCATCATGTTGGAAAGTGAAAGGGCCAACTAGAGTGGTATTCAAGAAGGCTCCTTGGTTTCTTGTGCAACTATTTGATTGCCTGGCAGTTTTCAGTAGAATGGTCATTACTCCCTCCTTAGAAGTCCAAATGACAAGCCATTTGTTGCATCTGAAAGTAGACTTAATAAGCTTTCCATCCACATGTATTATGCATGGTGATTCACATCAGGCTAAGCTGAGTTACTCTTACATGTTGTTTGCTTCTAGCTTCTCCCTCGGTTTCCATTAGTACGCTTCCCAAAACGTAAAACAGTCCGTTTTTTGTAAAAACTTTCTATATGAAAGTATCTCTAAAAAATCAAATAGATCCATTTTCCAAGTTTGTAGTAGTTAATACTTAATTAATCACGCGGTAATGATGTTTCTCGTTTTGTGTGTGGCTTATAAGCTGCACGGATAAGCCAATTCGAATACCCCCTTAGAAGTGGAGGCTTGTGTCAGCCCCGTGATCTTCTCCATAAACCATCTTGTTCTTCTCATAACCCATTCGCCCTGTAGGAGTCTCATACGTAAACCTGAGTAAGATAAGTGTAGACGACTTAGGTAGTATATAGCTCTCATCAATACAGAAATGCATATGAGATAGTAGCGCATAAACCTATTGTTGTAGCTTTTTTGCCCGACTGCGTGTAATGGGTCCTTGAATTTCTCATGCACACGAAACTAATGGTGGGCTTCTTGTAGATAGTCTTTCATGTGCTTCTTTATGTGTACATGGTGTTTGGCTTGGTGTAACTTTTGTAGCTTGTCCGTCACTTGCTGTTGTAACTGGTGAAACATCAAGTGTAACCGGTTTTGTTGTAATACTAGCTAGGATGTCCTCATCAGATTTAAACCTCTAAAATATTAGTAAAAAAACTTTAAAAACTTACTAGAATAGGATGGCAGTCATGATTCTCTTCCCATTCCAACCAGTGAGGATGCCGAAGACGAGGGATATTAGGCACCAAAAATCCCCACAGGTATGAGGTTTTGATTTTGATGTATGATTTATTTTAGTAATCATGATATAGAAGGTAGGATTCATATTTTATCCTTATGATTGCCTTAACATCGTTTTACCCTTGCCTTTTAGCTTTGCTAGGGACAAGCAAGTTCTAAGCATGGGGGTGTATTGACCGGTCATTAAAACCCCATTTCGACCACCACCATTTTAATAAATCAAGGGAAGATGACATGCTACCTGCCATTCTTTCTTTAACCTAATAGAATTCCATGAGTTTTTTTTTTGTCTAGCATGTTTTGCAGGGTTGGTCATAAATAAGGACATATTCGGACATTTTGAGGTGTTTCCAATTGAGATACAAAGAACTTCAACCACTAGATACATTAGGTCAAATCACATATTTGAGTCCACCATATCGAAGCCCTTGTCAAGATGATTGAAACTAATATATGGTTTGTCCAATTTGGAGTCCGAACGAAGAAGACATCCTATCGAGCAGAAGATGGGGCCAGCCAACCCAAAACAAGGGCCAGCCGACTCGAAACATGGCCAGTCAACAACCAACTCCGCCTGGGTGGCCTTCAACTACCCTAAGCTGCCTTAGGGCCACCTCCACTATAATGGGCCCACCGGCCCACCAAAGAGCCCGGTAGGCCCCATCTACTTGCTCCATCGACTTCCGACCGAATCAACGGAAGGATCGAATGCTTAACCGCCTATCCAACCGCCATTAGTAGCTGATCCCGGCCAAAGAAAGAGGATGATCACATTGATGGATGGCTGACCGATCACCCTAAAGGGGTCGGCTAGCCCAATCGGAGTGACCGTTTTCGTCTTCCTGACTCAGTAACTTGTATCTTAAGCGTGGGCAAAGTAGTAGCATGGTGCTTAAGCATGGGGCTTAGGTACAATATTATCTAGGAAGTCGGCCATGCTATAATAGCTTTCCTAGCGACCCAAAGGTAGTTAGTTGCCACCCCTTCTCATCCCTTTCTGCGATGGTGATGTTGTGCTTCGAAACAAGTAAGGTTAAGTCGAAGGCTTAAAAATTAGTGAGTTGCCGAGATCCCAGACCGAAGGACCCTCTCTACCCGAATCTATGTATTACTTGTTTGCGAAAACTTCAAAATATAGAACAATTGGCTTAGAAAAGTGCACTTCTACTACTCGTGAATTCAATAACCATGGAATACTCTTGGGTAAAGGTTACTGTGACATCCATACGCTTGTGGATCTTTTTCATTGGGTATATGAATCACCAGCATACTGTAGGAGTGCACGTACGTGTATGTAATCGAGACCGTTGTTATGTGCCGGTGGGTATGACATGTGTGCATGCATGGGTCTCAACACTCACACCCTAAATTATTGCAAGAGTCCAAATTACCCCCTTGAACTACGATACCACACATTTCACACCCCAGGATGAATTATGCCCCAACTCAATCCGGGGCAGTTTTGTTCCTTCATGGTGTACACATGGCAGTAAAGTCAACAAAAAAATATCATTAAAATCGATGTTCTTTCCTCTCCCTCCTATCTGCCCCACAGGAGACATCGCCAACGGCGAGGCGGGCAAAAGCCACCGCCGCCCCTATCTTCCCTAGGCTCAACCTCAGCAGGCGACGCCAATGACGACGAGGCAGGTGTCATGCGACGCCTACGATGGCAAGGCAAGGCACGGCAGAGATCATGGAGCTGAGCACTAGCTCGAGGTGCTCGCCAGCCACGACTGGCTCAAGTCTTCCCCTGGTCGAGCTCAGGCGGTAGACCTTGGGGAGTGGGAGTGCCTCAAGGTGTTCCACATACATCCGCCACCATCCTGGGGTTCGTGTCGGTGTGTCACCATTGCCACTGCCTCGATGTCTACCGCCAACGCCCTCCTTGAGGCGAGCTCGAGCTCCGCCACAGGTCGCCGCCTCCAGCGTCCTCAGCGAGCGAGCCCGAGCTCCGTCACCGGCCGCCACCTCTCGCACCCTCACCGAGGAGAGCCAGATCTAGCGCCGGCTGCCGCTTCTAGCCCCCTCATCGAGGAGGTATTGAACGGAGCTCCGCCGCCGTCCGCCGCCTCTAGCCCCCTCACAGAGGAGTGCTTGAACAGAGCTCTTCCGCTAGTCGCGCCTCCAACGCTCTCACCGAGGAGATCCCAAGCTCCGCCACTGGCCATCGCATCTAGCGTCCTCATCGAGGAGAGCTCGAGTGGAGCTCCACCGCCGGCTGTGCCTGCGCGCTGAGGTGTGAGCACTGTGACTAGCGGGGTGTTTGAATTGACTGATATGTAGCTTACAAGCCGCACGAAAAATAAAGGACGTTATTAGTATATAATTAATTAAGTATTAACTATTAAAAACTTAAAAATTGATTTATTTGATTTTTTAGAGATATTTTTATATAGAAAATTTTTTAAAAAAACACGTCGTTTAGTAGTTTGAGAAACGTGTTTACGAAAAAGAGAAAATAAGCCAAGCTTATAAACTCCTTCGAACGAGTTGAGAGACAGAAGAAGATACAGAGAGGTGAGATCTATTTTTTTGTTCTGATTGAATTGCCACATTGGTGCCATGTGTACCAGCTCACGCTGAATTCTCTCCAAACAGTGCAAGGGTAATTTGTTCGGTTTTAAAAGTTTTGGGTGAAAAATATCAGTTTCGAGGGTAATTCGAACTGTTTCGTAAAATCTATTGCCCAATACTTGACCCACGTGAGCCGAACACACATCCAAGGGTAACAATAAAAAAATAATTATGATAAAAAGATATTTTCTCAAATCTAAACAACAAAAAATCAATGGCCTCGGTGCTTAGGGAAAAAAATTTAATTAATGGTCTTTGGTTTGTCGGGCAGGAACCGGATCAATTAGATCGAAGAGCAAGAACTATCTCAACCCATACATTATTAGTTAGTTTTTATAGCTATCACGTTATTATTAGGTAGTTTTTATAACTGTCACGCTATCTATCTACTTATTATGTATAGAAATTACGTTCTCAATAGGGGTTTTTTGAAAATAAATTCTCATCCAATCCCTTCTCTTCTCTCTCATTTTCTCTCCCAATCTCATCATTTTCTTTTTTTTTTCTGGTGTAGAGGTGATTTCTTGTATAAGAAATGATTTCTTTATTTTTTTATCTCTTTTTTTATCAATTTAACTTTTTACTTATATGGCATCATATTAAATGTTATGAAAACTTAACGTTAAGGTGGAGGGTTGAAACTGGCTGAGCTAAGCTCATTCCAACGATGCATGGCTGCCGTACGTCAGTGATGATTCAGCACAGCAGGGGCAGGCAGGAATCAGGAATGCAGTACACTCCTGTGTTCCTTGAATGCGCTGCGCCGGACGCGCTACCCAATAGATCGACCCACCTATAGACGACGTTACTTCCTTCGTTGACGAGAGAAGAGAATTGAATATGGTGGCTGCCTTGATGATCGATGCGTGTGTGTGTGAGAGAGAGAGAGATGTGCCGGCAGCGGCGCAAGTGCAGTGCAGGCAAAGGCGATCGAGAACACGTGTCCTGTACAGGGTTTTCTCACCAAGGTTATCGTCCCCTTTCCCCACCATAAGACGACTGATTATCTTAGGAACCATTAAAGACAGCGTAAATTTTATCTTCAAAAATTTAAATTTAAAATATTTAAATCTTATGGTAAAGTCACGATTACCGTATGATAAGCAGTTGTAACCGTAGGTAAACTATGATAACCGCGGTACGTTGAAGCTGAAAAGAAAAATTACGAAAAAATTATAAAACTTAGTAAAAATTCTTAGAAAATTGTGAAAAAGTCAGAAAAATTGTGGATATCTCTAAAAAATAATGTAATATTGCATAATTATTTTGTCATAATCCTTGCTATATTTTTTACACTTAAACAAAGTAAAAATTATATCCCAACCCATCTTCTTTTTTTCCTTAATTTTGATGGAGCTCTAAAATATAAAGTAAACTTTATATTTTTCATAAACTTAGTTCACCATAGCAATAGAAATTAGGTACTAATTATAGAATTTTTTTTAAATTTTTTTATCTTTTTTAAATTTAGATTTAAATAAAATTTATCAAACCCTATTGATGATTATGCTTATTGAACCCCAGAGTAAACATGTTTATCGCGGTAAGGTAAACGTTAGTCCTGTACTCCAGAGATCCAGTCTAGTCCAGCCGGCCAGTCCAGTCTTTGCTGGAATGAAGAGAACTTAGACTCACAGGAAAGGAGAGTCGTTGACCCGTCCATTCAGCCCTTCCCTTTGGTAGCTAGGCACTCCTAATGCTTCATCAACTTGTACTGTATTCATCCATTAATTATGGTATCATGTATCATTTCTGGTAATATGGAAAAGCAGCAGTGATAGTGGTAGAGTTATGGATATATGACTGTATTATCTATTAGAATTTAAATCCTAATGTATATAAATATTATGTACACACAAAAATACATTTTTAATAGAATTTTAGTGAGATCGGTGAGTTGCCCTTAGTCTATGTCTCTTTTAAACATATGCTAGTGGATATACTCACGAATGTGTAAATATGATGTACATGCAATCGAAAAAAAACTTCCGATAACATGACAAGCAACCAAAGATCCAAGAGTGAATACAAGTATCTTGCACGTGATGCGCCCAGGTCAAACAAAATAACTCACGAGAAAAAGAGCGACCCTGAAGAAAAGATATTGATATTAAAACAACTCCTTTCGAGTGATGATATGCCCCAACCATCTATAGGTCATGGTTTATTAGAGGAGATTTTCAAGTTGTTGAAAAAAAAGGCAATATGACTTAAAATATCTGATGCCTTAGGCATAAAACTTAGATGTAAAAGTAAATTCAAGGGAGACAAGCTATACTTATCTAAGCAACATGGAAAACGGACCGATAAAGACGTTGATAGATGCACACTTGCAAAGATAGAGAAGGCTCTCAACTACAGTGACTAGGCTCTCCTACATCAGATCAGGTTATTAGCAAAATGCCATACGACCTTCTATGTTGAACTTGACTAGTAGACGGTCGGTCATCTCATAATAGATCAAACAAAGAAAGTGTACTACAGGCCCCTACCATGCTGGATATGGCTCGTTAGAGGTTGATCGAGGGGCCACCTTGATTAACATTAGAGTCATGGATAGACCCATCACAGTTAGCCATGCTTCGTTTTAGATTGACCAAAGAACGAAAGGGGGGACATGTATGATTAAGAGTTAGCGTAGACAGAGCTATTATGCATCATAGGTAAATGTTATGATGTGAGGAAGGCAATGACGATATCGGTAAGAAGGGGAGAGAGTGACGAATGTGGCAATTACATGGAGAATAGATGAAGCAATGACATATATATAATAACGGAAAAAGATCCTATAAATTTACTAATAGGGTGAACATAAACATTTGTATGGTATTCTCCCGATTCTAAAATAAATGTATTTTTAGTATTATTCTAAATCAAACCATCTTAAGTTATGATCAAGTTTGTAAAAAAGAGTTTATAATATCATAAATATTATTATCTTTTCTGCATATTTGATTAAACTTAGGATAAAATCAAACACACAGTTATTCGGGATGGAGGGAGTAACAAAAGTGGATTGTAGTGGCAATGGTGTAAGAAGAGTTTTTATTAAGAAAGAATAAACAATATATGAGGGGCCGGTCAAACAGGGCGGAGAGAGAGAAGATGGGCTGATAATA
This sequence comes from Oryza meyeriana var. granulata, assembly GCA_003991445.1. Lineage (NCBI taxonomy): Eukaryota > Viridiplantae > Streptophyta > Magnoliopsida > Poales > Poaceae > Oryza > Oryza meyeriana. The sequence continues at coordinate 234,402 of RYFJ01001278.1, forward strand.
ATTGGGCGTCACTCGTCGTCGTCCGCCGGGGAGTAAATTATTAGGGGCGACTGGACTGCTGCATTAAAGCAATGCAAGTATGCAAGCAAATATGCTAGTAGTATTAAATTATAGAGCATCATTAGTAGTAGTAATAGAAACCGAAACCAAAACCAAAACCGAAGCACAGAGAGAGAGAGAGAGGCATGTGGCATAGAGGAAGCGAGCAGCTTGCCGTCATGCCATGTGATACATGATGATAGATTAGATAGGAAGTAGAGGAGAGAGAGAGTGTGTGTGTGAATCAGTGAATTGGTAAGGTGGTATAAGTAGCGAGCGCCACAACTCTTCCATTGCGTCTGGTTCCTCGAGTCGACGAAGCATCCACCGCCGTCTGTCACCCCTCCTCGCAGAGAAAGAGAGAGAAAGATCAATAGAGAGAGAGAGAGAGAGAGGGAGATCATGGGGACCGGGTGGCGGAGGGCACTGTGCACGTCCGTCCGGCGAGATCCCGAGCAAGAAAGGAGGAGGAGGCGGCCCGACGCCCCAAGCCCCCGGTCTGCAGGCGGCAGGCTGGGTGGCTTCTTCTCCGCCATCTCCAGCGGCGGCAACAGCAGCAACCCCTCCACGCCGACCCTCCGCTGCCGCACCAAGCCACAGACACCGAGCAGTGACGCCCACCAGGCGCCGCCCTCCTCCGCGCCGGCGCCCAAGAAGAGGATGCCGCTGCTGCAGGCGCTGTCCGTGCCGTCCTCGCCCAGATCCCCCTCCAGATTCGCTCTGCTCAAGGCCTCCATCCTGCCAAACAAGGTACTACTAGTTATCCTCCTCCTCCTTACAAAGTTAGAATAATGGCAAGCAAGCAAACAACAATGAGATGAGAAATGAATAATCATCAATTGTCTTTTGCCTTGGCTTTTCTTCTTCTTCTTCTTCTTCTTCTTCTAGTGTGGCTGTAGCAGTGGAGGAGATGGAGATGCAGAGCAGAGCAGAGAGGAGATCGAATCGATCAATCATTGCCACCACTCTCTGTTTTGTCCTAACCCCCTCCTCCTCCTCCTCCTCCTTGAGATTCGATTCGGCTCACCCCTCGCAATAATTAACTAATTATTATAACAGCAGAACCAGAGGAGCACCTTTCCTTCTTTCCTGCACTGCAAATGCAATCCTCCCCCACCCCACTTCCTATAATTTTTTCTCTTCTTTTCTTCTTTCTTTCTTCTGATAATGAGAATGCATGGAACTAGAGGAGATTCATGCACTGTACATGCATCTAGACAGAAGAGAGCAGAATGGATGGATCGAGATGATGATGATGATGATGATGCAGAATGGAGGGCCCAAGGACGGGGGAGAAAGAAAGACAGACTCACACATAGAGAAGAAAGGCTGCTCCTTTTCTGTCAAACAACAAGTGAAAAAGAAGAAGAAAGGCTGGGGTGGAGCCTGGATTGGAAAAAGATGGATCAGATCAGATCAGAGAGCTTTTCCTTGTTTTTGATCCTCCATCGATTACCAATCAAATGCCAAAAAGAAAGATCCTCCCTTTCTTTTGCTCCATCCACTGCACTGCACCCACTGTTGCCTCTCTTTTCTCTAGTTTTTACTCAATTACTCTACTTGTGTTATTTCTTGGATCGGTTGATTGCTAAATAATGTTGGGTTGCAATTGCAAATGGATTGGATGCAGACTCGGTGCGGCCTGTGCTCCCACGGCGTGAAGACTGGCGCCGCCGCGGTGTTCACGGCGGAGTGCTCCCACTCCTTCCACTTCCCCTGCATCGCCGCACACGCCCACGCCCGCGCCGCCACCGCGCTCGCCTGCCCCGTCTGTGCCGCGCCCTGGCGCCAGGCCCCCTTCATCAACACCTACAAGCGCACCGCCTGCGACGACGACAATGCCCGCTCCCCGCGCCACAAGCGCAAGGCCTACGACGACGACGAGCCCCTCCTCGCGCCCAAGGCCGCCGCCGGCGCCTTCAACCCTATCCCCGAGGACGACGAGGACGACACCGACTTCAGGGGCTTCTTCCCGCCGCGCCCCAGGACCGGCCTGGCCGTCACCGTCGCGCCGGAGGCCGCCCTCGTGTCCGCTGGCCGGAGGCACGGCAAGTACGTCGTGGCTGTCAGGGTCAAGGCGCCGGGCCTGCGCTCCTCGCCGTCGACGCGCGCTCCCATCGACCTGGTCACCGTGCTGGACGTGAGCCAGGGCATGATGGGCGACAAGCTGCAGATGCTGAAGAGAGGGATGCGCCTCGTCATCGCCTCGCTCGGCCCCGCCGACCGCCTCGCCATCGTCGCCTTCTCCGGCGCCGCCAAGCGCCTGCTGCCGCTCCGCCGGATGACGCGCCAGGGCCAGCGCTCGGCGCGCCAGATCGTGGACCGCCTCGTCGTCTGCGCCGCCGCGCAGGGCCAGGAACAGGCGCAGGCCGTCTGCGTCGGCGACGCCCTGCGCAAGGCCACCAAGGTCCTCGAGGACCGCCGCGACCGCAACCCAGTCGCCACCGTCATGCTCCTCTCCGACACGCAGCAGCAGCAACAGCAGCAGGATACGAGGAAGCCGGGCGCGATCCGGCGCCCGCCGCCGCCCTCCGGCCACGCGGTTCACGCACGTCGAGATCCCCATCGGGCCGGGGGAGGAGCCGGCACGGTCGGCGCTGGTGGCGGAGGAGGAGGAGCAAGTGGGAGAGTTCGCGGAGCACGCCTTCGCGAAATGCCTCGGCGGCCTCGTGAGCGTGGTGATGCAGGAGGTGCAGCTGGAGCTGGCCTTCTCGACGGGCGAGATCACGGCGGTGTACTCTTGTGGCCCCGGGCAGCAGGCGGTGGCCCTTAGCGGCAGCGGCGGCGGTGGCACGACGGTGTGTGTGTCCTTGGGCGAGATGTACGCGGAGGAGGAGCGGGAGCTGCTGGTGGAGCTGCGCGCGCCGATGAGCCTGAGCCACCCGCACTCGCTGTCCGTGCGGTGCAGCTACCGCGACCCGGCGTCGCAGGAGACGGTGCGCGGCGCGGAGCAGCTGCTGCTGCTGCCGTCCCTCCATGGGGGGAGCTCGTCGCGGAGGCTTCACGACCTATTCGTTGCGACGCGGGCGGTGGCTGAGTCGCGGCGCCTGGCCGAGTTGAACGACTACGCGACGGCCATCCACCTGCTGTCGTCGGCGCGGGCGCTGGTGCTGCAGTCGCCGTCGGGGCAGCAGCAGCAGGAGCTGGTGGGCAGCCTGGACACGGAGCTCAGCGACATGCGGTGGCGGCGCGGGCAGCAACCGCCAAGGACGCCGACGTCCGCGGGCAGGCGGCGGGGCGAGGCAGAGGAGACGCCGGTGGGGACGCCGCGGGGAGAGCCGCTGACGCCGACATCTGCGTGGCGTGCGGCGGAGCAGCTGGCAAAGGTGGCCATCATGCGAAAGTCGATGAACCGGGTCAGCGATCTGCATGGATTCGAGAACGCCAGATTCTGAGATGGATCATCAATCTGAGCTTGTAATCAATGAGATTTTTCTTTTCTTTTCGTTTTGATTTTGATTTTGATTTTGATTTTCTTCTTCTGTGAAATGAATGAAAGGAAGCAACAAACATATCGTATGTCTCCACGAAGAAGAGGAAGGAGGTGGAGTACCTGCCGGTGCGCGGCGGACGTAAATTACGTGTGCTCCCTCCATTACCATTACTGTCTTCTCTTCTCTTCTCTTGTAGTACTATTGAAATTGAACAACTAGTCAGACAATGAGACAATCTCAGCCTCTGAGTCTCATGTGAAGATATAGCTTTGAATCTCAATTTGCCATCCATCCATTTTCGCTTCTCGTTTCACAAAAATCAAATCTTTCACTATCTAAGAGACAAAAAAAGTAATTTTTCATTATCTAAAAAACAACAAAATCAAGTCTTTTGTTGTCTAAAAACCAAAATCAAATCTTTCATTATCTAAACTCCCCAAAAAAACATCAAATCTTTCTTTCTTTCTTTCTTTCCAGTTACATATTTACGGCGCGGAATGGATTAAGATGAACGAAGGGCATGATGATGCATGCATGTGAGGTGGTTAAGGTTTTAAATCGATCAACAGACAGAGGGTAGCTCCTTCACTGCTGCTGCTCATCATTCAGTCCATCATCCTCCACTGCGGTTGTAGGCTAGTGCCTTGGTTTGATGGAACCTTGTGCATGGGGGGAAAAACCGGAACAGTTAATCTGATTCTGACCTGACCTGACATTATATTACCTTGCCTTGCTACCTGAGAATATATAGGAGGATGCAGATGCAGAGTGGGTGATTAAAACGACATGCAAATGAAAACAGGGAGATGAGATGATTCATGCATCTTCTTCTTCTTTGATTGAATTTGATAGGGGCAGTTTTGGAGTACATTGGAGGGAGGGAGAGAATATGGGAGCAGTAGACTGATTGCTTCCAAGTCCATTCCTTCAAGCACAAACAAACAGTGTGCTGTGTGTGTGCGCGCTCATCTCAATATCTCATCATCTGAATATACTTTTCATTCTTCTCCTCTTGTTTCTCTGAATATACTGTGCTAGCATAGCATAGCAGTGCCAGCAGTGTCAATTTGGGCGCAACACAACAAATTCAACGAGGAGGCGGCCCCTTGTTTATTTGGCCGGTTGCGCTTGCCTCCATTGCACCACGTACACTATAGTGCCTGCACGTTCGTTCTAGCCTATTGGACACAGTAGGAGTAGCAAGCAGTAAAATGTGCCCACATCTACAGCACTGTTGCAGGGATGGACGGGCCAGCTGCTCTACAGTGTATACCGTATCCCCTCCACTGTCTCTACATACACACACCAACACTGCTCTACTCTCTCTTCTCTTTCGTCTTTCAGCAACTGTCTGTATTCTTGTTCATCAAAGGAACACAACATGCCATATCCATACGTGAGATCTGATCTGATGGGGCCAGGCCAAGCAACATGCAGCTTCAAGTTTCCTTGTTTTTTTATGCTTTCATTCCTTCTCCTCTGGTTTGCCTGATTTCTCTGTGTGTGTGTGTTCCATCAGCCCACTCAACCATTTGCTTACACATGACAATATTATGCAATCATTTATTCATTTCCACCAGGGTTTATGAATAAAATACTACCAAAAGGTCTAGCTTTCCTTGGCTCCTTAATTTCTCAAACCTTCTAGGCTTCACTGTTACTGTCAGTTAGGATTGAAATAAAATTACTGTGTAATGTCTGCGTTTTCTCTTGGGTATATATATATATAAAACATGATGATATGCAATTTACAGGTCGATATCTGTTTGTGTTTTCTTGAGCCTAGCTACTTGTACAAAAGGTTGTAAGCTGGCAGGTCATGGATTCCATTGACATCCTCCAGAGATAGCTCTCTCTCCAGCTGCTGCTTTGTTGCTTCCAACACTTCCTGGATTTGACATTTTGATTTCTCGTCAGTTAATTACCTGTTCAGTCCAAATCCAAACCCATCGTTTCCAAGATGAAGAAAAGAAAAAGGGAAACGTACTTTGAACTCCATGTAGGAGGCTCGCATTGCTAGCCACTGGGCATCCATCATCTCGAAAGCTATACAGTACAGGACATCAAATGCGTCTTCGTGTTCTAGCATTTCAGTGAATTAGTATTTAACTTCAGTGTAAACGGCCCATGATTCATGGGAGAATATATATAGACCACTGCATAAATGCATGCTCACCTGACAGCACTTTGATAAAGTTAATCCCTGGCAAAGACTTGGGCCGTTCTGAGTAGCAGCAGTAGAGTCAAAAATTAAGATCAATGAAGAAAAGGGCAAAAAAAAAAAGAAAAGAAAAACAAAGGGCACATCGATCAATCATACCTCGTGGCATTATATATACATGTCATCTGAAGAAAAGAAAAAAGAAAACAGTAGAGCTACTAGTCCTACCAATTATAGAACCAGCCCAGCGACAATTCAGTAACTGCATCCAACCAACCAGTTGAACTCAAGGAGCACATGAGCAATCAAACACGGGCATTAAGCCTTCCTTGTGTCAAAGCATATATAATCATTTTTCTGATCGATAATTATTAGTTCGTTCTTGGAGTGGCCGGCTCAATGATTCTGGCTAGACCTACTAGCTAGCTGATTCTGTGTACATACATACATATAACAAACAGGTAATGATAGAATAGCAGTGGAGGCAGGGAACACACAGTGACAATGAGACTGTTGGTTGGGCATCTGAATCAGTTAGCAGTTAGCATATGCACCAGCTGTCTGTCTGTATGCAGTATGAGTTCTTGTGATCATCGATGAAATGGGTCATAATCAAACCAAACCGCAAGATTCCTTATCGTTGATAGCAGAAGAGAATATATATCTATGTTCCTTTAAACGAGAGTAGTGGTGGTGGCGGATGATGAATCTGCCATCAGCTTCACCACCGATTCCTTACTTTTTTTTTTAAAGAAAAAATAATAGCGTAGACAAAGAAAACCCACGTGTCAACTACCCTTACCAAAAAAAATACTGTGAGACTAAAATATATTAGTAATAAATATATGCAGCAATTAAGAGATGATATATACGGAAGATGATGGTAATAACCGATTAATGATAATTTTTTTAATTGAAATTCTGTTGTAACGTACGGACAATATACTAGTAAAAATAATAAAAGGGAAGTAAAAAAGATGCCTTGTTGATGCCAGTACCGGATCATTCTAATCTGTGCTTAATTATGTGCTGATCTAGCTTGTTAGTTGTTTGACTTGTACGGCTGGGCACATGCTTGGTAGATCTGTACTCTTGACCAATACCGATGCAGTGCAGTGTACATAGTCAATGATGCACAGGGGTGAGCTGAGTGATTCTTACGATAGTTAATAATACATTAGTTATTAGTTGCACATCTTCAGATGACATGCACATGCCTGCCCCTTCCTGATCTGTTCTGTTTTGTTTTGTGTGCAAACGCAAACGCAAACGCAAACTCAAACACAAACACAAATTATGATACAACAATTCTTGTGATTTTTCTCATATCTATATATATACCTACCTGCGTTGAGCTCCAGCAGCTGGATCAACATGTATGAGACGTTAACACCGGCAACAGCGAATGGGTACTCCCATGTGGCTCGCATCCCTTGTTTTTTCAGAAGCAGCCTCTGGTAAGAAGCCTAGCACGCAGTCGATGTTCGTCAGATTCAGCTAACTCGTTGTTACTGAAAGACATTGAAACAAGAGGAACATACCGTACCGGATATGTTGTTGCAAAGAACAAAAGATTCTCAAGCCCCACAAATCCACAGCCCCTGAAGATCAAGAGCAGATTAATTTTGTTTATTTCTAGATAAACCAATTTGCTACAGATCTATAATATAGAGTTATATAGAGATAAAATCAAGTACCTGAAATCAGTGGAAGGGTTTGGGCCCTGCCACCCCATGTCTTTCCACTGCTCTGAAACTAAGCTTGAGAGCTCTGCATCCGGAAATGATGCACTCCAGAGAGCCCTGAGAGCTTCCTACAACCAGACACACAATGCAATGCATTACACAAGTTACATTTTATTTAACCTTGCTGAGATCTATATATGCTGGAATTTCTCACCTGATGATCTGGTCGAGTTTCGTCATAAGGTATATTTAGTCTTTCCTTCAGCCTTTGCAAACGTTGCTCCTGATGAGTGGCATTGAACAATGTTGTTTCAGACTTGAGATTGCGAGAAATGATCTAATGAAACTCATTATTTACTTGTTGTATGGAAAAAAATAAGAGAACATTCCCATGCATCAGAGTTATCATTATTTACTTGTTGTATGGAAAAACTTCACCTGAACAGGGCTCATCTCAAAGGTCTTCTCAGCATTGACCTGACGTCTTCTACCTGAGCTGTTGAAAAGCCCCCCAAACCATATCCTATTCCCAACCATAGCATCAACTGCAATCAGGTTATTTGCAACACAAAAGTCAAGCATAAAAACATGTCTTTGAATAATATGAAACATATGCCCAGATGGTGAGCTGAAAAGCCTACATCTATCTATCTATCTATAATCTATATCTGTCTATCTATAATCTATAAATATATAATTATACTAATTGAGTATTTTGTAGAAACTCTCATGTTAACCAGAAAGTTCTGACTCATGGTATCACAACCATAGATCAAATTGACGTTTTAAATAAAATATATTACTTTCCAATCTATTCACATCTCCTAAACCAATCGGAATCCTGTAAGATTATCCATACGATTTGAAAATGTCCTAACGGACCAACCACCACCGTGTATACTAGCCAACCATGTCCCGTTGCAAGCATGCGTGGCCTTATCCAATGTATCATATATGTTTTTGCTCCAATCAATTAAGTCAGCCCGAAAAAATGGTGTTGTTAAAATAGCGTGATATTATTAAATAAGAAAAATAGTGTTATTGAAAAATAAATACTTTATATAATTTATAGTTATACTAACGTGATTTTAGGAACTAAATAATAACTTTTCAAACTAAAAATACCGTTGAATTTTAGAATTATGAAATTAATAAAGAAAATACTAGATGAGGCTACAAGCCAACTAGGAATTGGTTCCGAATTTAGGAGTTATTAAACTATGATATATAGGTAATTGTGCACATCGAGAGAGCGTATTAATATCTAAACATTGATTAAGTAGATGGTATTATCATGACCTGTTAAGATTTCATGTTAAATACAACATACCATGTCCCTCCTCCCCAAAAAAAGCGTATCATCGAAATAACATGGATTCTTATTTTTTTTAAGTTAGGATTTCATGTTAAAGTATGCCGTTGAAAATCCTATGGGTTCTTTATTTTGCCCTTTCCGTATTTAATAATATTAAAAATCTAGGATTAAGAAATATGCAATTGTAATATTCTATTTATTTAATTTGAAATTATTAGTAAGATGTAATTGGCGCATGGACTCTTTAATAATCACTAAATTTAGAAAATAATCATTATATTCGGCACATGAATATAGTTTTTAATAACCCACGTAAAGCACAGGTTGATGGCTAGTATATATAATTTGAGAACATAGTCCCAAAGCCGGAAGATAGTTTTATGCAAAAGTGGCAGGTATTAAAGGGATGTGCTACACTAGTCCTAGTGTATAATTCTGATGACCTCAGAGGCCTGTCGCTTTCGATAATGAAATACTGTGTTTCCTCAACATATTAAAATATAAATTTATACAAAATTATGAGCTTTGAATTTGAAATTCAATAGCTTGTGTTTCAGCACTAAAAAAAATGCTAGGGAACTGCCTGCGCCATGTATGGTATATTCATGCTTTGTTTTTGTCATCATGGTCTATCTAGTTTTATTTGAATGTTGACGCCAAAGCACCAAGATATGGCAAAGCACAGATGGAATAATCAGAGAGCAACGTGAAAATGCAAACGTAAGTTATAGCTAAGAATCTGAGAGAACATAATAAGGAAGCAAGCAGTTGCATATGATGAACGCATATATACCTGTTGGGGTTGGAGTTGAAATGGAATGCCCATCAAAGAAGACGAATCAAAAGCTAGCTAGCTGGTTAGCATGCATGTATGACGGATTACGCATACATGCCTGCCTGTTGTTGTTTCGTCTTGTTTGACATGCACGAATACGCGTACGCTAGCTGCAGCAAGCAACCAATCAATAGGCTTAAGTTTACTCCTGGTGCTGTTGGATTTGTTTGATGTTCTTGGCTGCAAGAACATGCAAAGATCGACAGGAGAGAGAGAGAGAGAGAGAGAGAGAGAGAGAGAGAGAGAGAGAGAGAGAGAGATGGAGAGGCCGGAGAAGGAAGGAAGAGGATGGAGAACTGGAAACGAATTTCCAATCCAACAATTCCCTTCTTCCTGCCTGTCCCTGCCCCTGCCCCTGCCTGTACAACACACCAACGCTGTGTTTCTTCAAAACAACGCCAGATAGCTGTGTGCATGCATGCATGCATGTTTCTCTCTATATATTTCGTCTCGCCGATCATCTCGCCCCACCATTCACTGTTCATTCTTTCCAGAGCAGGGCAGGCAGGCAAGAGTAAATTAGGGGATGGAGATTGTTGAATTCGTAGAATGCATGAATGCAGGCCCAATTCTATCAATCTCTTCTGGGCTTCATTACCAGTGTCCTTCCATAAATTTTTTTATTTTTATATTTATTTAATAAAATATTTACAAAATTACATTTTCGTTTTAAAAATTGACAAAAATATACCCCTACTGCCCTCTGGGAAAAATCGCCCTCCCAAGAGCGATTTAATGATGTGGCGGACGGCCGTCAGCACTTTTTCAGGTGGCCCCCTGACCGCCTGCAAAATGGCCGGTCCATGGGTCGGCTATTTTGCAGGCAGCCCCCCTGCCGCCCTCTAGAAGGGCGGTTTTTAAGGCAACCAGGGGCCCGTCTCTAAAATGAGGGTGGTTTTCTTCCTAACGCGCGTTACTTACCTTAAAACAGTCATAACTTTCGCATACGGTCTTAGAATCGGACAAATAAGTACTTTGTGGACATCTACAGAAAATTTTACACCCGCTTCCCCCCACTTCGTCGGGTTTGTCCAAAAAAATTTTGCGAAATTCAGCCGAGAAGATTGAGTTTTCGAGGTCCGAAGTTTCAGCACGGTTTTTAAAGCACACTCAATTTTCTACAAGCCATATCTTACATCAGTTTGAGCTATACCTTCACGAGATTTTGCTATTCTCGAGTTCCTAGTTGAGAAAAAGTATCAAAAAAAAGAAAAAAAATATTTTGCAGGTGGCCCCCTGGCCGCCTGAAAAGTGCTGACGGCCGTCGGCCATTTGCCACGTCATTAAATCGCCCTCTGGGAGAGTGATTTTTAAAAAACGCCCTCCCAGAGGGTGTTGGGAGTATATTTTTGTAAAATTTTAAAATAAAGGTATACTTTTGTAAATATTTTATTAAAAAAATATAAAAATAAAAAAAATTCGTCCTTCCATTGCGATATCTCTTCCTATATGAAATTTTCTTCTACATATACCACAGGAAAGTATATACAGAAAGGATACTGTCACAGCCCTAGTTTTGATTCCAGGTAATTAGAGTGTTTTGTCTGGTATTTAGATTGCATAATTTAAATTTTTTGTTCCATCTTTTCTTGCACTTAAAAATTGGACTATTTAAAACCTAAATCGGCAAAACCAAACTCGACTTAAATGTGCACCAAATTAAACAGAAAATGTAAATGATGTATAATTTATTTAAATACTACATTATTTACCATGGATTAATATAATTTTTTCTGAATTTATTTAGTCGTTTTAGCCCCTTTTACGATTCAAGAAAATTTCTGCCACATCCTATTTGATTTAATTTCTGAGAGCAAATACTTTTGAAATTTGAAATGCAGCCTTGTAAAATGGAATCTGTGTCTAGGCCTAGCTCCACAAAAATCGCCAATTAGTTATCGCCTTTCTAAGTCTGTCAACTCGAACTTCCAAAGAGGGAGAGAGAAAATATCCAAAAATTACAGAAAACCTAAAAACAATGTTCTACTTCGATTTGTAGATATCCCTTTCTCTGTTTCTTGGGCCCAGGTCGACTTGGCCCCACCCGTCACTAGGCTCTCGCACAAACCCCAGCCCATCTTTTGGTCATGCACCCCACCGCAAATGCTTAAGGTAGCCTGACCAACCTCTTCTTCTTCGGGGGTGTTTGCTGCTGGTTCTTACTTATAAGCTTCTCCCTCGTTTTTTACTAGCACGTTTCTTAAAACGTAAAACGGTGTATTTTTTATAAAAACTTTCTATATAAAAGTATCTCTAAAAAATCAAATAGATTATTTTTTATGTTTTTAATAGTTAATACTTAATTAATCACGCGCTAATAACATTTTTTATTTTGTATGCGGCTTATAAGCTAGCACAATAAGCCAATTCAAACACTCTCGAAGATAAGCTCCGTGCTCACTTCTTTCCCCTAAAGCCAATTCCACCCCTTCCATTTCCTTTGCTTGATCTTTTCTTTCTTCCTCAAGCTGAGCTCCCTGCTCACTTCTTTTCCCAAATCTCCCTCAAAAATCTAAAATCAATCCTTGTATGTCATATCCCTGCAATTAGGCTTGCTAATGGGTGGGACTCAGACCAAAACCATCCCAAACCAATTGAGGAAAACGAAGAAACCCACCCCACCTCAATCCATATGATAGAAATTCTAACCTAGATCAAACCAGCCCACAGATTCCTTCCACCAAATCAGCCCAAACCAAATACCTAGAGTGGATTAGGGTTCACCTTACCATGGTAACCGCGATTTGATGATTTTTGTTTAAATTTAAATTTGAACAAAAGATGGAAAAAAATTCAAAAGAAATTCCTACAAGTAGTACCTAATTTCTGTTGCTATCTGGTGAACAAAATTTTTAAAAATGATGAAGTTTACTTCATATTTTGGAGCTCCATCAAAATTGAAAAAATAAGAAATAGATTGGGATATAATTTCTACTTTGTTTAAGTGAAAAAATTATAACAAGGGTTATGCAAAACAAATAATCTAATATTATATTATTTTTCTAGAGATATAGATAATTTTCTAAAATTTTTACTATGTTTTACATTTTTCCGTATTTTTTCTTTTCAGCTTCAACATACCATAGTTACCGCGGCTTACCGTATAGTAACCTTGTATTACTCCCATAGAGTTTAAAATTTTGAATTCAAAATTTAAAATATGAATTTATCGTGATTTTTTGTAGTTATCATGCAGTAATCGTCGTACCGTGGTGGAGTGGTAAGTAACCCCCACAGTAACAGTAGGGCAAACCCTGGGTTGAAACTATTTCTAAACCAAATCCGCGAAGTGGGCTTAAGGCGGTACTGACGTGGGCCTAACCACCTGCTAACGGTTTGCTCGTGATTGAACGTTGACCGTTGCTAATGGCAGGGCAACAATGTTAGTACTGAACTAAAAACACCATCAACAAAATCAAGAAAAATGTAGTCACGAAATCTGATAGATTTACTACTAAGCTGATTCAAATGCATTAATAGCACCAGCAGAAAAATAAAGAAAAAAATTACAAAAATCATATGGTCACACCACCATCACCATGCATCCACATAAAACTCAAAATGCACACCCTGCAACTGCATGGGTGAGAACCAATAATTCTTCAACTTGCTTATCTAAGCATAAGTTGTAACCACATGGGAACATTGACAATTAAACATGAAAACTCTTCTCTCCAGTTACTATAGCATAGTGTTCCCACTAGGGTTGACAATATTGCCGGATAACGTGGTAACCATGCTTATTATAACGGCCCTAAAAATCACTAAGTTTTAAGACCTTTTATTTTTGTGAATTTTTAAACATTCACGTCTAGTTTGTCGTTTCGTTCGATTTTAAAAAGCCGTTTTTCCTTTGCTGATATTGTTTCCCTTTTTATTTTTCTCAGAAGTGCAATTCTTCCTTTTAAATCCTTGCGGACGAGTCCGCTTTGCCATCGGCTGCCCATTTTTCCTCATCGCCAACCCTTTTTCTCTCAACCCGGCCGTTTTCTTTTCTTTCTTCTTTTCCTTTTTCTTTTCCCCTTCTATTTCTTTGGCCAGCTAGCGTAGGCTGGCCCAAAGTCAAGCCGAGCCAGCCCAGGCCGGCCCATTTCCCTTTCACCACCTCTGCCGTGAGGCAAAGTGCTGGTCATCACAGTTGTCCCTCCCGCCATCGACATGCAGATGCTTCCCGGCCACATTGACGCCTACGCATCACCCTCCTGCTCGCCACCAAGCTAGTCAAGCTCTAGCTAGTGCTCATCCACTCGGTCTCAGCTAGTCGGTGCCAACGCCGTTGTATCCATCCACCACACTGCCACTCTCTATCTCTCTTTCTATCTCTCTTTGTGCACCTCGTCGCTGGTCACCGCCTACAGGAAATAGGACCGCTACCACCTCCTCTCCATACTCCTCAAAGCCGCCCCGGCCACAATGCCGCTGTTCGTCGTCGCCGGAGAAAAGACGGCCCAAGCTCTGGCTCGGCCGCCTTCGCTTGACCTCTAAAATTCACCACCGTCAATCCACCGCGTTCCAAATTGAAGGTACAAATTGGTTCCTTGCATCACATGCTTCAAAACCCCTCTCCTTCCCCGGTGGAATGACCACCGGAGCCCCGCCGGCGCCGCCTTGTGTGGCTGCCCCTGCTCGGCCGCCTGTAATGAAATTTTGAAGGTAACAAAAGGCTCTCTTATTGTGATGAAAGCCGATATTAAAACTGCCAACTTGTACCATCTGCAGGGTACCACAATATTAGGTAATGTTGCTGCAATTTCTTATTCATTATCTAATTCCGATGCTACTAATTTTTGATATATGCGTCTTGGGCATATGAGTGAAATTGGTTTGGCAGAATTAAGCAAGAGATGATTGCTAGATGATCAAAGCATCGAGAAGCTAAAATTTTATGAACATTGCATCTTTGGCAACCATGAGAGGGTGAAGTTCAACACATCTATGTGAAGTTCAACACATCTACACATATTACAGAAGGTATTCTTGATTACGTGCATTCTGATATATAGGTGCTTGTTCACAAGATATCTCTAGGAGGTGCTCATTATATGATGATTATCACTAATGATTATTCTCGAAAAGTTTGGCCTAATTTTCTAAAGCACAAATATCAAGTGTTTTCTATATTTAAAGAGCGAAAGGCTATGGTTGAAAGACAGATCGAAAGGAAGGTGAAAATACTTCGTACTGACAATGGGATTGAGTTCTGTTCTAAGCAGTTTAAATCATATTGCAAGTTTGAAAACATTGTGAGGCACTATACCATTTCTCAGACACCTCAACAAAATAGCATAGCTGAGCATATGAACAGGACAATTATATCAAATGCCCATTGCATGTTGTCAAATACAGGTTTGTCTAGCAGTTTTAGACAGAAGCCGCTTCCATAGCTTGCTATCTTATTAATCGATCACCCAGTACTGCCATTGATAATAGGACTCCAATTGAGGTACGGTGTGGTTCCCCAACAAATTATTCAGACTTAAAAGTATTTGGTTGTATTGCCTTTGCTCCTATTGGTAATGGTAAATTGGAGCCTAGAGAAATTAAGTGCATTTTTCTTAGTTATCAATTTGGTGTGAAAGGCTATAAGCTATGGTGTTCTGAAACTAGAAAGGTTGTGCTTAGCAGAAACGTTGTCTTCCATGAATCGGTTATGTTACATGACAGTCCTTCCACTAATATTCCTGTTGAGAATTAGCAGAAAGTAAGTGTGCAGGTGGAGCACTTCAGCAGGTTAGGACATGGAACAGAGAAAGAAAATGTTCATACTAACCAAAATTCACCTATTATTGAAGATACAATTCTTTTACTGTTAAGCAACCACCACAACATTCTATTGCACTTGACAAAGTAAGGAGAACTATTAAACGCCCTGAAAGATTAATTGAAGAAGCGAACATAGTTGCTTATGCCTTCAGTGTGGCAGAAGAAATTGAAGGTAATTTAGAATCTTCTACATATTCTGAGGCTATTGTTTCTGATGATTGCAATAGATGGATAGTTGCTATGTATAATGAGATGGAGTCATTTGAAAAGAATAGTACTTGGGAACTGGTGAATTTGCCAAAGGAGAAAAAACCTATCCGTTGCAAGTAGATTTTCAAAAGAAAAAAAGGTGTGTCTCCAAGTGATGAGGCAAGATATAAAGCAAGGTTAGCTGCTAACGATTATAGCCAAATTCCAGGTATTGATTTCAATGATGTCTTTTCTCCAATTGTGAAGCAGAGTTCAATTCACACTTTACTCAGAATTGTTGCAATGCATACTTATGAACTAGAGTAATTAGATGTTAAAACTGTATTTTTACATAGGGAGTTAGAAGAGAACATCTATATAGAGCAACCTAAACGTTTTGTTGTTTCTGGAAAAGAAAACCTAGTATATAGGTTGAAGAAGTCTCTTTATGGGTTGAAGCAGTCACCTAGACAATGGTAGAAAAGATTTGACTCCTTTATGCTTTTTCAGAATTTTAGAAGATCAAATTTTGATAGATATGTTTATCTGAAAGTTGTTAATGATTCAGCTATATATTTGCTTTTTTATGTCGATTATATGTTAATTGCTGCAAAAGACAAATCAAATATAGCAAAGTTGAAGGCACAATTGAATAGTGAGTTTGAGATGAAGGATTTGGGTGTAGCAAAAAAAATTCTCGGTGTGGAAATTACTAGAGAAAGGCAATCTGGCAAATTATATCTTAGTCAGAAAGGTTATATTGAAAAGGTCTTTCGTTGATTTCATATACATGATGCAAAACCAATGAGTACTCCTTTCGCTGCACATTTTAGACTATCTTTAGATTTATATCCACAGTCAGAATATGATATTCGGTACATGTCTAGACTTTTATATTCAATTGGTTCACTTATGTATGCCACAATATGTTCTCATCCTGACTTATCATATGCATTGAGCCAGCAGATATATAGTTAATCCTGACAAAGAGCATTGGAAAACAGTTCAGTGGATTTTCAGATATTTGTGTGGTACTTCTAATGTGTGTTTGCAATTTGGGAGTTCTAGATATGGACTTGTTGGTTACGTGGATTCAGATTTTGCTGGAGATTTATATAAAAGAAGATTACTCACAGGTTATGTTTTCACTGTTGGAGGTTATGCTGTTAGTTGGAAGACAAGTCTGCAAGGAACTGTTGTCTTATCTACTATCGAAGCAAAGTATATGGCTATTTCTGAAGCTAGAAGCTATCTGGTTTAGAGGTTTGTACATTGAGTTTTTGGACATACGTTGTAACATACCCAAATTCTTAATTTGGAATTTTGACTTATCTAGAATACTAAAAGTGCATTTTGTAGGCTATATCTTGTGACCCTAGTGCATAAGATCAGACAAAGGTTCAATTAGTTAGCGTTAGCTCAAACAGGATAAAGTAAAATTCTTTTATCTTTGAAACGATACACTTTTCAAACGTCGAGTAAAATGTATTTGGTCAAACTAGGCTAGTTACCACATTTACAAAACCTTGTTACATTGTCACCGATTAAATTCATCGGCTGTTGTTAAAAGATTAACTGGACCCACAGAAAATTCCACACACATGATATATATATATATATATAAAATTTCGACCAAAACACATTAAGTCCTAGATGCAAAAATGGAGCACTTAATAAGTTTAACAATATGTAAAATAGCTGACAGCTCAAATGGCACGGTCAACTCTGTCAACAATTGAGTTTCAAATTCCAAACTCTAATTAGAAAATCTCCTCGTCCCTATGTCGGCAAACCATCGATGGTAAAGTATGATAATTTAAATAATCACAGGGTATGACCCCATGACACTAGAACGAAACCTCCTAACCACATGAATCGAGTTGGTAACTCGTCGAAATTCATTTAACCTCGAAGTGAATTACAAATGCCCCTTTAAACTCAATTTCAGTATAATAAAAAGAAAACAAACCAATTCAAATCATAAATAGTAACATGATGAATAATGTATGCTTGACTTGTGTGCATGGGTTGTTTTGGGTGTGTTTTTGGATCTTTCTTTGCATTTCATAATTAGGTTGCATATGCATTTCAATGGCAAAAAAAAACATAAAAATAATTTGTTCAACATAAAATCATGGAAAACTTCTCAGAAATACTAGACAACACACTTAAACTATACTAATTTTTGTAGAATTTTACCACTTCAGTTGATACATAAATAAAATCGCTCAAATCAGCAAGAATATGAGAAATGTTAATAACATCCTACCTATTTCACTTTTTCACCACTTTTAATCTAGGGCTCAACTACCTGTGCATGTTGGTCACCGTGTTGGTCAAGGTGAGCTCTACCTACCACCAGTAAATAGGGCCTAATCTAAATCACAAGTGAAACACATAAAATGATAGTGACAAAAAAATCCCTAAGTAGTAACTAAATACAGTTAACTACATTTTGATGCCCACTTTGCATTTTCACCAAAAATGGACTAAGGCACTTCTGCCTATGCATGTTGGCCAGCATATGGACCACAACCCCTTCTACTCATTACAATTTTACAAGAAGTTAAATCCAAATAAAAGTAAGTGAAATGTTATGCTCAAAGCAACAAACTAAGTGGGCATTAGGACTCTCTAGAAGCTGAGAATAACCTTAACAAAATGCCTACCTTGCAATTTCACCCCGATCATATCCTAACTCACCTATGAGTGCATGTTAGTCAAAATGTAGAACACAATTTCCTCTACCCTCAGCATTTTATCCATATTTTATACCTAAATTTAACTCAATGAAATTAAGCCCTCAAATCACTAAACTATTTCAGCTTCAGGACTTAGCCTTAAATTTGAGCATCAAAACTGTACAACTATGCCTATTTTGTAACCTTGCCAAAATTTAACCAAGCTTTTCTAGCAATGCCCCTTGGTCAGAATGTTAAACAAGTGTGCTTTACCACCAGGAATATTGGCCTAATAAAATTCACAAAGGAATAACATCAAAGGATAACTACAAAACCCTAAACAATATTAAACTGCAGTGAACAGTGTTATCAAGCCTCCACTACATTTTTACCATGGTAAAATCATGAGACTCCACATATTAGTCTACTCTCTGTGATTTCCTCCAATTTAGAACCCAAAACCACTAGGAGAAACCAAGGATGCAAAACAGCTCATGCCCATAGTTTGTGACTTAGCTTCTTGAAGGCGTTCTCTTCCCTCTCACTGCCAATGGCCCCAAACTCCATGGGTCCCAGCTGTAGGTGCTACAACACACCCCAGCCCAGACCCACGGCCTGGAAGGCAGCCACACACCCTCCATGCGTCGACAAAGCTCCCAGCCAGCCTCCAACTCACCCCACTGACAGCCCCCCGAGAGAAATCTCACCCTTTTCTCTTGTCCTCTCACCACCACCCTCTCCCCTCTTCGCACACCACGTTCCATAGAAAAACTTGTAGAGTGCGCCTCCAAATCGCCAGGAACACCGCCGTCTTCGTCGGCGCAGCAAGGTGTTCGATAGCCACCATCCTTACTCTGGTGTGTTTTGCTGCAAACCGAGCCTAGAAACGTGATCCACCCACCATGCCTAACTCCCTGTGCCACTTGTGCCCTATTCTGTGCAGGTCGAAGTCACGGCGTCACCATCACCGCTGTCCTCGGCCTCGGAGCACCGCTGCACATCGCATCACCGTTCCTGTCACGTCAGACCACCTCAAGCCAAGCCCTTGCACTGCCAAGATTGCCCTCGGCCTAGGATCAGAATGCCCCAAGAACGAAGGCTTGAGATGTCCCATCCCCAAACATGGTTAGAGTACTTTACTTGTGCTCATTTGGGTTTATACGTGCTTATATGAATGGCATATGCTTAGCCATGCTTAGAAATATGCAAATAACATTATAGTCACATTATAAATGAAAATTTGGGCATTATGTTACTTCCGGAAAGAGGTGAACCATCTAGTTATTTGTGAACTAAAATGGAGACAAACTTGTTTTAGACTTGGGCGGTAAGTGGTTGAAAGCCCGTTGATGTTGCCTAGAGGGGGGAGGGGGGGGGGGTGAATAGGCGTTCCTGAAAAATTCTCCAAATGCAGTGGTAAAATTCTGGTAGGAACCTCTAACCAAAATGGTAGGAGGCTCCGATCGGCTCTCTTGGACTGGCCGAGAGGGCTGGTCGGAGGTTCCAGCCAAGAACGCTAGAGGTTCCGACCCTGGAGTTCTGACTCTACCAAGACACTTCAATAATGGATAATTTTGACAAAGATTAAGTGTGGTGCAAGTAATAGGGTAGGAGATAAATGCTGGCAAGGGAAGATACAAAATAAGGCAATAACAAGAAAACACAATGGAGATACAAAGATTTTTTCCGAAGTTCGGATCACAAAGATCCTACGTCTCTATTGAGGAGCTCCAAAGAGCCGGGTCTCGATCGACCCCTTGCCTCACCAAGCGACCATGAAGATCAACTTGGTATCCACTAGAATTTACCTCTTTTCCTTGCGGAAGTGAGGTTAACCTTCACAAACTTTCCCGGGACAATCTACAACTAAAGGTTTCCTCCAAGAGAAATAAGCTCTAAGCAGCCAATCCGCGTTTTCCTCAAGTGCATAAGATCCTCCTGGCTTTCTCTCAACAAAACTTACTCAATTTCCCACTAGATCCTCATAAGAATCATAAAGGATGCACTAGAATTAGTTGGGAGAGCTCAAATGACCTTAGGAGAGGCTAGGAGACAGTAGAAATGAAGTGGAATGGCCAACCAACGGCTAGAAACAAAGTTTGGACTTTATAGGCATTGGCATACGTCACTTAGCCGTTATTCACACATTTTGGCCAGGAGGTTCCGACCCTAGGGGTAGGAACCTCCGGCCAACACTTAGTCTTTGGCCGAGAGAGTTGGTCGGAGCCTCCGACCCCAGGGGTAGGAACCTCCAACCTTGACACTGAAACTAGCCCATCCCAAGTGTATGTGTTGTGCCAAACTGATGGACTCTTAGCTATTTGGATCTTAAGCACTTGAGTGGTCTTGAAACATTGTTTGTAACCCCTCTTGATAGTACGGTTTTTCTACGACTGAAAAGAAAATTTAAAAGAATTTAAAATAAACTCCGAGTCGCTTTGCTGTTTTTATGTCATGTTTTTGTGGGGGTTTCCATGCACCACACCAAGCAACCTGGGACTAATTCTCTGCACAATTCTCGATAAACTCATTAGTCCCTTAACCGCTTTGTTATTAATCCACCAAAACCCACTTAGGGGGTTAGATGTACTTTCAATCTTCTCCTTTTTGGTGATTGATGACAATACGGTTAAAGCTTACAACAGAATGAATATATAAATTTGATTTTGAACAGAAGGAGATGAACTTGGCTCCCCATAGAAATATGCATATATTAGTGAGAGTGAAGTATATATGCATATTGAGTATTTGAGAAACATGAAAAGCCTCATTCATCTATTTTTATTCGTGGGGTGCGAAGTGTGACATGATAAACAATATATAAAATGCATATGACATGGCAAACACACAAAACATGAGAAATAAACATCACATCACATTGCATGGCATCACAAGAATAATTTAAATACTGAAATTAAACTATAACCATAATTAAACATTCATTACATCTCAGAATATGATCAATACATGTCCAAAGGCCAATAAGAAATCTAGGAACCCTAAAGACAGGAGAGGGGGGTCGGAACCTCCGGCCTTATGGTCGGAGGTTCCGGCCATACTGCAGAGCAGTCAATAAAGGTGAGAAGAGTCCCCTTCATTCTGAATTGTCTCCACCTTCGGCATCAAGGCACCAAAAAGAGAGGAAAACTAGGGGAAGAAAGGACTCAATCATCATTGGAGGGGATGATCTCAGTGTCGCCGGACGCTGTACTGCCTGCAGTGCCGGTCTCATCATCAGGGGCAATAATCTCTGTATTGCCACTGGTGGCATCATCATCCCTCTCAATAATGGGAGAAATGTCGTAGGCTGGCTGAAAAGGAGGAGCTACAAGTGTAAAGCCAGGTTGGAAGGGTGGAACATCTAGCACAAAGGCAGACTGAACTGATGGAGGAGCTGCCACAGGCTCATCATCCTCATCACCATTGTCCTCACTGCTGTCCCCATCCTCCTCATCATCCTTCCCATTATTATCATCATGATAGGAGTCCTCCTCTGTGTCTTCATCAGAAGCTGCCTTGGACTCAGAATCTCCAAAAGATCTTGTGGAAGGGCCTACGCCACTGGCGATGTGTTGAGCAGTCTCATGGGCAGCAAAGGGATCCTCAAAAACCTCATTTGAAGAGTCATTGAAGACTGTCTTGTTGGCATCCCTCAACATCTCCTTCTGCTGGCGCTCCATCTTCTTGATCTTCACAGCGTTCTTAGTATAGATGTTGAAGATGGCCTTGAGTGCCGTCTTGATAGGCGACTCGAAAGTCTGAGAAGAAGAGCTGGACCGAGAGGTAGCTAAAGGAAACTTCACTTCAGGCGAAGCTGGTGGATGGTAAGCCTTGTGCTTCACCTCCTTCTCAAACACGAGACCAGACACTTCCTCTATCATCTTTATGATATAAGGAGCATAGGCACATCCTCTTTTGGGCTCCACCACGATGTTGAAGATATCAAACCAGATGTACTTCATGACACTGACAGGTGGCTGATTTCTCCTCAACCTTGCAAACAAAGAGTAGTGGCGAGCGGGGAGAGCTGTGGCATCGCCATCCTTAGGAGAGAGAGCTGCCCTGATCATGTTCAGGAGAATTTTGTAGGGAAGAAGAAGCCCCTTGGTAGTGCCCATGCAGTTTTTGGGCACCCCATCGGTATATAGAAACAAGGTCCTCTAAATGGGCAGTGACTTCTCACTATGCAGATTCGGCCTGTTGAGATCATCAGGATCCAACCCCAAAAGGCTGCAAACTGAGAGATAGTAACTGTGTACTCCACACCCTGAGTCTGCCATCTCATCTAAAGCCCATGCTGTGGACTCTCCTCAAAGAACACGATTGCGTAAAACTGACCGATCACCTTCTCACTTCAGTCATACTGTAGGCCCATGATACCTCCAATATTCTTGTTCAGGCAAAGCTTTATCACATCCTTGAAGATCCGCC
This sequence comes from Oryza meyeriana var. granulata, assembly GCA_003991445.1. Taxonomy (NCBI): domain Eukaryota; kingdom Viridiplantae; phylum Streptophyta; class Magnoliopsida; order Poales; family Poaceae; genus Oryza; species Oryza meyeriana. The sequence goes on from RYFJ01001278.1 coordinate 256,935, forward strand.
CCTTCTAGCGCTGCATGTACTCCTAGTTAATATACTTCATCTCCATGACCAGCTTGGGTCGACTCATGAAGACTGAGTTGTACCAGTCCACTTGGACAGCAGTGACAAAGCGGGGGTCTGATAACTCCGGAGGGAGAGTATTTGGGTTCAGCTTCCTGTCTGTCTCCCCTTGCCACATTGTGCAGATAATCAAAATGTTGCCTAGCAATGTGGCCAAAGGGAGTAGTGCTGACGGCCCTGTGCTTGAGCACTCGGATTGGGTCATCGAAAGTCCCACTGCCACCACTGCGAGATCCACCATGCCTTGGTGGCGGTGGTGCATTAGAATCCCTAATCTCCAAGGCAGAGCTACGAGTTTGTCTTGTAGATGGAGGTTGTGTAGCAGCCCTCTTGCCTTCGCCTGCCCTCCTGCTGCTGCTAGCACGAGCCAGTCCCTTTCTCTTGTTAGCCCGTTTGGGAGGCAACTCCTGATCACTTTGGGTACCGGAGGTGGAGACATCTTGTCTTGCCTTTTGACGCTTCTCTCGAGCCATTGACACTGAAATACAACCATGGAATTGTTGACGCCAAAATTTGGTACGATTCGTATCGGACTCGGTTAAGGAAAGAGATTATGTCAGCCGGTGGAAGCTAATCCAGAAGAAGCTGAGTACAGGAAGGAATCGTGAAGACCACGGCATGGTAGTTAATTACCTTATCTGTTAATTAGGTAGTTTTAATAATTTTTAGGAAAAACCTGATCTCGTGTCCGGTCAGGACTTGTTAATTTTCCTTTTATAGTTAGGAAACTCCTGTTTCGTATCCGATCAGGACTGTATCAACTCGGGGTATAAATACGTATGCCCGGAGACCTTGTAAATCATCTCACAGATCAATATCAAATTCGGCGCATCGCCACCCTTTTCGATGGGTTCTTGCTTCTCGAGCCGGGCTGCATCGGTTAGGTCCGAACTCCTACGAGAGGGTAAGACTCGTTACCCCTTACCCAGGTGTATCTACTTTGTCTACGGCTGCATCAGTTAAGTTTGATCTCTTAGGCCAAGTAGATATACCACATCACGCGTGCGTAGTTTTTATCGGCTTACTGGGTGTAACTTATCGACAGTTTGTGTTGCATCGGTTAGGTCCGACCTATTAAACTGCTCCGATAAGTTATTCCTGATAGGTTGATGGATTTTACGCAAGTGTCTTATCGGAGTGTATAGCCGATAAGTTATCGTACATCACAATTGCATTAGATCTATCAGCTCATCGAGGTTCTTTTATTATTATTAATCTGTGCTGCATCAATGGAGTTTGACCTACTAGATTGATAATAATAGATTTATCCTTGTTAAGCCGATGGATGTTTAGGCGATGTTTTATCGGAGTGCTTAGCCGATAAGTTATCTTTTTACTAGATAAAGCCGACTGCATTGTCTATTGATTATTATTCTGCATATCTACTCTTTCATCGGCTTCTAGCCGATGTCCAAGTGTTTTCTCGGCAGTCGGCTGGCTTATCATTTGCTTATATTATCATCGATTCTATCATCGGCTTCTTAGCCGATGCGCAAGTGCTGTTGGTAGTCGGACACGAGGAAGGACTCGGGCGTGGGCACAAGCAAGGACTCGGGCGCGGGCACGAGCGAGGACCCGAGCGTGAGCACGGACGAGACCTGGGCGCGGGCACAGGCGAGGGCTCGGGCACGGGCACGGGCAGTACCTTAGGTTTATAGCCGATGCTCAAGCATTCCTTCGGCAATCGGCTGGTAGGATTCTTATCGGCCGATTGGATCACTGAGCTAATATTTTCTATCTCCTTGTCAATTGCGGGGTCAAATTGACTGGCACGCCTACGAACCTCAACATCTTAGGACCTGCACTGGAGCTAAGCAGATCTCCTAGGCCTTCGCGTGTCTAGTGCATCAAACCATATCATCGGCTTGTTCCCAACGCTGCCGGTGATTTTCGGTGTCAACAGGAATCAAGGAAAGTACTGAGGTCAAAGATATATTGGAAGAACCAAGGTTACATAGGCTAGTAGAGACAGCTAGTCGGAAGGTCCGACCTAAGGGTCAGAACCTCCGGCCTTGAGGACCGGAACCTCCGGCTGACACAAGGCTGCAACTTTGATCTTCAAAACTAGACAATGCATTTGATGCAAGACAACAGATCGATGTTCTAGGGATGTGCAAGAAAGTTTTCTACCAAGGGAAACTTGTCCTAGGTTCACATATTGAGAGATCGGATCAAAAGTATGAAAAACCTAATGAATGAGATCGAAACCAATACCTTGAGATGAGGAAGCACAAAAACGTCGATGGGATGGAGTCTTCGACCACCAAAGAGGAAGGAAATGTGAATGCCCGAAGGTTTTTGATGGTTAGAGTTGAAAATCACCCAAATGAGAAGGGGAGCAAGTTAGGGCCGAGAGGGGATGAAATGAGGAGAGAAAAGAACTCCCAACCGCCCACAGGAGAGTAAAAACCATCGGTCGGCCGGAACCTCCAGGCTCGGGGGCCGGAGCTTTCGGCCTGGTTTTTGAAAGGAGGGAAGCGTCGGAGCCTCTAGCCCTATGGCCGGAACCTCCGACTATATTTTTCTGGAAAAGGGAAAATAAGAGTATTTTGGCCCAAAGAAGGTGGACATGATTTCCCGTTGACCCATATGTGACCAGAAGTAATCAATGAGCATATAACAATGGTCACAAATGAAGATCAACAACGCAAAGAACCAAATTTTCGCAATGGAAAACTAGCACACAAGGATTTTCACAATATTTTGAGAAAATGAGTTGGGGAATGTTGGAGCTTCATTCCTGGTGGTAAGACTATTTTCTACACAAGAAGAGGCCTCAAAAACACAGAAGCTCACTTTGATTGACATCCTTTTAACCCATTCTTGACTTAGATTAGTCAAGTACTTAGTCATGCAATGTTTCGAGAATCTAAGATATTGAGCTCACTTCTAAGCTCGCAAAACCTCTGCTCATCTAAGGGCTTGGTGAAGATATCAGCAAGTTGTTGTTCGGTTCTCACATGGGTATTGGTGATATCTCCTTTGGCTTCGTGGTCTCTCAAGAAGTGGTGACGTATGTCAATATGTTTGGTTCTTGAGTGTTGGACGGGATTATTAGCTATTTTGATGATGCTCTCATTGTCACAAAGGAGTGGGATTTTGGTCATTGTGTAGCCATAGTCTTAAAGAGTTTGCTTCATCCAAAGGAGTTGAGCACAACACGAGTCGGTGGCTATGTACTCTGCCTCGGCGGTGGATAGGGCAATGGAGTTTTGCTTTTTGGAGGCCCAAGAAACTAGAGACCGTCCAAGAAATTGACAAGTCCCCATTGTGCTCTTGCGGTCAACTTTACACCCGGCATAATCGGAATCGGAATCTCCAATTAGCTCAAAATCACAACCCTTAGGGTACCAAAGACCGAAATTAGGAGTGTGCACCAAATATCTTAGATTCTTTTAATGGCAATAAGATGACATTCTTCAGGCGCCGCTTGAAAGCGAGCGGACATGTACACACTAAGCACAATATCTGGTCTAGATGTACAAAGGTAAAGAAGAGATCCAATCATGAAGTGATATACCTTTTGATTCACCGGTTTGCCGTTGTCGTCGAGGTCGAGATGCCCATTTGTTGGCATTGGAGTCTTGATGGGCTTGGCTCCCTCCATCTCGAATTTCTTGAGAATGTCCTTGAGATACTTTGATTGCGAGATAAAGGTTCCATCCTTTTGTTGCTTGACTTGAAGCCCGAGGAAGAAAGTGAGCTCCCCCATCATCGACATCTTGAACCTCCTAGTCAAGATCTTGCTAAATTTCTTCACTAAAGAAGGATTAGTAGAGCCAAAGATTATGTCATCGACATAAATTTGGCACACAAATAAATCATTCTTGAATTTCTTAGTGAAGAGAGTAGTGTTGGCTTTGCTATTTCAAAGCCACATTTTAGTAGAAAAGTCGCGAATACATTCATTACCAACCTCTAGGGGCTTTCTTGAGCCCGTAGAGCGCCTTGTGAAGCTTGTAGACATAATTTGGATGTTTGGGATCTTCAAACCCGGGCAGTTGCTCCACATACACCAACTTGGAGATTGGTCCATTGAGAAAAGCACTCTTGACGTCCATTTGATAAAGTTTAAAATCATGGTTAGCGGCATAAGCTAATAAAATTCGAATGGACTCAAGGAGAGCAAAAACCGGTGCAAAGGTTTCACCGAAGTCGAGGTCCTCGACTTAAGTGAACCCTTGAGCCACTAACCGTGCTTTATTGCGAGTAACCACTCCATTTTCGTCTTGCTTGTTGCGGAAGACCCACTTGGTGCCGATGACGTTTTGCTTGGGTCTCTCCACTAATGACCACACTTGATTGCGGGTGAAGTTGTTCAACTCTTCTTGCATGGCCATCACCCAATCCGCACCAAGTGCGTCCTCGACCCTAATTGGCTCCAAAGACGAGACAAAAGAGTAATTCTCACAAAAGTTAGCAACCCGAGAGCGAGTGGTTACCCTTCTTTGGATATTACCAAGAATGTTGTCGACAGGATGATCTCTTTGCATGGTGTGGTGAATTCTTGGATGGTGCACCGAGGGGACTTGAGCTCACACGGTGTCTCTTGGCTCACTAGTGCCCTCGGCATCGATCCCATCCACTCGTACTAGATCGTCCTCTTGATCAACTCTTGTGCTTGGAGGCGCCACTTGTGTGGAAGGAGCTTGTTCGGTGCCTCTTTGCTCCTCCGACTCTTCTAGCGGCCTCACCTCTCCAATTGCCTTTTTCTCGACATCGTGTCCCGTGACTCCTTCACCTAGCATCTCAAGCTCAACTTGCTCCACTTGGGAGCCATTAGTTTCATCAAATGTCACATCTCTCGTGGTTTCAACAATTCCGGAGACTTTGTTGAAAACACAATAGGCGTGAGCATTTGACTCATATCCGAGTAGGAATCCTTCATCCACTTCTGGAGAAAACTTGGATGAGTGAGGTCTCTTACTCAAAATGGAACATTTGCAACCAAAAACACGAAAGTAGGAGACATTGGGTTTGTTATCGGTGAGGAGTTCATATGCCGTCTTTTTGAGAAGTTTGTGGAGGTAGAGGCGATTTAGCGCGTGACACGCGGTGTTCACCGCCTCCACCCAAAAGATGTCCGGGGTCTTGTATTCATCTAGCATAGTCCTTGCCATCTCAACAAGAGATTGGTTCTTCCTCTCCACCACTCCATTTTGAGGTGGATCATATGTGTGGAGGCCATGGGCCCTGGGTACCTCAACACAAGCATATGGGCCACTCGGATAGAGGATGGGCCGAGTCTTGTAATTAGAGATAAGATGGCATCCGACAGACTTTGCCTTGTACAGTAAGGAACATACAGTCCTAGTCGGATAAGTTCTATCTCTAAAAGGAGATCCCTTGGCTGTATTCGGTTGGGACTCCTACCTTGTATCCCTGTCCCCCAGTATATAAGGGGAGGTAGGGGCCCCTTGAGGGCAGAAGAAAATATAACATCCTCAGAGGAATAACACGAACTGGACGTTAGGATATTACCTCATATCGAGGGCCTGAACCAGTATAAAATCCCTTTGTGTTCCTCTGCAATTCACCGAGTTTCACCTTGCCGAGTAGCCCTATAGTTATATTGCCGGTGTAAAACATCGACAGTTGGCGCACCAGGTAGGGGCTCCGGCGAGTCTCACATCTACAAGCTCGATGGATCCAGCAACCAGAGTCAAAGGCGGCAAGTTCTCTCCGGGAGACACAATATCCTTTGGAAGCCTCGACTTCATCGTCGACCAGATCAGCAATCTCTCTTTGGCCGAAGCAGATCCAATCCAACCGGCCGAGGAACCAGCCAACTCCGCGCCAGTCGGCCAACATGACGCCGCAATCTCCTTCGCTGATCTACTGTGGCAGACCTTCACCTCGCCGAGCCTCGGGACACTCTCTCTTTCGGCGTCGGCTTGCGCTTGGCCTTGAGCAGCCCGGGTCGGGCTAGGAAGGAGGGAGATCGTCAATCTCCCGTGCAAGCTTGGCAACGCCGCGGATCTACATCCCACGCGGTTGACCCGATTCCCCTCGGTTCAGTTTGGACAAGGCCTAGAGCTGCTCCAGATTGGATCTCGGGGAGGTCGGAGTCATCTAACACCCGATGAACTACTCGGATTCTGACTCCAAGTCGGACAACGGTTCGAACACGGGTTTGGACTCCAGTCTGGTGAGTTTCCTTCTGCCTCGTGAAATATTCATGGCTTCAACGCCACCCCCAGAGGTACGCCAACTACAAGAAGAATAGCAGGAGGAGGCCCGTCGACTACGACAACAAGAGGAAGCTGATTGTGAGGCTCGCAATGATGGGCTACGCAGGGCTGGGCAAACCGCTCAGCAGCAGATTTTCCAGACCAAAGTCGGCGACCACGACGTCTTTGTCATGCCACAACAGAATGTCGTGGCCGCCGCAACCCTGCTGGACACAATCCAGCTTGGGCTTGATCACCAGGCCACCTCGACTATCGCCAAGCTCAAGGCGATGATCACAGCTGCTGCCTATCAGCAGCAACAGCAGTTGGGCGACACTCTTGTACCGACCCATCGGTCGGGTTCTCTGGCGGCAGGCTCATCGACATCAGCACGACGCAGGGCAGCTGGCTCGGGTCAGCCACGTGAGGAGTCGCGACAAACTACACTCGGCGACACCAATAATTACGACCGGCGGCGACACCAGTACGATCGCCAGCCTAACCAAGACCTCCGAGTACCCCTCCAACGCGATCTCAGATACAACATCAATGCCCGGCGCCGTCAACGAGAAGAAGAAGAGCGCCGCCGACTGGAGGACGAGAACGAGCATTTCGGCCTTCATCACGAGCGGTTCAACCGCCGTCATCGGAGCCGGAGCCCTCATGAACACGAAGGTGTTCAGTTTTCACCATGATCTCCAGGACGTTGACTGGCCGTCGGGCTTCAAGCCTACGGGGATAGAGAAATACGATGGCAAAACCAACCCCGAGTCCTGGCTCACCGTATACACCCTGGCAATTCGAGCTGCCCGGGGCGACCATAAAGCCATGGCTAACTACCTCCCAGTCGCATTAGCCGACTCGGCGAGGACATGGCTCACAGGGCTCCCGAGGCGGTTGATTGGTTCCTGGGGAGAACTCAGGGAGCGGTTTATCACTAACTTTCAAGGGACCTATGAGAGACCATCTTCCGAACATGAGCTATATCAGCTCCACCAGAAGAAGAACGAGTCTCTATGAGAATTCATCAAGAGGTTTTCTGAGAAGCGCAACCAGATCCCAATGATTAGAGACGAGGCTGTCATCGCCGCCTTCCGCAAGGGAGTAAAGGATGCCCCGTTCATCGCGAAGTTCACTCAGAAGCCACCAGCCACCGTCCGGGCTCTTTTCGACATGGCGAACAAATACGCCGACTCGGTTGAAGCGGTCGCAGAGGCCCTCGAAGAGAAGAAGGAGTCCCGACAGAAGGACCAGAAGGCGAAAGCCGACAATGAGCCATCATAGAACAAGTCCGGCAGCCGCAAGCGAAAGTCAGACAACGAGGTGGCCAACATGGAGCGCACTCGGTCGCGGCCCCAACGCAATAACGACTACTAGAAAGTCATGAACGGGCCATGCCCCTTCCACCTCAAGGGCAAGCACGCGGCCAAAGACTGCTTCATGCTCAAGAAGTTTGCTTCCAAGCAGGCTTCATCATCTGGCGCCAATAAGAGCAAAGACGATCAGGACCCGGCTGACGATTTTCAAGATCCTCAGGCCGAACTCAACCATATTTTCAGAGGGCCATCTGCGTATGAGTCCAAACGCAAGCAGAAGCTAACAGAACGCGATGTCAACACAATCTACGGCAGACGCCCCCCAATACCTACGCTGGTCAGAGATGGCCATTACATTCAACCGCGCAGATCACCCAGATCGGGTTTCGCACCCGGAACGATACCCACTCGTCCTGGACCAGGTCATCAAGAACATCAGCCTGAAGTAAACCCTCATCGATGGAGGCAGCGCGCTCAACATCTTATTCGCCAAGACCTTGGATGAGATGAAGATCCTCGTTCAAAACTACGGCCGAGTACCGTGCCCTTCCACGGGATTATTCCCGGCCTGTCTTCAACACCACTCGGGCAGATCGCCTTACCGGTCACCTTGGTACGCGGGATAACTTCCGCACAGAAAACATCTGCTTCGAGGTCGCCGACTTCGAGACTGCGTACCACGCAATACTCGGACGACCGGCGCTCGCCAAATTCATGGCGATACCACACTATACATATATAGTGCTCAAGATGCCAGGACTAGCAAGAGTCCTCTCCTCCGCAGCGACGTCAAGCAAGCCTTCACCTGCGATAAGGAGAGTTGCGAACTGGCACAATCACAAGAGGCGGCAGTCGGGTGCAATAGCATTTAGCACGCCGTCACAAACGAAGTCGAGCAAGATCAAGTTCCGGCAAAAAAGGCAGCGAAGTCGGGAATTTCAGTGGACTCTAACACGAAGAAGATCCCCCTGGACCCTTCCGACCCCTCCAAGACTACTCTAGTTGGGACCGGACTTGACCCCAAATAGGAAGACGCGCTCGTCACCTTCCTACAAACCAATAAGGATATCTTCGCATGGAAACCGTCCGACATGCCGGGCGTACCAAGGGAGGTGATCGAGCATGCCCTAAATGTGAAGACAGACGCCAAGCCAGTCAAGCAACGGTTGTGGCGCTTCGCTCAAGACCGCAAGGATGCTATCCAAGAGGAGATCACCAAGCTTCTCGCAGCCGGGTTCATCAAAGAGGTCTATCACCCGGATTGGATGGCTAACCCAGTTCTAGTCCGGAAGAAAAACTGTAAATGGTGCATGTGCGTCGACTATACCGATCTCAACAAGGTGTGCCCCAAGGACCCATTTGGTCTCCCCAGGATAGATCAGGTGGTAGATTCAACAGCAGGGTGCGACCTTCTCAGCTTTCTCGACTGTTACTCAGGATACCATCAAATCAGCCTGAAGGAGGACGATTGCTTAAAGACATCTTTTATCATGCCGTTTGGAGCGTACTACTACATCACTATGCCGTTCGGTTTGAAAAACGCTGGAGCAACATATCAATGGGCTATTCAGCGGTGTCTGCACGATCAGATCGGGTGCAACGTGGAAGCGTACGTCGATGACGTGGTGATCAAGACCAAGTCCAGAGAAGACCTCATTGCTGACTTGGAAGAAACCTTCCAAAATCTTCGAAGATTCAAGATGAAGTTGAACCCAGAAAAGTGCGCCTTCGGTGTGCCATTCGGCAAGCTACTCGGCTTCATCGTCTCGCATCGCGGCATTGAGGCCAATCCGAAGAAAGTCAACGCAATTCTCAACATGGCTCCCCCGACTAACCTAAAGGACGTCCAGAAGCTGACGGGCTGCATGGCGGCACTCAGCCGATTTATTTCCTGACTGGGCGAACGGGGTATGCCCTTTTTCAAGCTACTCAAGAAGGTGGACAATTTCCAATGGACTCCGGACGCCCAGCAAGCCTTCGAAGACTTCAAGCAATTCCTCACATCACCCGCCGTGTTGGCATCACCTATGCCCCCAGAACCACTAATGCTATATCTGGCGGCAACTACTCAGGTAGTCATCACGGTGTTGGTGGTCCAACGATCCGAACAGGGTCACATCCAAAAAGTTCAACGGCCGGTCTACTTTGTCGGCGAGTTCCTTGCCAACTCAAAAACGAGATACCCGCAGGTCCAGAAGCTGCTTTATGGCCTACTCATCACTACCTGGAAGCTGGTGCATTATTTCCAAGCACATCAAGTTACGGTGGTCACATCGTTTCCACTCGGGGACATCCTGCATAGTAGCGAGGCCACTGGCCGAATCGCTAAATGGGCGCTCGAGCTGATGGCGTTCGACATCACCTTTTAGCCATGGACAGCAATTAAATCACAAGCTCTAGCCTACTTCGTGGCCGAGTGGACGGAAATTCAATTGCCCGCATCAACATCGAAGCTAGAGTATTGGACAATGTACTTTGACGGTTCTCTAAGGATCAGTGGCACCAGGGCTGGTGTCGTACTGACATCCCCCACCGGCGAAAAACTCAAGTACATCCTACAAATCTACTTCCCGGCTTTCCACAACGTTGCTGAGTACGTGGCACTCATCCGCGGGCTCTGCATCGCTACATCACTCGGCATTCATCGACTGGTTGTGCACGGGGACTCTCAACTCGTGGTAAATCATGTCATGAAGGACTGGACATGTCTCGACAACACCATGGCGGCATACTGTCAGGAGGTCTGCAAGCTGGAAAACAAGTTCGACGGGTTGGAGATAACACATGTACTACGACGCGGCAGACGAATTGGCAAATATGGGATCCAAGCGAGAGGTGGTCTCGACAGGGATCTTTGTCGAGCAACTTATGGAGCCATTAGTCAGGAAGAAACCGGCACTAGTTCAGTCGGGAGGCGAACCTACCCCGGCGACAGACGAGGTGCTTCACATATGTCCAGACTGGCGAACTCCTGTTCTCAAATTCCTCTTGGACGACGAACTCCCAGAAGATTGCAGTCAAGCCGAACAGATTAAGCGTCGAAGAAAAAGCTTTTTATTAATCGGACAAGACCCGTACCGAAGAAGTGCATCTGGTGTCCTCATGCGCTGCATCACCACCGAGGAGGGCAAGCAGATCCTGCAGTCGATCCACTCGGGCATATGTGGCAACCACGCCGCATCCAGGACGTTAGTCAGAAAGGCTTACCGGCAGGGATTTTTCTGGCTAACAGCAATAATAGACGCCAAAGACATCGTTCGCACATGCGAGGGTTGCTAGCTCTACGCAAGACAAACCAATCTTCTAGCCCAAGAACTACAAACAATCCCAATCTCTTGGCCCTTTGCAGTATGGGGGCTTGACATGGTCGGGCCTTTCAAGAAAGCGCCAAGAGGGTTCACACACTTGTTCGTCGCAGTGGATAAATTCACCAAGTGGATTGAGGCTAAACCCATTGCAACAATAACAGTGGCACGAGCAAAGGACTTCATCATGAGTATATTATACCGGTTTGGGGTCCCTAACCGCATCATCACCGACAATGGTATCCAGTTCACGGGCGGCGTATTCCAAGACTTCTGTGAAGATTTCGGCATCAAGATCTGCTACACATCTGTGGTACACCCACAGAGCAACAGACAGGTCGAACGAGCCAATGGTATGGTCTTACAAGGTATCAAGGCAGGATATTCAGCCGACTACAATCATATGCGGGCCGGTGGGTACAAGAACTCCCATCTGTTGTCTGGTCTCTCAGAACCCCGGTTAGTCGGGCAACAGGGCAATCCTCTTTCTTCCTGGTCTACGGTGCTGAGGCTATGCTACCTACCGAGTCACAGTTCGGCTCTCCACGAGTTCGGGCTTACTCAGAAGACATCTCTAATAACACCTGATTGGTTGAATTAGATCAGTTGGAAGAAGCAAGGGACATCGCAACAATCCAGTCGGCAAGGTATCTACAAAGCCTGCGTCGCTACACAATCGCAATGTCCGTGGCCGTGCCTTTTGGTCGTGGATCTCGTCTTGAGGAAATACTAACCACAAAGACAGGCACAAATTATCCCAATCTAGGAAGGGCCGTTCATATAGCTGAGGTCACGTGGCCAGGAGCTACGATGAAGACCGAAGACGGTGCCCTTATCAGCAACTCATGGAATATAGAACAGCTACATCCTTTCTATACCTGAGTTTTACATTTTTTCCATGTGTACAATTCTTTCTTGACTCACTACGTCGCTTGTCTCAACTGAGTAGTGAGTCGGGGGCTGCATGTTTATATGTGCTTTGTCAATTATATACGAGCGTGCGTTACTTAAGTTATGAAGTTTTACTACGATTCTATTACGTTTGCCTGAGTACAGATTTCTGGTGAACGATTTTTACTAAGTTCCTATAGGCTAACTTGGCGTAGACTATATTGTCGGGTAAAACTAATGACAACTGAGTAACAACTTAGGGCTTGGCGGCATTGCACATATATTTACACATGCTCTCTACAAAAGTTTTGGCATACCGACTACATGATATATTGCTCTTACAGACCCAGGTCTCGGGTGATTATCTCTGCAGTCGGCTTTGCCCAAGCTATCAGCTCCAGAGCCTCCTCTGGTGTCGTCTCCTTGGCAAACCCTTCCCCGATGGCTTCAATGTCTGCCCTTGGGTAGATGGATTTGGTCATCGCCAGGGTTTGGGCCACGCCGGCAATGATACACTCATCCGAGTACCTCTTCAAGGCACTCGGTGCGTCTTCAAGGCGCGCCTCCACTTGGGGAATCCTGGTGCAGCTGGTTCCCACGGGACGAGGATCTATGAGGTCAAGGAGCCCTTTCACCGACTCAACAAGGTCAACCTGTGCCCACCGGACAAGTCTTATCTCCTCCCTGTACGCCTCAAATTGGGCCTGGGAATTGACCTTCGCGGCTACCTGGGTTCACCGACGAGTAAACTCGTTAGGCAAAACTGTAGACGGAGTAACAAATGGATTGGTTAAAGTCACTGTTAGGGCAGAGGCTTACTTTCGTAGTCGGCCTCTCACTTGGCTATAGCCTTCTCCAGTTCAACCTTTTCTTGTTTGAGCTTGGCATTGGCCTTAATCAGATCGGCCTTGTCTCTTTCAAGCTCGCCCCTGGCTCTCTCGGCCTTTCTCCTGTTCGGGACTTCAACTCGGCTTCGAGGGCTGCACATCAACAGTCAAGTGCTCAGCATGACAGTCAGGACACAACTGGGCAGTTGAGAAACAACACAGCTGGAGAAATCACAAGAAGGGCTTGGTCAAGAAGGTTTATGCGGGGAACTTACCCCTGATCTTCTTAGCTTGGTCCCACTTTTTGGTCCTAAGCTGAGTAACAGCTTCCCTCAGCCAAGTCTCCCGCCCCTCCAATGTGGCCTTCAGCTCCCGGAGCTAGCCTAATTCTTGGAGATGAGGGGTGACCTCAGTTAGGAGCTTGTTCATTTTCTCAGCGTGGTCGACGAGTCTCTAAGAAAAGCAAGTTAGAGCAGAGTCGGCAGTCCGAACGCTTTCATAAGGAAGACTATCAAAACCTCAGTATGGCGAAGATGACACCTGAACCCCCTGGGAAGCGGCGATTGTGGCCTGGAGCAAGCCCTCAAGCTCCTTTCTCGCCACGGTCTCGTTGTGTTTGTATCTCTTAGCGGTTCCGTTAGGTGCCGTCCAGAAGAATGTCCTGGCAAAATTACGCGGTGGCGCCTCAATCCTGGGGAGGTTCGGCACTTCAGGTGGCGGCGATGATGACGACGACGAGGGCGACCATGGCGGCGACGGAGTCCTGGCCCCCACCTCGGCGACCCCTACGGCCTCGGGGGCTGACTAGGGGGCTCCACTGAGGGCTTCCACAATAGGCGTTGGCTCAGGGGCCATGACAGCAGCCTCGGCAACCGCCCCTAGGTCGGACGGCGCCGGCAGCCCAGCAGTTGGGACCACCTCAGTCTCCGCGACTGGGACGGCCTCCGGCTCAGCAGGTGTGCTCGCAGGCGCCGGCTCGGCTGGGGTGGGCTCTACGATCAAGGCGGCCGGTGCGGTCTCCTTAAGATCGATGTCGGCGTGTTTCCTGCACAACAAATCGGACATCAAAACACTGCTACAGCGGACAAGAATTTCAGAAGATCCAAAGCAGCTCACCTTTTGGAAAACTTAAGTTTCCTGCCGGGTGATCCAAGCCCCAGTGGCGCGCTGCGACCAGCTACCGAGCCAGTCGGCGTCGCAGTCGGTGGTGGCGTTCCTTCCTGAGTTGGCCTCGTTTGCGGTATGGCCGGCTCGGGCGCCTGGGTACTCAGCGGTGCCTACCCCAACTGCGTACTCGGCGGTATCTTGACGGGCTTGACCAAGTTGAGCTCAACTGCGTTGGTCCCGGTCTAGGACTTGATGGCCTGGGTGCCACGCCGGCAGTGTCCCTTATCTTCAGACTTCCTGCCGTGGCACTCTGTTAGTGATATGCCCTAGAGGCAACATGGAGATGTTATATATATCACATGCTATGTTTATAATGTATTGATTTGTTCCTTGAAATAGACACCATCATTATTGATCTATGAGTATGTGACTTATTCATGAGACTCTTAATGTCAAATGTTGCTATTTCTAAATGATCCCTGATCATATATCATATGAGGAACAAATATGATTCTAATATCAGCATATGTATTGATTGATGATCATGTCTCATGGATCATGGCATGGAGATGCCAAATCGATAATATGGACATATGTTAGTGAACATATGTTGGATAGACCCGCCATGAGATACTGCAGAGATTTCATGTGTCATCAGTTAGTCTCAAGTAGTGTTTATGTAGAGTCCTTAGACTTGAGATCATCATGGTTCCCAACATACGTAGTAGCTTATTTTGGGACTACTAAACACTACTCCGTAATTGGGTAGTCATAAAAGTAGTCTTCAGGTTTGCTATGAAACATGTAGTGGGATATGAATGATCAAGATAGAATTTGCCCCTCCTTATGGGAGAGATATCTTTGGGCCCCTCGATGTAATGGATTATGGAACTGCATGGCCATGCTACGGTGATTGAGGTGTCAATCACAAGTTTGTAATCCATCACAGGATCGAGAGAGTGATTGAGCTATTAAGAGGATGACACAAGTCTTGCCTTGAGCTCAATCGATATCGTGAGGCAAAGAGATTTGTACATAAGGACATTACAGGTTCAGCCGATATGATCTTTACGTATATTTTGGGGCTAATATGCCTTGCTAGAGGCCGCTATTAACAGGGTGACCAGAAAGGCGTTTCTGGGTCGCGACAAAATATACGTGAACCTACAGGGTCGCACACTTAATGGGTTGGAACACTTATTCGAATGTGATTCGAATATGGGCTCGATTCGGATAGAGATCCGAGTAGACTCTTACTGGGCCTCGGTCCACGAGGCCCGAGTGAGGAGGTCTATATATAGGGAGGCGAGGGGCTAAGGAGTTTCACGTGTGTGTGTTTTCTGTTAGCCTCGAGCAAAACCCTAGCCGCCACCTTCCGAGCCAAACCCTAGCCGCTCACGAGTGCTAGTACACTCGCGATCGGCATTCCAGCCTCGGATGTGTGGATACCCGTAGAGGCGCTGCTCGTTGCGGCGTTGATCGGCCGGAGATCGACTACTTCCACTACTACCTCGACGCGCACGCGGTTGGACCGACTTCTCCAACGGTTCTTCCGCTGCACTGCGCGTCTAGTGGTAATGATCCATGATCCCTCTCTCGCATGATGTCCTGGTGTGCGCGGTAGAAATTTTTATTTTCTGCTATCGTAGCCTACGCGTACTCCTACACACTCGGCGTCACGGCCTTCTTGCCCTGATCCGTAGCTGGTCTTTTCCCCGGTCTCTTGGAGTCGGGTTGGGCAGCCGAAGGACTCCTCGGCCTCTTCTTCGACTTGGTGGCCGACAATGGATGGGAGTCATCGTCGAACTCCTCGCACCACTACAGATGATTCAACAAAATACATCACACAATGCTGGGCAATCATACCTATAGGTTCACAGGAATTCATTTCAAAAGAAAGATGGAGGTTACCTCGGGGCGGGGCCGATTGTGGCGATAAGACGCGATGCGGCGTTTCTTGTCTTCGGTCTCGACCACCCCACTGGAGAAGTAACCGAACAGGGTTTCAGTCACTTTCTGCTCGTTGGCCGACTCGTGGCTGACCCGGTCAGGGTCACTTTTTCCCAGATATTCCCAGCCGAACGCGCTCCTCAACTTCAGCGGCTGGATGCGTCGAGTCAGAAAACGCCTGGCCACCCAAGGTCTGGTCAGGCCGGTGTCGATGTTTTACACCAACAATAATAACACAGGGCTACTCGGCGATAGGAAATCTGATGGACTGCAAAGGAACACAGGAGAGTTTTATACTGGTTCAGGCCCTCAATGTGAGGTAATACCCTACGTCCAGTTGTGATGTATTCCTTTGAGGAAGTATGGTGGTGGTTCTGATGAACTCTTGTGATCGTGGGGATCCTCCCTCTAGGGGCGCCCTGCCTCCCCATATATACTAGGGAGCAGGGGTACAGGATAAGGATCCTAGCCGGACACGGCCTAGGGATTTCCTTCTTAGAGATAGAAACTTATCCGACTAAGACCATGTTTTCCTTATCGTACAAGGCAAAGTCTGCCAGGTGCTATCTTATCTCTAATTACATGATTCGGCCCATCCTCTATCCGAGTGGCCCATATGCTAGTGGTGAGGTACCCAGGGCCCATGGCCTCCACATTAGCCCCCCGAGACCTTCATAGTTGAGTCACAGCTGATGCCGAGTGCTCATCCTCCACAGTGAAGATTGCCCGAGTGCATTGCTCCCGAGTACTCTTTGTCCGAGTGAGTCTTCTTCCCGAGTCCTGCTTCATGTCAGCTGGCAGCGAGGCTATGAAGGGCTTCATGTAGATGTATGAATAGTGTGCGCCGAATAGGCGCACCTATTAGGTATAGCCCCCGACTTTGTGCTTAATTGTGAAGACAATTAAACATAAAGTCAAAGATCTTTAACCTTATAGTCTTTCCCGAGTAGTTTACTACTGGTATATGAGACTCTTCGGTATGATGTCAACCGAGATAAGATTTATAGTCTTGCCGAGTAGCATGCCACTCGTATATGGGACTCTTCAGCTTTATGTCAGCTAGAAAAAAGGGTTTATAGTCTTTCCCGAGTGGCGTCCCACTCGAGAGTTAGACTCATCCGCATCATGTCAGCAGGAAGGAATATTTATAGTCTCTCCCGAGTAGTGCACTACTCGAAAGTTAGACCCTTCAGCGTCATGTCAGCTGGAATAATGTTGCTCATGGCAACTGGTGGCCAAGCATGTAGGCCGAGTACCACTTTATGAAGGTAAATCCATTACGTGGTCAGGTGTACTCGAGAAAGATACCTGTATCTCCAATGTCAATGAAGACCAGCTTGTGATCCTTATAAGGATATATCCTCGAGACCTGTGGATAAAACAGATACCCAAACACTTGTGTTTAGCAATAAAGCTCTCATGAAGCATATCTGTTTACTTCATCGGTTCCTATTGGTAGCATCAGCATTGTGATTTTAACCTAGCCTGCTAGTGGCCCTTTATGAGTGTGCTACTGTAGAAACTCATGTCTTGGTGGCCCAGTGCCGACAGTATAGCCCAGGCCCGTTAGTCGGCACAGGCTCTATAAAACGCGGGGAGAGAGAAAAAGATTCCTTCATCTTCCCCAAAGTGACCAATTGTTTCGTCTTCTGCCTCCGCGCTGAATTTTTTGCCTCCCGCTCTTTCTAGGGTTCACTGCTGTTCGCTGTTCCCCAATAGAGCTCGGGCGATTCCGACCTTCTTCGTTCGTTCCAAGCCCCCAATCGCGTTCCGCCCAAATTTCTCCGTCCTCAATCATGCCGAAGGCTTCAGATTTTGCGGGCGCGTCGGAGAATGCCTGGCCAACTTCAGATTGTGGCGCGGTGAAGCTGAAGCTGTTAGAGAATCAACTGAAGCTGCAAAGCCAAGAGGTGATCCATTGGCGGCCGGCTAAGGGTGAGTCGGTCCCAAATCCCCAATTTGGCGAAACTGTAGTTTTTGCCTCTTTATTCGAGCGGGGTTTGTTCCTTCCCTCTTCTGCATTCTTTCGCCGCATCCTTGACTTCTACGGGTTGGAGCTGGTGAATTTGAATCCCAACTCAATCCTTCAAATCTCCATATTCGTGACTCTCTGCGAGTGTTATTTGGGTGTGGAACCCCATTTCAACTTCTTCAGGCATTTGTTTCACATTAAACCTCAGCCCTCCAAGAGTAACATCCAAGTGATTGGGGGGGCTGGTCTTTAGTTGAGGAGGGAAAGGAAGAAAACATACATCGATCTTCCTTTGAAATCTTCCTTGAAAGGTTGGCACAAGGAGTGGTTCTATTGTTCAGATCTGACTCCCTCCTTGCATCCATTCACCGGCTTGCCACCGGTAGTTTCACCAAATTGGTCATCAGATCCAACCTTTGAGGAGATGGGCCAAGTGCATCAGTTGTTGGCAGGATTGGATGATTTCAAGAAAGCTGGCCTGACTGGACCTTGGGTGGCCAGGCGTTTTCTAACTCAGCGCATCCAGCCGTTGAAGTTGAGGAGCGCGTTTGGCTGGGATTATCTATGAAAAAAGGACCCTGACCGGGTCAGCCCTAAGTCGGCCAATGAGCAAAAAGTGATTGAAACCCTGTTTGGTTACTTCTCCAGCGGGGTGGTCGAGACTGAAGACAAAAAACGCCGCATCGTGTCTTATAGCCGCAATCATCCTCGCCATGAGGTAACCCCCATCCTTCTTCTGTAATAAAGGCCTGTGGGCTTGCATGTATGATTGCCCAGCATTGTGTGATGTATTTTGTTGAATCATCTGTAGTGGTGCGAGGAGTTCGATGATGACTCTCGCCCGTTATCGGCCACTAGGTTGAAGAAGAGGCCGAGGAGCCCCCCTACTGCTCAACCCGACTCCAAGAGAGCGGGGAAAAAGCCCATTCTATATCGGGGCGAGGGGGCCATGACAACGCGTGCCGTGGCAGGAGGTCTGAAGATAAAGGACACCGCCACCGCGGCACCCAGGCGATCGAGTCCCAGGTTGGGACCAGTACGACCGAGCTCAATGTTGCCGAGCCCGGCAAAAGAACCACCGAGTACACGGTCCGAGCAGGCACTGCCAAGCGCACGGGTGCCCAAGTTGGCCACGCCGCCAACGGGGCTGCCTTGAGTTGCCACGCCGCTGCCGACTGCTTCGCCGACCAGGCCGACAACCGGGCGTAGCGCTCTGCCGGGTGTCGATGCTTTGCACCGGCAATAAAACTATAGGGCTACTCGGCGAAGGGAAACTCAATGGATTGCAGAGGAACACAGGGAGATTTTATACTGGTTCAGGCCCTCGGTGTGAGGTATACCTATGTCCAGTTGAGGTGTTATTCCTCTGAGGTGTTTTTTGATCGATGATCTTGTCTTGCCCTGAGGGGCACCCTGTCTCCCTTTATATACTAGGGGACAGGGGTACATGATAAGGATCCCAGCCGGATACGGCCAAGGGATTTCCTTCTTAGAGATAGAAACTTATCCGACTAAGACTAAGCTTTTCGTATAGTACAAGGCAAAGTCTGCCGGATGCTATCTTATCTCTAATTACATGGTTCGGCCCATCCTCTATCCAAGTGGCCCATATGTTGGTGGTGATGTACCTGGGGCCCATGGCCTCCATAGTAGCCCCTGAGACCTTCATAGTTGAGTCACAGCTGATGCCGAGTGCTCATCCTCCATGGTGAAGATTGCCCGAGTGTGATGCTCCCGTGTACTCTTTGTCCGAGTGAGTCTTCTTCCCGAGTCCTACTTCATGTCAGCTGGAAACGAGGCTATGAAGGGCTTCATATGAACGTATGAATAGTGTGCGCCGAATAGGCGCACCTATTAGGTGTAGCCCTCGACTTTGTGCTTAATTGTGAAGACAATTAAACATAAAGTCAAAAATCTTTAACTTGGTAATCTTTCCCGAGTAGTACAATACTGGTATATGAGACTCTTCGGTATCATGTCAACTAGAATTTAATTTATAGTCTTGCCGAGTAGGGAACCACTCATATATAGGACTCTTCGGCTTCATGTCAGTCGGAATGTATGTTTATAGTCTTGCCGAGTAGGATGCTACTCGTATATGGGACTCTTCAGCTTCATGTCAGCCGGAAAGGGGGGTTTATAGTCTTTCCCGAGTGGCGTCCCACCCAGAAGTTAGACTCCTCCGCATCATGTCAGTGGGAACAAGAGATTTATAGTCTCTCCTGAGTAGTGTGCTACTTGAAAGTTAGACTCTTCAGCGTCATATCGGCTGGAATAATGTTGCTCATGGCAACTGGTGGCCACGCATGTAGGCCGAGTACCACTTTATGAAAATAAATCCACGGCGTGGTTAGGTGTACTCGAGAAAGATACCTCCATCTCTAATTTTAATGAAGACCAGGTTTGATCCTCACATGGATATACCCTCGAGACCTGGTGGATAAACAGATACCCAAACACATATGTTTAGCAATAAGGCTCTCATGAAGCATATCTGTTTACCTCATCGGCTCTTGTTAGTAGCACCAGCGCTATAATTTCAACTCAGCCTGCGGGCGGCCCACATGAAGCATGCTACTGTAGGAACTCATGTCTTGGTGGCCCAATGCTGACTGTGTCGGCCCAAGCCCATCTAGTCGGCACCGGCTCTATTTATAGTGGGGAGAGAGAAAAAGATTCCTTCATCTTCCCCAAATCAGCCAATCGTTTCGTCTTCCTCTTCTGCGCTCAATTTTTTGCATCTCGCTTGTGTAGGGTTAGCTATTACTGCTGCTTCCCGCGCGAACTCGGGCGACTCTGGTTTTCCTCATCTGTTCCAAGCCCCCAATCGCTTTTCCCCCAAATCTCTTCGCCTCCAACCATGCCGAAAGCTTCGGATCTTGCGGGTTCGCCAGGGAATACTTGGCCGATGTCAGATTGCGGTTCGGTGAAACTGACGCTGATGGAGAGTCAATCGAAGTTACTGAGCCAAGAAGTGATCCGCTGGTGTCCGGCTAAGGGTGAGTCAGCTCCAAATCCCCAATCTGGCGAAACGGTAGTTTTTGCTTCTTTTTTCGACCGGGGTTTGTGCCTTCCTTCTTCCGCATTCTTCTGCTGAATCCTTGACTTCTATAAGCCAGAGTTGGTGCATCTGAATCCCAACTCGATTCTTCAGATCTCCATATTTGTTACTCTGTGCAAGTGTTATTTGGGCATGGAACCCCATTTCAACTTCTTTAGGCATTTGTTCCACATTAAACCCCAGCCCTCCAAAAATAACATTAGTGTAATTGGGGGGGCTGGTCTTCAGTTAAGGAGCGATAGGAAAAAGTCATATCTTGATCTTCCCTTGAAATCCTCCTTGAAAGGCTGGCACAAGGAATGGTTCTATTGCGCGAATCTGGCTCCCTCCTTGCGGCCATTCACCGGCTTGCCACCGGTAGTTTTACCAAGCTGGTCATTGGATCCCACCTTTGAGGAGATGGGCCAAGTGCATCAATTGCTGACAAAGCTGGATAACTTCAAGAAGGCTGGCCTAATTGGACCCTAGGTGGCCAGGAGGTTCCTGACTCGGTGCTTCCAGCCCCTGAAGCTGAGGAGCGCATTCGGTTGGGATTACCAGGGAAAACGTGATCCTGACCGGGTCAGCCATGAGTCGGCCAATGAGCAGAAGGTGACGGAGACCCTGTTCGGATACTTCTCCAGCGGGGTGATCGAGACTGAAGACAAGAAGAGACGCATTGCGTCTTATAGGCGCAGCTGGCCCCGCCATGAGGTAACCTTCGTCTTTCCTTTGTAGCAAGTGCCTGTGGACATGTATGTTGCCCGGCATTGCATGATGTATTTTGTTGAATCTCTTGTAGTGGTGCGTGGAGTTCGATGAGGACTCCCACCCGTTGTCGGCCGTTGCATCAAAGAAAAGGCCAAGGAGCCCCGCTGCTGCCCAGCCCGATTCCAAGAGAGCCAGGAAAAAACCCATTCTGTATCGGGGTGAGGGGGCCTGACGCCTCGTGTCGTGGTAGGGGGGCTGAAGATAAAGGACACTGCCGCCATGACACCTAGGCGGTCAAGTCTCAGGCTGAGACCTGTTGATGAGGACATCACTAGCTCGGATATGACCCTAACAATTTTATGTATTCATCAACCAAAGGTGCATGCTTTCTACATAAGATTTATACGTTATATATTTGAACAGCCGTTACTGCACCATGAGTTTTGTGTGTTCTCGTTTGCAGAGATACTTGCTTGGGTGAAGGGAAAGAGACCGAGCGCAAGAAACATATGGATGATAAAAGAAGTTGATTGGGGACCAAACCAAGACCTTACCCAAGTCTACTCCTACATCACCACGTCACTTTTTGGTCCATAGAAGGCAAGAGATGAAGTTCTGCACGTTTTGGATTCGGATTCGGGCCTCCTGACAGCATCAATTTCAAATGGACCTATCCGCTGATCTAGAAGGACTTTTGGGGCCCATGAGTACTTGTTGGAAAGCTTATGGAGTCTACTTTCATATGGTTTTAGTCCCATATCAAAATTCCTCCTGAGCTGTCCGAAATCATCGAAACAAGACACATACTTCTTCCAGTCCGAGTCTGTTTTGGGCCTTGGGCCTTGTAATTGTGTCATGGGCTAAGCCCAAGGGGTGTGCGCCCTAGGGATAACCCTAGGACGTCCCAACTCCTATATATACAGTAGCCGTCATTGTTTAAAGGCGGGTTTTGCTTAGATTATTCTGCCATTGCAGTTTTGCCGTCTAGATCGGTTTGTAGAACCCCAACTTCGTGTGCTAAACATTCATCTGCAATTCAGATTGCGTTCTTCCTTGTTCTTGTGAGTTTCTTCGATTGCTTGCAGGGATAAAACCTTCATGGTGAGGTCGACTACGTGAGAGCGTGGTTGATAACAACTAGACGTGTGGGTGTAGCGGTTGTGAGGTGACGATCGCTGATCGGAAGCCTCAAAACGTGAACGTCTTCACGTCGCCAAATCGAACCTATCGGAAGATCGGGCACCCAGGCGCATCATGTCTTCACGTCTTGATGCGCCTGGGTGCCCGATCTTCCGATAGGTTCGATTTGGCAACGTGAAGATGTTCATGTTTTGAGGCTTCTGATCAGCGATCGTCACCTCGCAACCACTAACTTGACCTAGGACACAGACTCAACAAAGCGAAACTGAAATAAATTTTGCAAAGGCACAAAGGGGTTTGGACAGGGGAATAACCTAACACTACGAAGAACACGGTGGTAATAAATGTTTTGGTTTTCTGGACTCTAGGTAAAATAACAAAGAAGGATATGGGAATAGATTATACCTATCGGGCAACCTGTGCTCTGATACCACTTGATGCGCCTAGGTGCCCGATCTTCCGATAGGTTCGATTTGGCAACGTGAAGACGTTCACGTTTTGAGGCTTCCGATCAGCGATCGTCACCTCGCAACCGCTACACCCACACGTCTAGTTGTTATCAACCACGCTCTCACGTAGTCGACCTCACCACGAAGGTTTTATCCCTGCAAGCAATCGAAGAAACTCACAAGAACAAGGAAGAACGCAATCTGAATTGTAGATGAATGTTTAGCACACGAAGTTGGGGTTCTACAAACCGATCTAGACGGCGAAACTGCAATGGCAGAATAATCTAAGCAAAACCCACCTTTAAACAATGACGGCTACTGTATATATAGGAGTTGGGACGTCCTAGGGTTATCCCTAGGGTGCACACCCCTTGGGCTTAGCCCACGACACAATTACAAGGCCCAAGGCCCAAAACAGACTCGGACTGGAAGAGGTACGTGTCTTGTTTCGATGATTCCAGACAGCTCAGGAGGAATTTTGATATGGGACCAAAACCATCTGAAAGTAGACTCCATAAGCTTTCCAACAAGTACTCATGGGCCCCGAAAGTCCTTCTAGATCAGCGGATAGGTCCATTTGAAATTGATGCTGTTAGGAGGCCCGAATCCAAATCCAAAACGTGCAGAACTTCATCTCTTGCCTTCTATGGACCAAAAAGTGACGTGGTGATGTAGGAGTAGACTTGGGTAAGGTCTTGGTTTGGTCCTCAATCAACTTCTTTTATCATCCATATGTTTCTTGCGCTCGGTCTCTTTCCCTTCACCCAAGCAAGTATCTCTGCAAACGAGAACACACAAAACTCATGATGTAGTAACGGCTGTTCAAATATATAACGTATAAATCTTATGTAGAAAGCATGCACCTTTGGTTGATGAATACATAAAATTGTTAGGGTCATATCCGAGCTAGTGATGTCCTCATCACCTGTGGGGCCAGGCCCTGCATTGCTGAGCCCGGCGAGGGTTCTACCGTGTAGCCGGCCCGAGCAGATGCCGCAGAGCGCGGGGGCGCCCGAGTCAACCGCACCGGAGATGGAGCCGACTCAAGCTGCTGCGCCGCCGCTAGTGGTGACGCCGACTAGCCCGACTACTGGGCGCATTGCGCCGGGACCTGAATCACCCAGTGGGAGACTCAAGTTCTCCAAGAGGTGAGCTGCTCTGGGTCTTTTGGGATTCTTGCTTGTTGAGGTGGTGTTCTGATATCTTGTTTTGTCATGCAGGAAGTGGATCGATATCGATCTGAAGAAGACCGCGCCGACCGCTCCCCTCGAAGAGCCTGCCCCAGCTGAGCCGGCGCCCGTGAGGTCACCCGCTGAGCCGGTAGCTAGTCTAGTCACGGAGACTGAGGTGGTCCCGACGGCGGGGCCATCGGTGCTGCCCGACCAAGGACCGGTGGTTGAAGCTGATGTCCCAGCCCCTGAATTGCCGCCCGTTGCAGAGGACGGCGTCGGAGTCCCTGAGTCGACCCCTGAGGCCGCAGGGGATGGCAGCATGGAGGCCGGAACCCCGTCGCCGTCGTGGTCGTCATCATCGTCATCGTCATCGGAGATCCCGAATCTGCCTCGGATTGAAGCTCCTCCGCGCAGGATGCCCCGAACGTTCACCTGGACCACGCCTGATGGAGCCGCGAAGAGGTTCAGGCTCGATGAGGCCGCAGCGAGAAGGGAGCGCGAAAGGCTGCTCCGTGCTGCTATTGCCGGGTCTGAGGCGGTTCGGGTATGGCCCTCGTGATGAGAGTCCTGGTGGTCTTCCTGTTCTGATGTCTCGACTCCGTTTTTAGCTTACTTTCTCCCTGAGCAGGATGTTGTTGATCGTAACGAGGCGATGACGGAAATCTTGGTTGAGATGGCCCCCCATCTCGTGGAACTGGAGCAGCTCCGGGAATTGAAGGCTGCTATGGAGGAGCGTCATGCGGAGAAGGAGGCCTGGCTGAAGAGTGCTGCTGACCAGCTCAGGGATGAGACTTGGGCCCAAGGCAGAAAGATTAGAGGTAAATCCCCCGTCTGCATCTTCCTGGCCGAACCGCTGATGTATTTCTTCAGTTGCGTTGTTCCCGATTGCCCAGTTGTGTCTTGACTGCACGGTTGAGCTCTTAGCTAATCTGTTGCACAGCCCTCGAAGCGGAGTTGAAGACCCGAACAGAGAGGGAATCCTAGCTGAAGGAGGCCGAAGAGGCAAAGGCCGAGCTCGAGAAGATCAAGGCCGACCTGACTAGGGCCAACGCCGAGCTTGAACGGGAGAAGGCCGAGTCGAAAGAGGCCGCCATCAAGCTCGGCGAAGAGAAAACCGAACTGGAGAAAACCGTAGCCAAGTGGGAGGCCGACTACGAAAGTAAGTCCCTGACCTGACCGTGATCTTAACCAATCTGTTATTCCTTCCATTCGCAACCGAGCCTGACAAGTTTACTTGCCGGTGGACCTGAACAGACATGAGAGCCAATGTCCAAGCCCAATATCGGTTTTACATAGAGGAGATAAGAGTCATCAGGGAGTCACGGGAAGCCCTCGTCGGGTCCGTGAAAGGGCTCCTTGACCTCATAGATCCCAGCCCTGTGGGAACCAGTTGCAGCAGGATCCCCCAAGTAGTGGCGCGCCTCGAGGATGCACCGAGTGCCTTGAAGAAGTACTCGGATGAGCGTATTATTGCCGGCCTGGCCCGCACCCTGGCGATGACCAAGTCCATCTACCCAAGGGCAGACATTGAAGCCATCGGGGAGGGGTTTGCCGAGGAGACGACGCCCGAGGAGGCGCTGGAGCTGATTGCCCGGGCGAAGCCGACTGCTGAGACAATTACCCGAGACCTGGGTCTGTAAGAGCAAAATGTCATGTAGTCGGTATGTATAAACTTTTGTAGAAAACATGTGTAAACATATGTGCAGTGCCGCCAAGCGCTGGATTATTACTCAGTCGTCATTAGTTTTACCCGACTGTGTGGTTTACGCCGAGTTAGTCTGTCGGAACTTGATAAAATCATTCACTGGAAGACTCTGTACTCAGGCAAACGTGACAGTCATAGAAAAACTTTGTAACTGGAGCAAGACAGGCTCGTATATTATTGACAGCACACATATAGTACATGCAGCCCCCGACTCACTACTCGGTTGATACAAGTGGCGTAGTGAGTCAGTGAGACTGTACACATGAAAGGATAAAAACTCAGGTATAGAAGGGACGTAGTGTTCTATATTCCATGAGTTAGTGATAAGGGCACCGTCTTCGGTCTTCAGTCGGTAGGCACCTGGCCACCTGACTTCCGCTATAATGAACGGCCCTTCCCAGATGGGGGATAATTTGTGCTTGTCTTTGGTGGTTTGTATTTTTCTCAAGACGAGATCCCCAACCAAAAAGGCGCTGCCACGGACATTACGATTGTGATAGCGACGCAGGCCTTGAAGATACCTTGCCGACTGGATGGTTCCGATATCCCTTGCTTCTTCCAACTGATCGAGTTCGACCAATCGGGTATTATCTAAGTCGACTTCTGAGTAAGCCCGGACTCGCGGAGAGCCGAACTGTATCTCTGTCAGTAGCATGGCCTCTGCACCGTAGACCAGAAAGAAAGGGGATTGCCCTGTTGCCCAACTAACCATGGTTCTGAGAGACCAGAGAACGGATGGGAGTTCTTGTACCCACCGGCCCGTGTAAGGTTGTAGTCGGTCAAATATCCTGGCCTTGATGCCTTGTAAGACCGTACCGTTGGCTCGTTCGACCTGCCCATTACTCGTGGGTGTGCCACAGATGCGTAGCAGATCTTGATGCCGAAATCTTCGCAGAAGTCTTGGAATACGCCGCTCGTGAACTGAGTACCGTTGTCGGTGATGATGCGGTTAGGGACTCCGAATCGGTATAGTATACTCATAATGAAGTCCTTTGTGCGTGCCGCTGTTATTGTTGCAACGGGTTTGGCCTCGATCCACTTGGTGAATTTATCCACTGCGACGAATAAATGTGTAAACCCTCCTGGCGCTCTCTTGAAAGGGCCGACCATGTCGAGCCCCATACTGCGAATGGCCAAGAAATAGGGATAGTTTGAAGTTCTTGGGCTGGGAGATTTGTTTGTCTTGCGTAGAACTGGCAACCCTCGTAGTTGCGAACAATATCCTTGGCGTCTGTTACTGCTGTGGGCCAGAAAAATTCCTGCCGATAAGCCTTTCCAACTAACGTCCTGGATGCGGCATGGTTGCCACATATGCCCGAGTGGATCGACTACAGAATCTGCTTGCCCTCCTCGGTGGTGACGCAACGCATGAGGACACCGGATGCACTCCTTCGGTACAGGTCTTCTCCGACTAGTAAGAAGCTTTTGCTTTGATGCTTGATCTGCTCAGCTTGACTGCAATCTTCTGGGAGTTCATCGTCCAGGAGAAATTTGATAACAGGAGTCCACCAGTCGTGACATATGTGCAGCACCTTGTCTGTAGCTGGGGTAGGTTTGCCTCCCGACTGATCCGGCACCGGTTTCTTCTTGATTGAAGGCTCCATGAGTTGCTCGACAAAGATTCCAGTCGGAACCGCTTCTCGCTTGGATCCCATGTTTGCTAGCTCGTCTACCGCGTCGTTGTATTGGCGCAGGACATGTGTTATTTCCAGCCCGTCGAACTTGTTTTCCAGCTTGCGGACCTCCTGACAGTATGCCGCCATGGTATCGTCGAGACAAGTCTAGTCTTTCATAACTTGGTTCACCACAAGTTGGGAGTCACCGTGCACAGCCAGTCGACGAATGCCGAGTGATATTGCAATGCATAGCCCGTGGATGGGTGCCTCGTACTCGGTGACATTGTGAGGCCGGGAAGTGGATCTGTAGGACGTACTTGAGTTTTTCATCGGTGGGGGATGTCAATATGACTCCAGCCCCGACGCCACTGATCCGTAGAGAACCGTCGAAGTACATTGTCTAGTACTCTAGCTTTGCTGTTGATGTGGGTAGTTGAACTTCCGTCTACTCGGCCACAAAGTCGGCTAGAGATTGCGATTTAATTGCTGTCTGTGGCTAAAAGGTGATGTCGAACGCCATCAACTCGAGTGCCCATTTAGCGATTCGGCCAGTGGCCTCGCGATAATGAAGGACATCCCCGAGTGGGAAAGATGTGACCACCGTGATTTGATGTGCTTGGAAGTAGTGCACCAGCTTCCGGATTGTGATAAGTAGACCATATAATAGCTTATGGACCTGCGGATATCTCGTCTTTGAGTCGGCAAGCACCTCGCTGACAAAATAGACTGGCCTTTGTATTTTCTGGATATGACCCTGTTCAGATCGCTCGACCACCAGTACCGTGCTGACTACCTGAGTGGTTGTCGCCAGATATAGCATTAGCGGTTCTTGGGGCAGAGGTGACGCCAACACGGGAGGTGATGTGAGAAATTGCTTGAAGTCTTCGAAGGCTTGCTGGGCTTCCGGAGTCCATTGGAAATTGTCCGCCTTTTTGAGTAGCTTGAAGAAGGGCATACCCCGTTCGCCCAGTCGGGAGATAAACCGGCTGAGTGCCGCCATGCAGCCTGTTAGCTTCTGGATGTCTTTAAGGTTAGTCGGGGGTGCCATGTTCATGATGGCGTGGACTTTCTCCGGGTTGGCCTCGATGCTGCGATGCGAGACAATGAAACCGAGTAACTTGCTGGAGGGCACACCGAAGGCACACTTTTCCGGGTTCAGCTTCATCTTGAATCTTCGAAGATTTTGGAAGGTTTCTTCCAGGTCAGCGATGAGGTCGGCTTTGGACTTGGTCTTGATCACCACGTCGTCGACATAGGCTTCCACGTTGCGACTGATCTGAGTGTGCAGACATTGCTGAATTGCTCGTTGGTAGGTTGCTCCAGCATTCTTCAGACCGAATGGCATTGTGATGTAGCAGTATGCTCCAAACGACGTGATGAAAGATGTCTTTAAGCAGTCTTCCTCCCTCAGGCTGATTTGATGGTATCCCGAATAGCAGTCGAGAAAGCTGAGTAGGTCGCACCCGGCCGTGGAATCTACCACCTGATCTATCCTAGGAAGACCAAATGGGTCCTTGGGGCACACTTTGTTGAGATCGGTGTAGTCGACGCACATGTGCCATTTACTGTTTTTCTTCTGGACCAGGACTGGGTTTGCCAGCCAATCCGGGTGATAGACCTCCTTGATGAACCCGGCCGCGTGGAGCTTGGTAATCTCCTCCCGAATAGCATCCTTGCGGTCCTGGGCGAAGCGCCGCAGCCATTGTTTGACTGGCTTGGCATCTGTCTTCACGTTTAGGGAGTGCTCGATCACCTCCCTTGGCACGCCCGGCATGTCGGACGGCTTCCACGCGAAGATACCCTTGTTAGCTTGGAGGAAGGTGATGAGTGCGTCTTCCTATTTGGGGTCGAGTCCGATCCCGACTAAGGCAGTCTTGGAGGGGTCAGAAGGTTCCAGGGGGATCTTCTTCGTGTCAGAGTCCGCTGAAATTCCTGACTTCGCTGCCTTCTTTATCGGAACTTGATCTTGCTCGACTTCTACTATGGCGGCTTGCCGAATGCTATCGCGCCCGACTGTCGCCTCCAGTGATTGAGCCAGTTCGCAACACTCCTTGTCGCAGGTGAAGGCTTGCTTGATGTCACTGCGGAGGGAGAGGACTCCTGTTGGCCCAGGCATCTTGAGCACCATATACCTGTAGTGCGGTATCGCCATGAATTTGGCGAGTGCCGGTCGTCCGAGTATCGCATGGTACGCGGTCTCGAAGTCGGCGACCTCAAAGTAGATGTTTTTCGTACGGAAGTTCTCCCGCGTGCCGAAGGTTACCGGCAAGGTTATCTGCCCGAGTGGAGTGGATGACAGGCCAGGAATTATCCCGTGGAAGGGCGCAGTACTCGGCCGTAGTTCTAAACGAGGAATCTTCATCTCGTCCAAAGTCTTGGTGAATAGAATATTGAGCGCGCTGCCTCCATCGATGAGGGTTTTCTGTAGCCTGATGTTACTGATGACCGGGTCCAGGACTAGTGGGTATCGTCCCTGGTGCGAAACCCGATCTGGGTCATCTACGCGGTTGAAGGTAATGGCCATCTCTGACCAGCACAGGTACTGGGGGGTATCTACCGTAGAGACCATGTTGATGTCACGCGCTGATAGCTTCTGTTTGCGCTTGGACTCGTACGCGAGCGGCCCCCCGAAGATGTGATTGAGCTCAGCTTGAGGATCTTGAAAATCGTTAGCCGGACCCGAGTCTGGATTGTCTTTGTCCTTGTCAGCGCCAGACGATGAGGTTTGCTCGGAGGCAAATTTCTTGAGCATGTAGCAGTCTTTGGCCGTGTGCTTGCCCTTGGGGTGGAAGGGGCATGGCCCACTCATGACTTTCTGGTAGTCGTTATTCCGTTGGGGCCGCGACCGAGTGCGCTCCATGTTGGCCACCTCGTTGTCCGACTTCCGTTTGCGGCTGCCGGACTTATTTTCAGACGGCTCGTTGTCGGCTTTCGCCTTCTAGTCTTTCTGCCTGGACTCCTTCTTCTCGTCGAGGGCCTCCGCGACCGCTTCAGCCGAGTCGGCGTATTTGTTAGCCATATCGAAAAGAGCCCGGACAGAGGATGGTGGCTTCCGAGTAAACTTCGCGATAAACGGGGCGTCCTTTACTCCCTTGTGGAAGGCTGCGATGATGGCCTTGTCTTTGATCATTGGGATCTTGTTGCGTTTTTTGGAGAACCTCTTGATGAAATCTCATAGAGACTCGTTCTTCTTCTGATGTAGCTGATAGAGATCGTGCTCTGAAGATGGCCTCTCGTAGGTCCCCTGAAAGTTGGCGATGAACCGCTCCCTGAGTTCTCCCCAGGAACCGATTGACCGCCTCGGGAGCCCTATAAGCCATGTCCTCGCCAAGTCGGCTAGTGCGACTGGGAGGTAGTTAGCCATGGCCTTATTGTCGCCCCCAGCTGCTCGAATTGCCAGGGTGTATATGGTGAGCCAGGACTCTGGATTGGTCTTGCCGTCGTATTTTTCGATTCCTGTGGGCTTAAAGCCAGTCGGCCAATGGACGTCCTATAACTCCCGAGTGAAAGCTGGGATGCCTTCTTCTTCGTGAGGGCTCGGGCTTCGACCATGGTGGTTAAACCACTCGTGATGGAGACCGAAGCGCTCGTTTTCGTCCTCCAGTTGGCGGCGTTCATCCTCCTGTCGTTCGTGATGGCGGGTGTTGATGGTGTGGCTAAGGTCGTGTTGTAGGAGTTCTCGGAGGTCTTGGTTGGGCCGGCGGTCATACTGATGACTGTTAATGCCAAAATTTGGTACGGATCTTTATTGGGTTCGATTAAGGAAAAGATCACAATCAACTGGTGGGAATTAATCCAGAGGAAGCCGAATTCAAGAAGGAATCATGAAGACCACGGAGAGGCAGTTAATGTTCTATCTGTAAATTAGGCAGAAATAATAATTTTTAGGAAACCTGATCTCGTGTCGATCAGGGCTTGTTAATTTTCCTTTTATAGTTAGGAAACTCCTGTTTCGTATCCGATCAGGACTATATCAACTTGGGGTATAAATACGTATGCCCGGGGATCATGTAAGAGATCAATCACAGATCAATACAAAATTTGGCGCATCGTCACCCTTTTCAACGGGTTCTTGCTTCTCAAGCCGGGCTGCATCGGCTAAGTTCAACCTCCTGCGAGAGGGTAAGTCTCGTTACCCCGACTACCTTATTGGCTAGGACTTCCTCGGTTCGGTCCGATATTCTAGTTGATCTACGGTAGTCGGCTTACCACGATATATCTGTTCTGTCTATGGCTACATCAGTTAGGTTTGATCTCATAGGCCGATTAGGTATATCACATCACACGTGCATGGTTTTTATCGGCTTACTGGGTATAATTTATCATCAGCTTGTGCTGCATCGGTTGGGTCCGATCTACTAAACTGCGTGATAAGTTATTCCTGGTAGGTTGATCGATTTTATGCAAGCGTCTTATCGGAATGAATAGCCGATAAGTTATCATATTTTACATCACAATTGCATTAGATCTATCGGCTCATCGAGGTTCCTTTATCATTATTAATCTATGCTGCATCAGTTTAGTTTGACCTACTAGATTGATAATAATAGATTTATCCTTGTTAAGCCGATGGATGTTTATGCAATGTTTTATCGGAGTGCTTAGCCAATAAGTTATCTGTCATTAAATACAGCCGATTGTATTGTCTTTATGTATTTACACTATCATCGGTATTCCAGCCGATGCACATGTTCTATCGGCAGTCGGCCGGTTTATTATTTCATTATATTATCATCAACTTTTCATAGTTCTCTTTATGCCATCATCGGCTTCCATCCGATGTATAAGTGCTATAGTCCGTATCGGCTATCGGCTGATGAAACGAGTCCAAATCGGAACATGGCCAATTTTCAGAAACTCTGCTTGGAATCTTTCGGCATGACGCGACAAGGGCCGATTCAAAAATCTCAATTTCCAAAACCAGTTCTGGAAGGAGAATCAAGCCGTACACCACCTAAGAGTCCGCCAATAAAACCCTTACAGGAGATGGTGAACGAAGCAGTACATCACGCGCTCATCAATCAATCAGGGATCTTGGTGAACACACTGCATAACCTCATCAAGAAGGCAATGGATGGATCGATTGCTCAAGAGCCTACTCGAGGTCCTGTTTATCTCCCACCAAAGATAGAGCCAAATCAAGTTACTTATGGCCCCAGAAAAGTTATACCGGAAAATTTATTTTCACAGAACCAGGCTGGGGGGCAACAGGATATTCCTACGGGATACCATCAAACAACTTATTATGGGGGATATCAGCAGAATTACCCAGGAGATATTGCCAATTCAGGTAATTATCAGAGAGAGTATCCCAGGCAGAATCGGCTACAAACTCCGCCCATACAATATCAGCAGGAAATCCCAAGGGAAGAAGACTTATCGGCAAGAGTTGCAGAAATAGTAAGAGAACAATTTGGGATAAAACCAAAGGAGCAAACATTTATGTATCGGCATCCATATCCTGAGTGGTTTGACAGGGTTCCATTACCACACCGTTACAGAGTCCCAGATTTTTCTAAGTTCTCAGGACAGGACAACATATCTACAGTAGAGCATATTAGTCGATTCCTAGCACAGTTTGGAGAGGCATCGGCTGAGGAGGCTTTGAGGGTTAGATTCTTTCCCGTGTCGTTGTCTGGATCGGCTTTTACATGGTTCTCCTCATTACCACTGAATTCAGTTCGGGGATGGGCCGATCTAGAAAAACAATTTCACAAATACTTCTTCGCTGGAATCCATGAGATGAGACTGACAGATTTAACATCGGTTAGGCAAAGACCAGACGAAACGGTATCGGAATATATCCAGCGGTTTCAGGACGTTAGAAACCGATGTTATAGTTTGAATCTGAGTGACGGGCATTTAGCTGATTTGGCTTTCCAAGGTCTCTTAGCACCAATTAAAGAGAGGTTTACATCGCCTAAAGATAGCCGATATCAATCGATATCGCCTTTACATCAAACAAATAGAATATTATCAAGCGAAGATGGAGTATAATGAATAAATAACAGAGCCGATTAAGTTATATTACAGCAAAAGGTTAATCGGCATGTTTCAGAGAACCATCAAAGTTATCAATGTTAAGATTTACAAGAATTTTTGGATTGTTTCGATCGCGCGCAGGCGAATTTGGTCGATCTCACTTATGGCGTGGATGTCTTCTTCATCGGACCCCGAGATAGTCTTCATATTCTTACGTTGACGGACAACTTGACGCACTGCTACTGCAACTTTGGCTTCTTGATCTTGTATGGCTTGTGGTAGGCCGATGAGCTGGGATTCTGTTGTTTCGATGTCCTTGCGGATTTTTTCAAGTTCTGCCAACAAATCGGCTTCCCTTTTCTTCAGTTGATTTAGTTTGGATTGAAGTTCTTGAGGGACAGCTCCCATATCGTCAAGCCTTTTCTTTTCTGTTTGAGCTAACAGCCGATCGTTTTGGATGTCTTGGGCCATTTTGTGTTGATCGGCACGATCAGCTATGCGCTGTCTGAGCTTGATTAGTTGGAATTTGTGGGATTCTAGATATGCTGCAGGAGTCAATGCGTCGACGAGCTCTTCGGGCAAATGATGTTCAATTTCTACAAATCTTGCCCGGATCGGCCCGCAGTCTTCCACCAATGCGTCGATCGGGTTCTCCAGCAGACGAATGATGTTCAGCGTCGGCTGAAAAGGATGGTTTGGTTACCGCGCTGGTGGCTGTTTCTTCATCCGCCTCCAAATATTTGCCAATGTCAAAGGAGAATAAATCGGCCAAGGACTACAGGTTGACATCGGCAAACGGATCAGTAATGTGTTAGAATGAGATGGATATGAAATGAAATTACCTAAGGCAGGACATCGGCAGCTTGGGTAACGTCGGCATCAAGTGGATGAGTGGGTTGTTCTTCAGGGTAGCCGATGTCTGGTGCTGAAGTGGTAGGAACGGTCTCATCGATGGCTTGGGGGCTAGGTGCTGGAGTTGGAAGGGCTGCAGAAGTCATCGGCTCGGTGTTTGTAAGGATGCCAGCAGAAGGTTGAGGTTCGGGAGCCGATGACTCGAGCTGAAAATAAGATCGATAATGTAAAGATAGGAAACAAATGATAATATCAAGACTTTGCACATACCCGTGGGGATGAAGGGGCCGATGTTGTCTCAATAACAGGTGGCGCCGTGACCAAGACATCGGCGCTGATTTTCTGTTTCTTTTGAGAAGGGCGAGACGCCAGCTTCTTGCGTTTGGGTCCTGTCGGCCGTGGCGCCCGGAGGAGAGCCGATGGAGGGGGAGCACCTTGCCCTAAGTGTGGATTGGCCGATGGTGGTTGGTATATGATCGGATGGCCGCTGGTGCTTATCGTTGGTGGCTCCACATCAATAGCCTGCATGGTAGGATTGTAAGAGATGATCGGAGGATAATTCAAGGATAGTGGAATGTTACCTCTTCGTCGGATTCGACGTAGTCAGGGTTGAGGCGAGAGCAGTAATGGATGGCCAACGAGTTGAGCAGGTGTTTCTTCCATTCCGACCACCATCGGGCAAAGAGTTTTGTATTGGCAGTGCATACCTCCACATCGGTAGCAGTGCCCAGAGGTAGGGATTCTGTTAGTGTCCGCAGCCGATCGTACTCCAGGGCGCTATTTACATTTCCCCGGGCTTGAAGTTTATCAATGAGGAACAGGCCGATGGGGAGTTGACCGAGGCCAAGCTGGCGGGAGGTGACTGATGGGTGATAAAATTCATATGATGGTTGTGATCGACCCTGAGAGAAGCCAGTTGGTAGAAGACGGGGAGTAATGGCCGATAGAAATATGGTCTTCGATTCATCATCGGCCAGAGCGTCAAGTGGATTGAAGTTGGAGGGCATCTCGAATGATGCTGCATCATCATATGCGAACCATAGTGTGGCGTCCTTGGTGAAGCCATAATAAAGGCCTTTGAACCATTGGCTGAGTCCGACGGGAGTCATTTTACAGCCAGGGAGAGCCGATGCAACTTCGCCCATAGAGATGCATCGGCGGTAGACGGGGTCCTATTCCTCTGTGTGATCAGCTGGAAAAGTTAGATTGAGGAAGGAAGTCCCGGGAATTGCCTTGGATGTGTAGACGTTGAGCCATAACTGCACAAACCACCAAGGACCCCCGATATGGCTGATTGGCTGGCCGGTCGATAGCTTGACTGCCACCTGATGCAGCAGTTGATAAGTGGCACCAAGAAGATATTGCCCCAAGGGGACTTGTTTCCGATCGGCCAAACATTCTGCCAAATATTGCATATTGGTTGTTGGGCCAAGGGTTGCACCGCCGAAAACGAACCGTTCTAACCACAGGTTTAGGAAAGCAACGTGTTCCCGATCATCGACTGGTCCAGTCCCCTTGTTATGGATTGATATGTACTTGGACCAACCTCCGATGTTCTTTGCTTGAAGCTGGTGAGTAGGCTTGAATCGGAGGTTGAAGGGGTCGATGTAACTCATTGTGTTGAGGCAGGTGAGCATGGTTATATCCATCAAAGTTGGGGTCATTGGCCCGTGTCCGAATGTGAAGGCGTTGAGGGCGTCTTGTGGGTGCCATGGGCCCCGGGTACCTCATGACAAGCATATGGGCCACTCGGATAGAGGATGGGCCTAGCCTTGTAATTAGAGATATAGCTAGATTCGGCAAACTTCGCCTTGTATAGAAAGGAATATACAGTTCTAGTCGGGTACGTTATATCTCTAAGGGGAGATCTCCTAGTCGTAATCCGATGGGGACTCCTGCCTTGTAACCTTGTCCCCCAGTATATAAGGGGAGGCAGGGCGCCCTATGAGGGCAGAAGAGCACTCATAAGCTCACGGCCATACGGTTCATCAGAATCGCCACCATAATTCCTCAAAGGAATACATATAAACTGGACGTAGGGTATTACCTCACATCGAGGGCCTGAACCAGTATAAAATCTCCTTGTGTTCCTTTGCAATCCACCGAGTTTACATCCACCGAGTAGCCCCATATATTTATTGCCGGTGTAAAACATCGACAGTTGGCGCGCCAGGTAGGGGCTTCGGCGCGATCTACATCTACAAGCTCGATGGATCCAGCAACCGAAGTCGTCGGCGGCAAACTCTCCCCCGGAGATACAATCGCATTCGGAAGCCTCGACTTCGTCGCCGACCAGATCGGCAATCTCACCCAGGCCGACACGGACCCGATCCAACCGGCCGAGGAACCAGCTGACTCCACGCCAGTCAGCCCACACGACGCTGCGGCAATCTTCGACGACATGCTGCGGCGATCTCCAATACGCCCGAGTCTAGGGACAACTCTTCCTTCCAGTGTTCGACTCGGACTCGGTTCTGAGCCGGCCGAGATCGGGCCGAGAAGGGAAGAGATCGTCAACTCCCCGTTCGGACTCGGTGACGCCGCGGATATCTACAATCTACATCCGACGCGGCAAACCCGATCCCCTGGAGTTCGACTCGGATACGGCTCCGAGCCGCTCGAGATCGGATCTAGGGAGGTCGGAGTTACACTCATCCCCATCAACCATCCCGACTTCGACTCGAAGTCGGACTCCGACTTCCAGTCGGACTACGACTCTAAGTCGGACAGCAGCTCGGCAAGCTTCTCCCCGCCACAAGAAATCTTCATGGCATCCAAAGGCTCTACTCCTACTCAGGAATCACGCCGACTACACGAACAACAAGAGGAGGAGGCCTGCCGTCTGCGAGAACAACAGGAGGAAGAAACAAGACGCCTGCACGCCCACAACGACGGCCTACGCAGGGCTGGGCGAACCGCTCAGCAACAAACCCTCCAAACAAAAGTCGGCGACCATGACGTCTTCGTCACACCACAGCAGAACATCGTGGCCGCCGTAACCCTACTGGACACGGTCCAGGTTGGGCCTGATCACCAGGCCACCCCGACGATCGCAAGGATAAAAGCCATGCTTACTGCTGCCGCATGTCAGCAGCACCAACAGTCGGGCAACACACTCGTACTGACCAGTCAATCAACTTCCCCAGCGGCAGTCTCATCCACCTCAAAGCGACGTCGAGCGGCCGGCTCTAGTCGGCAGCACGCGGAGTCAAGCCAGACGTCACTCGGCAACCACAACAACCGGCAACGTCGAAGCGACCGTCGGGACAACCAGGACCTCCGAGACCGACTGCGGCGCGACCTTCAGCAAGACGTTAATACTCGGCGCCGCAAACGAGAAGAAGACGAGCAACGCCAACTGGAAGACGAGAACGAGCAATTCGGCCTCCACTGCGAGCGGTTTCGCCGCCGTAGTCGAGGTCGGAGTCCTCATGAAGACGAAGGCATACCGGCCTTCACCCAGGAGCTACAACAGGTCGACTGGCCATCGAGTTTCAAGCCTACAGGCATCAACAAATACGATGGCAAGACCAATCCCGAGTCCTGGCTCACGGTCTACACTCTGGCGATCCGAGCAGCTGGAGGAAATCACAAAGTCATGGCTAACTACCTCCCAGTCGCTCTAGCCGACTCAGCGAGGACATGGCTAACAGGACTTCCCAAGCAATCAATCGGCTCCTGGGGAGAACTCCGGGAACGATTCATCACCAACTTCCAGGGAACATACGAGAGGCCATCTTCCGAGTACGACTTATATCAGTTGCATCAAAGGAAGAATGAGTCTCTTCGTGACTTCATCAAGAGGTTCTCTGAGAAGAAAAATTCAATCCCTAACGTCAAGGATGAGGTCGTCATCACCGCCTTTCGAAAAGGAGTCAAAGACACCTCGTTCATCGACAAATTCACGCGGAAGCCTCCCAACTCTGTCAAGGCCCTATTCGACATGGCAAACAAGTACGCCGACTCGGCCCACGCTGTTGCCGAGGCTCTCGATGACAACAAGTCACCCTGACAGAAGAAGCGGGACGACACCGACGACGCGGTCCCGACTAAAGCTGGGAATCGCAAACGCAAGTCAGACGGCTCCATTGTGGCAGTTGGTCACAACCGCCTTCGACCTTCAACAACTGAAGATTATCAGAACAACAAGTGACATGCTCAGGGGCTCACAAGCTCAAACATGAGGATGGCATCCCCACTCCCAAATACCGAACAGCTAAGTCGCTTTCTGATAAACATCTCCTCACTCGGCCTTGCTAGTGCCACAGCCGCTTACACCTAATAGGTGTATAAGCTGCGCATTTACTTTTTTCCGTTTTTGCTCTTAAATGATTACAAAAGTACTCGAGTAGCATAAATCTCGATCCGTGAAACTCTGCTCCATGTAAGACGAACTCAAGTCACCCAAAACGCGTGCCTGGGAAAGAGCCATGAGCCAACTCCCGACGCTAGGGGGCTATGACTAGTCGGGCAGAGTGCTTAAACGTAAGGGGTCAACTACTCGAGGAAATTAATATCAAAAAGAGGAAGAACACGTATTTACATACATTGTAAAATACATTTTATTCGGGTGATTATTTTCATCATCAGATGCTACTCATCCGATATTTTTATATTGCAGGCCCAGCTCCGGATATGCGTGACAGGAACTCAGGGCTTCGAGCCTATCTCCTACGCTCGGGGGCTGGACAAGTCTACCGAAATACACTCGGGATGCTCCATGAGGGCTACTTACCGAGTACTTGCGCCAGTCGGGACGTCATCTTCCCCGACTACGCTCCATGGGAGCTAACAATCGGCCCCCGGCGCCAGTCGGGGCTGTGTACCACTCGGCTAAGTAGGGTATGCTCCATGAGGGTCGCCAGCCGAATCCTACGCTAATGCTAGGTTCGGGTACCTTATTTGGCCGCAACTCTGTCAGGTTGGGTACGCCCCATGAGGGTCGCCAGCTGAATCCTATGCTAATGCAAGATTCGGGTGCCTAGCTTGGCTATAACTCTGTTGGATAGGGTACGCCCCATGAGGGTCACCAGCCGAACCCTCTGCTAATGCAAGGTTCGGGTACCTTGTTCGGCTTTTCCCAAGTCAGAGAAGACTTACATCGTCAAAGTGCATCCGGAGTTCTCATGCACTGCGTCACACCTGAGGAGGGCAAGCAGATCCTGCAACATACCTACTCGGGTACATGTGGCAACCAGTTTGCATCCAGAACGTAAGTCGGAAAGGCTTGCGAATAAGGATTTCTCTGGCTGATTGCGGTTACCAACACCAAAAAACTCATCCTGACATGCGATGGATGATACTTCCCTAGAGCTATGCTGGATAGGTCGGCTCAGGCCGGCTTATTTGGTAGCAGCCACCAAGATATGAGTTCCTACGGTAGCATGCTCCATGTGGCCGCCGCAGGCTGAGTTGAAATTATAGCGCTGGTGCTACCAACAGGAGCCGATGAGGTAAACAGATATGCTTCATGAGAGCCTTATTGCTAAACATATATGTTTGGGTATCTGTCTTATCCGCCAGGTCTCGAGGATACATCCTTACAAGGATCACAAGCTGGTCTTCATTGAAATTGGAGATACAGGTATCTCTCTCGAGTACACCTAACCACGTAATGGATTTATTTTTCATACAGTGGTACTCGGCCTATATGCGCGGCCACCAGTTGCCATGAGCAACATTACTCCAGCCGACATGACGCTGAAGAGTCTAACTTTCGAGTAGTGCACTACTCGGGAGAGACTATAAAATTCTCATTCCCGCTGACATGATGCGGAAGAGTCTAACTTCCGAATGGGACGCCACTCGGGAAAGACTATAAACACCTTTTCCGGATGACATGATGCCGACGAGTCTAATTTTCGAGTAGTATACTACTCGGGAAAGGCTATAAACACCCCCTTTCCAGCTGACATGACGCTGAAGAGTCCCATATACGAGTAGCATCCTACTCGGCAAGACTATAAACGCACATTCCGACTGACATGAAGTCGAAGAGTCCTATATACGAGTAGTTCCCTACTCGGCAAGACTATAAATCATATTTCCGGTTGACATGATACGAAGAGTCTCATGTACCAGTAGTAATCTAACTCGGGAAAGACTACAAGGTTAAAGATCTTTGACTTCATGTTTAATTGTTTTCACAATTAAGCACAAAGTCGGGGGCTACACCTAATAGGTGCGCCTATTCGGCGCACACTATTCCAACATCTACATCGAGACCTTCATAGCCTCGCTGCCAGCTGACATGAAGTAGGACTCGGGGAGAAGCAGCACTCAGACAAAGAGTACTCGGAGCAATGCACGGGAAGACTTCACCGTGGAGGATGAGCACTCGGCATCAGCTGTGACTCAACTATGAAGGTCTCGGGGGCTACTGTGGGTGCCATGGGCCCCGGGTACCTCATGACAAGCATATGGGCCACTCGGATAGAGGATGGGCCTAGCCTTGTAATTAGAGATATAGCTAGATTCGGCAGACTTCGCCTTGTATAGAAAGGAATATACAGTTCTAGTCGGGTACGTTATATCTCTAAGGGGAGATCTCCTAGTCGTAATCCGATGGGGACTCCTGCCTTGTAACCTTGTCCCCCAGTATATAAGGGGAGGCAGGGCGCCCTATGAGGGCAGAAGAGCACTCATAAGCTCACGGCCATACGGTTCATCAGAATCGCCACCATAATTCCTCAAAGGAATACATATAAACTGGACGTAGGGTATTACCTCACATCGAGGGCCTGAACCAGTATAAAATCTCCTTGTGTTCCTTTGCAATCCACCGAGTTTACATCCACCGAGTAGCCCCATATATTTATTGCCGGTGTAAAACATCGACACGTCTGACCAGAAGTATGAGGCTGATGCAA
Organism: Oryza meyeriana var. granulata; assembly: GCA_003991445.1. NCBI lineage: Eukaryota > Viridiplantae > Streptophyta > Magnoliopsida > Poales > Poaceae > Oryza > Oryza meyeriana. Next base: position 298,069 of record RYFJ01001278.1, read on the forward strand.
GCAGAGGTTCGTTCTTCTCCATCTCGGCCAGGGAGAGATTGATGCAATGGCCGATATCTACTTCTTCCCAAAGAGTTCTCTTTGCGGCCGATACTCTGGTGTACCAGTCCCTCCACTCGGGAAGCTTGCTGGGCCATGATCTGAAACTGTTGGTCCAATCACTGGCTAACTTGGCAGAGTTCTTGAACGGGATGTGCTAGGTTTCGGCGTTGATGAAATCTGTAGGATCTTCACTACCCATGGGGCCGTGATAAAAGTAGTTTGGATAATCGGCGGCCGGAATCAAGATTTGGCCTCTAAGGTTCTACAGTAAATAAGAACACAATGAAGAACGGGTGAGGGATATAGCAGATTTGATCCATCTAGGTTATAAAGCAGAGAGAATGATCAGGCAAAAGGGGTACCTCTGGGACGGCGATCGCTGAAGCCATTGCGGGAGAAGAAGATGAGCGGAGGCTGGTGATTGAGGAAGAAGATCGCAGCAGTTCGCTTGGGTTTGCCGGAGCTTGTTGAGATCTCAGAGGAAGCGAGAAGGGCTCTGGTGATGTGAAAGCGTAAAGAAAGAAGGGCTAAGAAGGCGAAGCGGTTTATAGAGGAATGATGACCTGGCGGGAATTGAGGCTGTTGACACTGTTTCAAACAATTAAGGAAAGCAGGCTATCTTGGGCCGCCTTGGTGTGAAGGGAATCTAAAAGCCCAGAGGAGAGAATTTCGAAGTTTCATAAGAAAACTCCAAAATTTGGGGGCATGTGTTAACGCCAAAATTTGGTACGGATCTTTATTGGGTTCGGTTAAGGAAAAGATCACAATCAACTGGTGGGAATTAATCCAGAGGAAGCCGAATTCAAGAAGGAATCGTGAAGACCACGGAGAGGCAGTTAATGTTCCATATGTAAATTAGGCAGAAATAATAATTTTTAGGAAACCTGATCTCGTGTCTAATCAGGGCTTGTTAATTTTTCTTTTATAGTTAGGAAACTCCTGTTTCGTATCCGACCAGGATTGTATCAACTCGGGGCATAAATACGTATGCCCGGGGATCATGTAAGAGATCAATCACAGATCAATACAAAATTCAGCGTATCGCCACCCTTTTCAACGTGTTCTTGCTTCTCGAGCCGGGCTGCATCGGTTAAGTTCGACCTCCTGCGAGAGGGTAAGTCTCGTTACCCCGACTACCTTATCGGCTAGGACTTCCTCGGTTCGGTCCGATATTCTAGCTGATCTACGGTAGTCGGCTTACCACGATATATCTGTTCTGTCTATGGCTGCATCAGTTAGGTTTGATCTCATAGGCCGATTAGGTATATCACATCACGCGTGCATGGTTTTTATCGGCTTACTGGGTATAATTTATCATCAATTTGTGCTGCATCGGTTGGATTCGATCTACTAAACTGCGTGATAAGTTATTCCTGGTAGGTTGATCGATTTTATGCAAGCGTCTTATCGGAATGAATAGCCGATAAGTTATCATATTTTACATCACAACTGCATTAGATCTATCGGCTCATCGAGGTTCCTTTATCATTATTAATCTGTGCTGCATAAGTTTAGTTTGACCTACTAGATTGATAATAATAGATTTATCCTTGTTAAGCCGATGGATGTTTATGCAATATTTTATCGGAGTGCTTAGCCGATAAGTTATTTGTCATTAAATACAGCCGATTGTATTATCTTTATGTATTTACACTATCATCGACATTCCAGCCGATGCACATGTTCTATCGGCAGTCGGCCGGTTTATTATTTCATTATATTATCATCAACTTTTCGTAGTTCTCTTTATGCCATCATCGGCTTCCAGCCGATGTATAAGTGCTATAGTCCGTATCGGCTATCGGCCGATGAAACGAGTCCAAATCGGCTTCTAGCCGATTGACTCACTGATCTAATACTTTCTATTTCCTTGTCAATTGCAGGGTCAAATTGACTGGCACGCCTACGAACCTCAAGATTTAGGATCTGCACTGGAGTTAAGCAATCTCCCAGGCTGTCGCGTGTCTAGTGCGCCGAACCATATCATCGGCTCGTTCTCAACGCTGCCGGTGATTTTCGGTGTCAACAATGACGCCGCCGGTTGTCATTGCCGAGCGACGTTTGCCTGGACTCCTCGCATGGCTGACTTGAGCTGGCCGCCCGACGCCGAGCTGACGTGGATGAGCCCGCTGCTGGAGATCCCGACTGGTTAGTCGGTACTAGGGTGTCGCCCGACTGCTGTTGTTGCTGTTGGCAGGCGACAGCCGTGATCATCGCCTTGATCTTGGCGATAGTTGGGGTGGCCTGGTGATCAGGCCCGAGCTGGAGCGTGTCCAGCAAAGTTGCAGCGGCCACAACATTCTGTTGCGGCGTGACGAAAACGTCGTGATCGCCGACTTTAGTCTGGAGAATCTGCTGCTGGGCTGCTTGCCCAGCTTTGCGCAGCCCGTCGTTGTGAGCCTCGCGATTAGCCTCCTCCTGTTGTTGCAGTCAGCGTGCCTCCTCCTGTTGGTCCTCTTGTAGTCGGCGCACCTCGGAAGGCGGTGTTGAAGCCATGAAGATCTCGCGGGGGAGGAGGAAGCTTGCTAGACTAGAGTCCGAACTGGCATTCGAACCAATATCTGACTTAGAGTCGGATTCCGAGTAGTTTATCGGAGTTAAGACGACTCCGACCTCTCTAGATCCAATCTGAAACGGTGCTTGGACGTGTCCAAACTGAATTGCAGAAGGTCGGGTCTGTTGCGTGAGGTGTAGATCCGCAGCGTCACCAAATCTGTGCGGGAGATTGACGATCTCCCCCCTCCTTGGCCCAACCCGAGTTGGCTCAAGGCCTAGCGCAAGTCGGACACCAAAAGAGAGAGTTGTCCCGATATCCGGTGATGTGAAGGACTGCCGCAGTAAGTCGCTGAAGGAGATTACGGCGTCTGGTGGGCCGACTGGCGCTACGTTGGCTGGTTCCTCGGCCGGCTGAATTGGATCTGTTCCGGCCAATGTAAGGTTGCCGATCTGGTCGGCAATGAAGTCGAGGCTTCCAAAGGAAATCATGTCTCCGGGGGAAAACTTGTTGCCGTTGACTCCGTTGGTTGAATCCATCGAATCTGCTGGTGAAGAATTCGCCGGAGCCCCTACCTGGCGCGCCAACTATCGATGCTTTGCACCGGCAATAAAACTATAGGGCTACTCGGCGAAGGGAAACTCAATGGACTGCAGAGGAATGCAGGGAGATTTTATACTGGTTCAGGCCCTCGGTGTGAGGTAATACCCTATGTCCAGTTGAGGTGTTATTCCTCTGAGGTGTTTTTTGATCGATGATCTTGTCTTGCCCCAAGGGGCACCCTGCCTCCCTTTATATACTAGGGGACATGGGTACATGATAAGGATCCCAGTCGGATACAGCCAAGGCATTTCCTTCTTAGAGATAGAAACTTATCCGACTAAGACTAAGCTTTCTGTATAGTACAAGGCAAAGTCTGCTGGATGCTATCTTATCTCTAATTACATGGTTCGGCCCATCCTCTATCCGAGTGGCCCATATGTTGGTGGTGAGGTACCCGGGGCCCATGGCCTCCACACCGGGACCCAGATCGCCCGGCGGGAAACTCAAGTTCTCCAAGAGGTAAGCTGCTCTGGGTCTTCTGAGATTCTTGTCTGTTGCAGTAGTATTTTGATGTCTGTTTTGCCATGCAGGAAGCGTGCTGATATTGATTTCAAGGAGACCGCTCCGACCGCTCCCCTTGAAGAGCCCGCCCCAGCCGAGCCGGCGCCCGCGAGCACACCCACTGAGCCGGTGGCCATCCTAGTCACGGAGACTGAGGTGGTCCCGACTGCAGGGTTGCTGGTGCCGCCCGACCAAGGGGAAGTTACTGAGGTCACTGCCCCAGCCCCTGAGTCGACGCCCGCTGCCGAGGCCATTGCTGGAGCCCCCGAGTCGACCTCTAGGCAGCAGGGGACGCCGACGTGGGGGCCAGGACCCCGTCGCCGTCATGGTTGTCGTCGTTGTCGTTGTCATCGCCGCCAGAGATCTCGAACCTTCCCCGGATTGAAGCTCCTCCACGTAAGTTCTGCCGGACGTTCACCTGGACAGCGCCTGATGGAACCACGAAGAGGTTCAAGCTCGATGAGGCCGCGGCGAGAAGGGAACGTGAAGGCTTGCTTCGCGCCGCCATTGCCGGGTCCCAGGGGGTTCGGGTATGATTCTTGTGGTGGAGTCTAGGCGGTCTTCTTGTTCTGATGTCTGACTCTGCTCTTGAATTGTTCTCTCCCTGAGCAGAAGCTTGTTGATCGTAATGAGGAGATGACCGAGATTCTGATCGAAATGGCCCCCCATCTTGCGGAATTAGAGCAGCTCCGGGCGTTGAAGGCCAAGATGGAGGAGCGCCACGCGGGGAGGGAAGCTTGGCTGAAGGATGCCGCCACCCAGCTCAGGGATGAAACTTGGGCCCAAGCCGAGAAGATTAGAGGTAAGTCCCCCGAATGCGTCTTCCCGACTGAACCCCTGATGTATTTCTCTAGCTGTGTTGTTCCCGACTGCCCGGTTGTGTCTTGGCTGCAAGGTTGAGTTCTTGACTAATCTGTCATGCAGCCCTCGAAACCGAGTTGAAGACCCGAACAGAGGGAAGCCCAGCTGAAGGAGGCCGAGGAAGCCAGGGCCGAGCTTGAAAAGGACAAGGCTAACCTGACAAAGGCCAACGCCAAGCTCGAACGGAAAAAGGCCGAGTTAAAAGAGGCCACCATCAAGCTCGGCGAAGAAAAAGCTGGACTGGAGAAGACCGCGGCCGAGTGGGAGATCGATTACGCGAGTAAGTCTCTGTTTCGACAATGATCTTAACCAATCCTTTGGTCATTCCATCTGCAGCCGTGCCTAACAAGTTTACTTGTTGGTGGACCCGGGCAGACCTAAGAGCCAATGCCCAGGCCCAATATCGGGCTTATACAGAGGAGATAAGGGTTATCAGGGAATCACGGGAGGCTCTCGCCTGGTTCATGAAAGGGCTCCTTGATCTGATTGATCCCCGCCATGTGGGAACCAGCTACAGCAGAATCCCCTAAGTGGAGGCGCATCTTGAGGATGCACCGAGTGCCCTGAAGAGGTACTCGGATGAGCATGTCATTGCCGGCGTGGCCCAGACCCTGGCGATGATCAAATCAATCTACCCGAGGGCAGACATTGAAGCTATCGGGGAGGGTTTTGCCGAGGAGACGACGCCCGAGGAGGCGCTAGAGCTGATAGCCCGGGCGAGGCTGACTGCTGAGATAATCACCCGAGACCTAGGTCTGTAAGAGCAACATATCATGTAGTCAGTATGTATAAACTTTTTTCGGAAACATGTGTAAATATATGTGCAATGCCGCCAAGCTTTGAATTATTACTCAGTTGTCATTAGCTTTGCTCGACTGTGTAGTCTACGCCGAGTTAGTCTATCAGAACTTAATAAAATCGTTCACTGTAAGAAACTGTACTCGGGCAAACGTGATAGTCGTAGTAAGGCTTCATAACTGAGGTAAGACAAGCTCGTATATTATTGACAAAACACATATAATACATGCAGCCCCCAACTCACTACTCGGTTGATACAAGCGGCATAGTGAGTTAGAGAAACTATACACATGAGAAATATGTAAAACTCAGGTATGGAAAGGACGTAGCTGTTCTATATTCCATGAGTTGCTGACGAGGGCACCGTCTTCGGTCTTCAGTCGGTAGGCGCATGGCTGCGTGACCTCGGCTATAATGAACGGCCCTTCCTAGATTGGGGATAATTTGTGCTTGTCATTGGTGGTTTGTATTTTTCTCAAGACGAGATGCCCGACCAAAAAGGCGCGGCCACGGACATTGCGATTGTGGTAGTGACACAGGCCTTGAAGATACCTTGCCGACTGGATTGTTGCGATGTCCCTTGCTTCTTCCAACTGATCTAGCTCGAACAATCGGGTATTGTTTGAGACGCCTTCTGAGTAAGCCCGGACTCACAGAGAGCCAAACCGTAACTCTGTCGGTAGCATGGCCTCAGCACCGTAGACCAGAAAGAAAGGGGATTGCCCTGTTGCCCGACTAACCATGGTTCTAAGGGACCAGAGAACCGATGGGAGTTCTTGTACCCACCGGCCCGTGTATGGCTATAGTCGGTCAAATATCCTGGCCTTGATGCCTTGTAAGACCATACCATTGGCTCGTTCAACCTGACCGTTGCTCCGCGGGTGTGCCACGAGTGGATAGCAGATTTTGATGTTCAATTCTTCGTAGAAATCTTGAAAAACGCTGCTCGTGAACTGAGTACTGTTTTCGGTGATGATGCGGTTGGGGACACCAAATCGGTATAATATACTCATGTTGAAGTCCTTTGCTCGTGCCGCTGTTATAGTTGCAACGGGTTTTGCCTCAATCCACTTGGTGAATTTATCCACTGCGACAAATAGATGTGTGAACCGTTCTGGCGCTTTCTTGAAGGGCCTGACCATGTCGAGCCCCCATACTACAAAGGGCCAAGAGATTGGTATTGTTTGGAGTTCTTGGGCTGGGAGATTAGTTTGTCTTCCGTAGAACTGGCAACCCTCGCAGGTGCAAACAATGTCTTTTGCATTAGTTACTACTGTTGGCCAGAAAAATCCCTGCCGGTAAGCCTTTCCGATTAACGTCCTGGATGCGGCATGGTTGCCACATATGCCTGAGTGGATCGACTGGAGGATCTGCTTCCCCTCCTCGGTGGTGACACAGCGCATGAGGACGCCGGATGCACTTATTCGGTACAGGTCTTCTCTGACTAATAGAAAGCTTTTGCTTCGACGCTTGATCTGTTCGGCTTGACTGTGATCTTTTGGGAGTTCGTCATCCAGGAGGAATTTGAGAATAGGAGTTCACCAGTCTGGACATATGTGTAGCACCTCATCTATCTCCGGGGTAGGTTCGCCTCCTGACTGAGCTGGCGCCGGTTTCTTCCTGACTGATGGCTCCATAAGTTGCTCAACAAAGATCCTTGTTGGGACCGCCTCTCGCTTGGATCCCATATTTGCCAATTTGTCTATCGCATCATTGTATTGTCGTAGTACATGTGTTATCTCCAGCCTGTCGAACTTGTTCTCCAGCTTTCGGACCTCCTGACAGTAGTCCGCCATGGTGTCGTCGAGACATGTCCAGCCTTTCATGATTTGGTTTACCATGAGTTGAGAGTCTCTATGCACAACCAGTTGATGTATGCCGAGTGATATAGCGATGCGGAGTTCGTGGATAAGTGCCTCGTACTCGGCGGTGTTGTGGGAAGCCGGGAAGTGGATTTGTAGAACGTACTTCAGTTTTTCGCCGGTGGGGGACGTCAATACATCGCCAGCCCCGGTGCCGCCGATCCGTAGTGAACCGTTGAAGTACATTGTCCAGTGCTCTAGCTTCGCTATTGATGTAGGCAGTTGAATTTCTGTCCACTCGGCCACGAAGTCAGCTAGAGCTTGTGATTTGATTGTTGTCCGTGGCTGAAAGGTGATGTCGAACACCATCAACTCGAGCGCCCATTTAGTGATTCGGCCGGTGGTCTCGCGATTATGCAGGACGTCCCTGAGTGGAAACGATGTGACCACTGTGACTTGATTTGCTTGGAAATAATGCACTAGCTTCCAAACAGTGATGAGTAGGCCATAGAGCAGCTTCTGGACTTGCGGATATCTCGTTTTTGAGTCGGCAAGGACCTCGCTGACAAAGTAGACTAGCCATTGAACTTTTGGATGTGACTCTATTCGGATCGCTCGACCACCAGCACCGTGCTGACTACCTGTGTAGTTGCCGCCAGATATGACATTAGCGGTTCCTGGGGCAAGGGTGACGCCAACACGGGAGGTGATGTGAGAAATTGCTTGAAGTCTTCGAAGGCTTGCTGGGCGTCCAGAGTCCATTGGAAATTGTCCGCCTTCTTGAGTAGCTTAAAAAAGAGCATACCCCGTTCGCCCAGTCGGGAAATAAACCGGCTGAGTGCCGCCATGCAGCCCGTCAGCTTCTGGAAGTCCTTTAGGTTAGTCGGGGGAGCCATGTTCAGAATTGTGTTGACTTTCTCCGGGTTGGCCTTGATGCCGCGATGTGAGACAATGAAGCCGAGTAGCTTGCCGGATGGCACACCGAAGGCGCACTTTTCCGGGTTCAACTTCATCTTGAATCTTCGAAGATTTTGGAAGGTTTCCTCTAGGTTAGCGATGAGGTCTTCTTTGGACTTGGTCTTGATCACCACATCGTCGACGTAGGCCTCCACGTTGCGCCCGATCTGAGTGTGCAGACACCGCTGAATTGCCCATTGATAGGTTGCTCTAGTGTTTTTCAAACCGAATGGCATTGTGATGTAGCAGTACGCCCCAAACGGCGTGATAAAAGAGGTCTTTAAGCAGTCGTCTTCCCTCAAGCTGATTTGATGGTATCCCGAGTAGCAGTTGAGAAAGCTGAGTAGGTCGCACCCTGCTGTGGAATCTACCACCTGATCTATCCTGTGAAGACCAAATGGGTCTGTCGATGTTTTACACCGGCAATAAATATATGGGGCTAGTCGGCGGATGTAAACTCGGCGGATTGCAAAGGAACACAGAGAGATTTTATACTGGTTCAGGCCCTCGATGTGAGGTAATACCCTACGTCCAGTTTGGGGTGTATTCCTTTGAGGAATTATGGTGGTGATTCTGGTGAACCAACTCAACCTATGAGCTTATGAGTGCTCTTCTGCCCTCATGGGGCGCCCTGCCTCCCCTTATATACTGGGGGACAGGGTTACAAGGTAGGAGTCCCCATCGGATCACGACTAGGAGATCTCCCCTTAGAGATATAACGCACCCAACTAGGACTGTATATTCCTTTCTATACAAGGCGAAGTCTGCCGAATCTAGCTATATCTCTAATTACAAGGCTAGGCCCATCCTCTATCCGAGTGGCCCATATGCTTGTCATGAGGTACCCGGGGCCCATGGCACCCACAGTAGCCCCTGAGACCTTCATAGTTGAGTCACAGCTGATGCCGAGTGCTCATCCTCCACGGTGAAGTCTTCCCGAGTGCATTGCTCCCGAGTACTCTTTGTCTGAGTGCTGCTTCTCCCGAGTCCTGCTTCATGTCAGCTGGCAGCGAGGCTATGAAGGGCTCCATGTAGATGTTGGAATAGTGTGCGCCGAATAGGCGTACCTATTAGGTGTAGCCCCCGACTTTGTGCTTAATTGTGAAGACAATTAAACATAAAGTCAAAGATCTTTAACCTGGAAGTCTTTCCCGAGTAGATTACTACTGGTGTATAAGACTCTTCGGTATCATGTCAACCGGAATAAACTTTATAGTCTGGCCGAGTAGGATACTACTCGTGTATGCGACTCTTCGACTTCATGTCAGTCGAAATGTATGTTTATAGTCTTGCCGAGTAGGATGCTACTCGTATATGAGACTCTTCAGCGTCATGTCGGCTGGAAAGAAGGGTTTATAGTCTTTCCCAAGTAGTATACTACTCGAAAATCAGACTCGTCGGCATCATGTCAGCCGGGATGATTATTTATAGTCTTTCCCAAGTAATATATTACTCGAAAATTAGACTCGTCAGCTTCATGTCAGCTGGAAAAGGTGTTTATAGTCTTTCCCGAGTGGTGTCCCATTCGGAAGTTAGACTCTTCAGCTCGTCAGCCGGAAGAATGTTTATAGTCTTTCTCGAGTAGTATGCTACTCGAAAGTTAGACTCCTCCGCATCATGTCAGCGGGAATGAGGATTTTATAGTCTCTCCCGAGTAGTGCACTACTCGAAGGTTAGACTCATCCGCGTCATGTCAGCGGAAATAATGTTGCTCATGGCAACTGATGGCCACGCATGTAGGCCGAATACCACTTTATGAAAATAAATCCACGGCGTGGTCAGGTGTACCCGAGAAAGATACCTGCATCCCCAATTTTAATGAAGACCAGCTTGTGATCCTTGTAAGGATATATCCTCGAGACCTGGTGGAAAAAACATATACCCAAACATATATGTTTAGCAATAAGGCTCTCATGAAGCATATCTGTTTACCTCATCGGCTCCTGTTGGTAGCACCAGCGCTATAATTTCAACTCAGCCTGCGGGCGGCCCACATGGAGCATGCTACTGTAGGAACTCATATCTTGGTGGTTGCTACCAAATAAGCCGGCCTGAGCCGACCTATTCAGCATAGCTCTAGAGAAGTATCATCCATCGCATGTCAGGATGAGTTTTTTGGTGTTGGTAACCGCAATCAGCTAGAGAAATCCTTATTCGCAAGCCTTTCCGACTTACGTTCTGGATGCAAACTGGTTGCCACATAAGCCTGAGTGGGTATAATGCAGGATCTGCTTGCCCTCCTCAGGTGTGACGCAGTGCATGAGAACTCCGGATACACTTTGACGATGTAAGTCTTCTCTGACTTGGGTAAAGCCGAACAAGGTACCCGAACCTTGCATTAGCAGAGGGTTCAGCTAGCGACCCTCATGGGGCGTACCCTATCCAACAGAGTTATAGCCAAGCTAGGCACCCGAACCTTGCATTAGCATAGGATTCGGCTAGCGACCCTCATGGGGCGTACCCAACCTGACAGAGCTGTGACCAAATAAGGTACCCGAACCTAGCATTAGCGTAGGATTCGGCTGGCGACCCTCATGGGGCGTACCCTACTTAGCCGAGTGGTATACAGCCCCGACTGGCGCCGGGGGCCGATTGTTAGCTCACATGGAGCGTAGTCGGGGAAGATGACGTCCCGACTGGCGCAAGTACTCGGTGAGTAGCCCTCATGGAGCATCCCGAGTGTATTTTGGCAGACTTGTCCAGCCCCCGAGCGTAGGAGATAGGCTCGCAGCCCTGAGTTCCTGTCACGCGTATCCGGAGCTGGGCCTGCAATATAAAGATATCGGATGAGTAGCATCTGATGATGAAAACAATCATCCGAATAAAATGTATTTTACAATATATGTAAATCATTTCTTCCTCTTATTGATATTAATTTCCCCAAGTAGTTGACCCCTTACGTTTAAGCACTCTGCCCGACTAGTCATAGCCCCCTAGCGTCGGGAGTTGGCTCATGGCTCTTTCCCAGACACGCGTTTTGGGTGACTTGAGTTCGTCTTTCATGGAGCAAAGTTTCACGGATCAGGATTTATGCTACTCGAGTACTTTTGCAATCATTTAAGAGCAAAAACAGAGAAGAGTGCGGCTTGTGCACCTATTAGGTGTAAGCGGCTGTGGCATTGGTAAAGCCGAGTGAAGAAATATTTATCAGGAAGCAACTTAGCTATTCGGTATTTCGGAGTGGGGATGCCATCCTTGCGTTTGAGCTTGTGAGCCCCCGAGCATGTCACTTGTTGTCCTGATAATCTTCAGTTGTTGAAAGTCGAAGACGATTGTGACCGACTGCCACAATAGAGCCGTCTGACTTGCGTTTGCGATTCCCAGCTTTAGTCGGGACCGCGTCGTCGGTGTCGTCCCGCTTCTTCTGTCAGGGTGACTTGTTGTCATCGAGGGCCTCGGCAACAGCGTGGGCCGAGTCGGCGTACTTGTTTGCCATGTCGAATAGGGCCTTGACAGAGTTGGGAGGCTTCCGCGTGAATTTGTCGATGAACGAGGTGTCTCTGACTCCTTTTCGAAAGGCGGCCGATGATGACCTCGTCCTTGATCTTCGGGATTGAGTTCCTCCTCTCAGAAAACCTCTTGATGAAGTCACGAAGAGACTCGTTCTTCCTTTGGCACAACTGATATAGGTCGTACTCGGAAGATGGCCTCTCGTATGTTCCCTGGAAGTTGGTGATGAATCGTTCCCGGAGTTCTCCCCAAGAGCCGATTGATTGCTTGGGAAGTCCTGTTAGCCATGTCCTCGCTGAGTCGGCTAGAGCGACTGGGAGGTAGTTAGCCATGACTTTGTGATTTCCCCCAGCTGCTCGGATCGCCAGAGTGTAGACCGTGAGCCAGGACTCGGGATTGGTCTTGCCATCGTATTTGTCGATGCCTGTAGGCTTGAAACTCGACGGCCAGTCGACCTGTTGTAGCTCCTGGGTGAAGGTCGGTATGCCTTCGTCTTCATGAGGACTCCGACCCCGACTACGGCGGCGAAACCGCTCGTGGTGGAGGCCGAAATGCTCATTCTCGTCTTCCAGTTGGCGTTGCTCGTCTTCTTCTCGTTCGCGGCGCTGAGCATTGGTGTCCTGTCGAAGATCACTCCATAGTTGGCTTCAGAGATCCCGGTTGTCCCGACGGTCACTTCGACGTTGCCGGTTGTTGTTTGGGTTGCCGAGTGACATTTGGCGTGACTCCGTGTGCAGCCGACTAGAGCCGGCCGCTCGGCGTCGCTTTGAGGTAGACGAGACTGCCATTGGGGATGCCGACCGGTTGGTCGGTATGAGGGTATCGCCCGACTATTGGTGCTGCTGACATGCAGCAGCGGTAAGCATGGCTTTTATCCTTGCGATCGTCGGGGTGGCCTGGTGATCAGGCCCAAGTTGGACCGTGTCCAGTAGGGTTGCGGCGGCCACGATGTTCTGTTGTGGCGTGACGAAGACGTCGTGGTCGCCGACTTTTGTTTGGAGGGTTTGTTGCTGAGCGGTTTGCCCAGCCCTGCGTAGGCCGTCGTTGCGGGCGTGCAGGCATCTTGCTTCTTCCTCCTGTTGTTCTCGTAGTCGGCAGGCCTCCTCCTCTTGTTGTTCGTGTAGTCGGCGTGATTCCTGAGTAGGAGTAGAGCCTTTGGATGCCATGAAGATTTCTCGTGGCGGAGAGAAGCTTGCCGAGCTGCTGTCCGACTTAGAGTCGTAGTCCGACTGGAAGTCGGAGTCCAACTTCGAGTCGAAGTCGGGATGGTTGATGGGGATGAGTGTAACTCCGACCTCCCTAGATCCGATCTCGAGCGGCTCGGAGCCGTACCCGAGTCGAACTCCAGGGGATCGGGTTTGCCGCGTCGGATGTAGATTGTAGATATCCACGACGTCGCCAAGTCCAAACAGGAAGTTGACGATCTCTTCCCTTCTCGGCCCGATCTCGGCCGGCTCAGAACCGAGTCCGAGTCAAACACTGAAAGGAAGAGTTGTCCCTGGACTCGGGCGTATTGGAGATCGCCGCAGCATGTCGTCGAAGATTGCCGCAGCGTCGTGTGGGCCGACTGGCGCGGAGTCAGCTGGTTCCTCGGCCGGTTGGATCGGGTCCGTGTCGGCCAGGGTGAGATTGCCGTTCTGGTTGGCGACGAAGTCGAGGCTTCTGAATGCGATTGTATCTCCGGGGGAGAGTTTGCCGCCCACGACTTCGGTTGCTGGATCCATCGAGCTTGTAGATGTAGATCGCGCCGAAGCCCCTACCTGGCGCACCAACTGTCGATGTTTTACACCGGCAATAAATATATGGGGCTAGTCGGCGGATGTAAACTCGGCGGATTGCAAAGGAACACAGAGAGATTTTATACTGGTTTAGGCCCTCGATGTGAGGTAATACCCTACGTCCAGTTTGGGGTGTATTCCTTTGAGGAATATGGTGGTGATTCTGGTGAACCAACTCAACCTATGAGCTTATGAGTGCTCTTCTGCCCTCATGGGGCGCCCTGCCTCCCCTTATATACTGGGGGACAGGGTTACAAGGTAGGAGTCCCCATCGGATCACGACTAGGAGATCTCCCCTTAGAGATATAACGCACCCGACTAGGACTGTATATTCCTTTCTATACAAGGCGAAGTCTGCCGAATCTAGCTATATCTCTAATTACAAGGCTAGGCCCATCCTCTATCCGAGTGGCCCATATGCTTGTCATGAGGTACCCGGGGCCCATGGCACCCACAGGGTCTTTGGGGCACGCCTTGTTGAGATCGGTGTAGTCGATGCACATGCACCATTTACCGTTTTTCTTTCGGACTAGAACTGGGTTTGCCAGCTAATCTGGGTGATAGACCTCCTTGATGAACCCAGCTGCGAGAAGCTTGGTGATCTCCTCCCGAATAGCATCCTTGCGATCTTGAGCGAAGTGCCGCAGCCATTGCTTGATTGGCTTGGCGTCTGTCTTCACATTTAGGGCGTGCTCGATCTCCTCCCTTGGTACGCCCGGCATGTCGGACGGTTTCCACGCGAATATATCCTTGTTGGTTTATAGGAAGGTGATGAGTGCGCCTTCCTATTTGGGGTCGAGTCCGGTCCCGACTAGAGCAGTCTTGGAGGGGTTGGAAGGGTCCAGGGGATCTTCTTCGTGTCAGAGTCCGCTGAAATTCCCGACTTCGCTGCTTTTTCGCGGGAACTTGATCTTCCTCGACTTGAGTTGCGATGACTTGCCGAATGCTGTTGCGCTCGACTGCCGCCTCTTGTGATTGAGCCAACTCGCAGCTCTCCTTGTCGCAGGTGAAGGCTTGCTTGACATCGCTGCAGAGGGAGAGAACTCCTGCTGGCCTGGGCATTTTAAGCACCATGCAGGTATAGTGCGGTATCGCCATGAACTTGGCGAGCGCCGGTCGTCTGAGTATTGCATGATACGCAGTCTCGAAATCGGCGACCTCGAAGCAGACGTTTTCCGTGCAGAAGTTATCCCGCGTGCCGAAAGTTACCGGCAAGGTTATGTGCCCGAGTGGTGTTGAAGACAGGCCGGGGATTATCCCGTGGAAGGGCGTGGTACTCGGCTGTAGTTCTGAACGAGGGATCTTCATCTCGTCCAGAGTCTTGGCGAATAAGATATTGAGCGCGCTGCCTCCGTCGATGAGGGTTTTCTTCAGCCTGATATTCTCGACGACCGAGTCTAGGATGAGTGGATAGCGTCCCGGGTGTGAAACCCGATCTGGGTGATCTGCGCGATTGAATGTAATGGCCATCTCTGACCAGCGCAGGTATTGGGGGGCGTCTGCCGTAGAGATTGCATTGACGTCGCGTTCTGTTAGCTTCTGCTTGCGCTTCGACTCGTACGTGGATGGTCCTCCGAAAATATGGTTGAGTTCGGCCTGGGGATCTTGAAAATCATTGGTCGGGTCCTGATCTGGCTTGTCTTTGCCCTTTTCGGCGCCAGACAATGAAGCCTGCTCGGAGGCAAACTTCTTGAGCATGTAGCAGTCTTTGGCCGTGTGCTTGCCCTTGGGGTGGAAGGGGCATGGCCCGCTTATGACTTTCTGGTAGTCATTGTTCCGCTGGGGCCACGACCGAGTACGCTCCATGTTGGCCACCTCGTTGTCCGACTTCCGCTTGTGGCTGCCGGATTTGTCTTGAGACAGCTTGTTGTCAGCTTTCGCCTTCTGCTCCTTTTGTCGGGACTCCTTCTTCTCATCGAAGGCCTCTGCGACAGCTTCGGCCAAGTTGGCGTATTTGTTGGCCATGTCGAAGAGTGCCCGGACAGATGATGGTGGCTTCCGAGTGAATTTCACGATAAACGTGGCATCCCTTACTCCCTTTCGGAAGGCGGCAATGACGGCCTCGTCTCGGATCATTGGGATCTAATTGCGCTTCTCGGAGAACCTCTTGATAAAGTTGCGTAGAGACTCGTTCTTCTTTTGGTGTAGTTGATATAAATCATGCTCAGAAGATGGTCTCTCGTAGGTCCCTTGAAAGTTAGCGATGAACCTGTGGGTGCCATGGGCTCCGGGTACCTCATAACAAGCATATGGGCCACTCGGACAGAGGATGGGCCTGGCTTTGTAATTAGAGATATAGCTAGTTTCGGCAGACTTTGCCTTGTATAGAAAGGAATATACAGTCCTAGTCGGGTGCGTTATATCTCTACGAGGAGATCCCTTGGCCGTAATCCGGTTGGGACTCCTACCTTGTAATCTGGTCCCCCAGTATATAAGGGGAGGCAGGGCGCCCCATGAGGGCAGATGACGACAGATTGACACGGTTCATCAGAATCGCCACCACAATTTCTCAAAGGAATACACCCCAAACTAGATGTAGGGTATTACCTCAGATTGAGGGCCTGAACCAGTATAAAATCTCCTTGTGTTCCTTTGCAATCCACCGAGTTTCCATCCGCCGAGTAGCCCCATATATTTATTGCCGGTGTAAAACATCGACAGTTGGCGCGCCAGGTAGGGGATTCGGCGAGATCTACATCTACAAGCTCGATGGATCCAACAACCGGAGTCGACGGCGACAAATTCTCCCCGGGAGACACAATAACTTTCGGAAACCTCGACTTCGTTGCCGACCAGATTGGCAATCTCACCTTGGTCGACACGGACCTGATCCAACCGGCCGAGGAACCAGCCGACTCCGCTCCAGTCGGCCCACACGACGCTGCAGCAACCCTCGTCGACTTGCTGTGGCAATCTTCATCTTGTCCGAGTCTCGGGACAACTCTTTCCTTCGTGTTTGACTCGGACTCGGCCTTGAGCTGGCCAAGATCGAGCTAAGAAGGGAAGAGATCGTTAATCTCCCGTACAGACTCGGCAACGCCACGGATATCTTCAAACAACATCCGACGTGGCAAACCCGATCCCCTGGAGTTTGACTCGGATATGGCCTAGAGCCGCTTGAGATCGGATCAAGGGAGGTCGAAGTTATAATCACCCCCATCAACTATTCCGACTACAACTCTCAGTCGGACTACCACTCTTAGTTGGATTCTGACTCTAAGTCGGATAGTAGTTCGGCAAGCTTCTCCCTGCCACGAGAAATCTTCATGGCATCCAAAGGCTCTACTCCTACTCAAGAATCACGCCGACTACACGAGCAACAAGAGGAGGAGGCCTGCCAACTGCAAGAACAACAGGAGGAAGAAGCAAGACGCCTGCACGCCCGCAACGATGGCCTACGCAGGGCTGGGCGAACTGCTCAGCAACAAACCCTCCAAACAAAAGTCGGTGACCACGACGTCTTCGTTATGCCGCAACAGAACGACGTGGCTGCGGCAACCCTACTGGACACAGTCCAGCTTGGGCCTGATCACCAGGCCACCCCGACCATCGCGAAGATCAAGGCTATGAGCACCGCCGCTGCTTGTCAACATCACCAACAGTTGCGCAACACATTCGTACCAACCAACCGGTCGGCTTCCCTAGCGGCAGTCTCATCAACCTCAAAGCGACGTCAAGCGGTCGGCTCTAGTCGGCTGCACACGGAGTCACGCCAAACGCCACTCGGCTACCCTGACAACAACCGGCAGTGTTGAAGCGACCATCGGGACAATCAGGATCTCCGAGGCCAACTACAGCGTGACCTTCGGCAAGACATCAATGCTAGGCGCCGTGAACGAGAAAAAGATGAGCAACGCCAACTGGAAGACGAGAATGAGCATTTTGGCCTCCACCACGAACGGTTTCGTCGCCGTAGTCGGGGTCGGAGTCCTCATGAAGATGAAGGAGTACTAGCCTTCACCCAGAAGCTACAACAAGTCGACTGGCCATCGGGTTTCAAGCCTACAGGCATCGAAAAATACGACGGCAAGACCAATCTCGAGTCCTGGCTCACAGTCCACACTCTGGCAATCCGAGCAGCTGGAGGAGATCACAAGGTCATGGCTAACTACCTCCCAGTCGCCCTAGCCGACTCATCAAGGATATGGCTAATAGGACTCCCAAAGAGGTCAATCGGCTCCTGGGGAGAACTCTGGGAAAGCTTCATCACCAACTTCCAGGGAACATACGAAAGGCCATCTTCCGAACATGACCTATATCAGTTGCATCAAAGGAAGAACGAGTCTCTTCGTGACTTCATCAAGAGGTTCTCTGAGAAGAAGAATTCAATCCCAATGATCAAGGATGAGGTCGTCATCGCTGCCTTTCAAAAAGGAGTCAAAGACACCTCGTTCATCGACAAATTCACACGGAAGCCTCCCAACTCTGTCAAGGCTTTATTCGACATGACGACCAAGTACGCCGACTTGGCCAACACTGTTGCCGAGGCCCTCGATGACAAGAAGGCACCCTGACAGAAGAAGTGGGAGGGCACCGAAGATGTAGTCCCGACTAAAGCCGGGAATCGCAAACACCAGTTAGACGGCTTCATTGTGGCAATCGGTCACAACCGTCTTCGACATTCAACAACTGAAGATTATCAGAACAACAAGTGACGAGCTCGGGGGCTCAAAAGCCCAAACACGAGGACAGCATCGCCACTCCCAAATACCAAACAGCTAAGTTGCTTTCTGATAAATATATGTTCGCTTGGCCTCGCCAATGCCGCAGCCGCTTACACCTAATAGGTGTACAAGCTGCACTTTTTTCTGTTTTTGCTCTTAAATGATTGCAAAAGTACTTGAGTAGCATAAATTCCGATCTGTGAAACTTTGCTCCATGAAAGACGAACTCAAGTCACCCAAAACGCGTGTCTGGGAAAGAGCCATGAGCCAACTCCCGACGCTAGGGGGCTATGACTAGTCGGGCAGAGTGCTTAAACGTAAGGGGTCAACTACTCGGGGAAATTAATATCAAAAAGAGGAAGGACATTTATTTACATATATTGTTGTTCGCACCAAAAACCACCGGGTGTGCCAAGAAGCTTGTTGATGATCTGGTTTGATGCGATTGAACATACGAAGGCCTGGGAGATCTGCTTAGCTCCAGTGCAGGTCCTAAAATATTTGAGGTTCGTGGGCGTGCCAGTCAATTTGACCCAGCAATTGACAAGGAGATGAAGAAATTAGATTACTGATCCAATCGGCCAACAAGCCGATACGGATTCCTTCCAGCCGATGCCGCTATGCTCGTGCCCGGGCCTCTGCCTGTACTCGCGCCCGGGTCTCGTGCTCGCGTCCGGGTCCTTGTTGGTCCTCGTGCCCGGATCGGCAGCAATTGCGCAACCGGCTATCGGTCGATACGGGCTGATATAGACTCCTCGTAGCCGATAGCCGATGGCACCTGTGTATCGGCTAGGAAACCGATAGAGCTATGAGCAAATAGACAAGATGTCAGTATAACATGTGCATCGGCTAGGAGCCGATTATCAATAGATAAGCAGAATAGTAAGCCAGCCGACTGCCGAGGAAACACATATGCATCGGCTAGAAAACCGATGATAATATAGATGACCAAAACAGTATGGATAATACAGTCGGCTTTATAAAAAGATAACCTATCGGCTAAGCACTCCGATAGAACGTCGCATATACACCGATCAGCCCGACAAGGATAAATCTATTATTATCGATCTAGTAGTTCAAACCTAACTGATGCAGCACAGATCGATAATAGTAAAGGAACCTCAACGAGCCGATAGACCTAATGCAACTGTGATGAAAATAACTTACCGGCTATACATTCCGATAAGACGCTTGCGCAAAAACCATCAGTCTAGCAGGAACGATTTATCGCTGGCAGTTCAGTAGGTCGGACCTAACCGATGCAGCACGAACTGATGATAAATCGCCCCCAGTAAACTGATAAGATCTACGCACGCGTGATGTGGTATACCTGATCGGCCTAAGAGGTCGGACCGAACCGATGCAGCCGTAGACAGGGCAGATACACCTGGGTAAGGGGTGACGAGTCTTACCCTCTCGCAGGAGTTCGGACCTATCCGATGCAGCCCCGCTCGAGAAGCAAGAACCCGTCGAAAGGTTGGCGATGCGCCGAAGTTTAATTGATCGATTAGATTGATGACAAGGTCCCCGGGCATACGTATATATACCCCGAGTTACAAGAGTCCTTATAGGACACGGTACAGGACTTTCCTAACTAGAAAAAGGAAAACTGACAGACCTGATCGGACAAGAGATCAGGTTTCCTAAAAGATAAAGCTATCTAATAGATAAGATAAATAACTGCCATAACGTGGTCTTCACGATTCCTTCCAGGTTTGGTCTCTTCCAGATGAGCTTCCATTGGCTGACATGGCTTCTTTCCTTAACCGAACATGGATATGAATCGTGCCAAATTTTGGCGTTAACAATTGTAAAATACATTTTATTCGGGTGATTATTTTCATCATCAGATGCTACTCATCCGATATCTTTATAGTGCAGGGCCAGCTCTGGATACGCGTGATAGGAACTCAGGGCTGCGAGCCTATCTCCTACGCTCGGGGGTTGGACAAGTCTGCCAAAATACACTCGGGATGCTCCATGAGGGCTACTTACCGAGTACTTACGCCAGTCGGGACGTCATCTTCCCCGGCTACGCTCCATGTGAGCTGACAACCAACTTCCGGCACTAGTTGGGGGTCGTATATCACTCGGCTGGGTGAGGTACGCCCTATGAGGGTTGCCAGCTGAATCCTACGCTAACGCTAGGTTCAGGTACCTTATCCGGTCACAACTTCGCTGAGTTGGGTACACCCCATGAGGGTCGTCGGCTGAATCCTATGCTAACGCTAGGTTCGGGTACCTTATTCGGTTAATATAACCGACCTCTGGCACTAGCCGGGGCTCATGTACTACTCGGCTAAGTAGGGTATTCCCCATGAGGGTCGCCAGCCGAATCCGAATCCTATGCTAATGCTAGGTTCGGGTACCTTATTTGGTCACAACTATGTCAGGTTAGGTACGCCCCATGAGGGTCACCAGCCGAATCCTATGCTAATGCAAGGTTCAGGTACCTTGCTAGGCTATAACTCTGTTGGTAAGGGTATGCCCCATGAGGGTCACTAGCCGAATCCTATGCTAATGCAAGGTTCAGGTACCCTGCTCGGCTTTCCTGAAGTTAGAGAAGACTTACATCGTCGAAGCGCATCCGGAGTTCTCATGCACTGCGTCACACCTAAGGAGGACAAGCAGATCCTACGATAAACCCGCTCGGGCATCTGTGGCAACCATGCTGCATTCAGAACATAAGCCGGAAAGGCTTGCGAGCAAGGATTCTTCTGGCTGATTGCAACTATCGACGCCAAAAAACTCATCCTGACATGCGAGGGATGCTGATTTTATAGAGCCTACGCTGGGTGGGTCGGTTTAGGCCGGCTTATTCATTGGTAGGCCACCAAGATATGAGTTCCTACAGTAGCATGCCCCATGTGGGTCGCCCACAGACTGAGTTGAAATTATAGCGCTGGTGCTACCAACAGGAATCGATGAGGTAATCAGATATGCTCCATGAGGGCCTAATTGCTGAACACATGTGTTCGGGTATCTGTTTTATCTGCCACGTCTCGAGGATATATCCTTATAAGGATCACAAGCTGGTCTTCATTAAAATTGGGGATGTAGGTATCTTTCTTGGGTACACCTGACCACGCAATGGATTTATTTTCATATAGTGGTACTCGGCCTACATGCGTGGCCATCAGTTGCCATGAGCAACATTATTCCAGCCGATATGACGCTGAAGGGTCTAACTTCCGAGTAGTGCACTACTCGGGAGAGACTATAAATATCTTTTCCTGCTGACATGATGCGGATGAGTCTAACTTCTGGGTGGGACGCCACCTGGGAAAGACTATAAACCCCCTTTTCAGCTGATATGAAGCTGAAGAGTCCTATATACGAGTAGCATTCTACTTGGCAAGACTATAAACACACATTCCGACTAACATGAAGTCGAAGAGTCCTACATACGAGTAGTTCTCTACTCAGCAAGACTAAAATCTTATTCCGGTTGACATGATACCGAAGAGTCTCATATACCAGTAGTATACTACTCGGGAAAGACTACAAGGTTAAAGATCTTTGACTTTATGTTTAATTGTCTTCACAATTAAGCACAAAGTCGGGGGCTACACCTAATAGGTGCGCCTATTCGGCTCACACTATTCATACATCTACATGAAGCCCTTCATATCCTCGCTACCAGCTGACATGAAGCGGGACTCGGGAAGAAGACGCACTCGGACAAAGAGTACTCGAGAGCAATGCACTCGGGAATACTTCACCGTGGAGGATGAGCACTCGGCATCAGCTGTGACTCAACTATGAAGGTCTCAGGGGCTACTGTGGGTGCCATGGGCCTCGGGTACCTCATGACAAGCATATGGGCCACTCGGACAGAGGATGGGCCTAGCTTTGTAATTAGAGATATAGCTAGTTTCGGCAGACTTTGCCTTGTATAGAAAGGAATATACAGTCCTAGTCGGGTGCGTTATATCTCTAAGAGGAGATCCCTTGGCCGTAATCCGGTTGGGACTCCTTCCTTGTAACCCGGTCCCCCAGTATATAAGGGGAGGCAGGGCGCTCCATGAGGGCAGATGACGACAGGTTGACACGGTTCATTAGAATCGCCAGCACAATTTCTCAAAGGAATACACCCCAAACTGGACATAGGGTACTACCTCACATTGAGGGCCTGAACCAGTATAAAATCTCCCTATGTTCCTTTGCAATCCACCGAGTTTCCATCCGCCGAGTAGCCCCATATATTTATTGCCAGTGTAAAACATCGACAGAACCACTCCCTGAGTTCTCCCCAGGAACCGATCGACCGCCTCGGGAGCCCTGTGAGCTATGTCCTCGCCGAGTCGGCTAATGCGACTGGGAGGTAGTTAGCCATGGCTTTAGGGTTGCCCCCGGCAGCTTGAACTGCCAGGGTGTATACGGTGAGCCAGGACTCGGGGTTGGTTTTGCCGTCGTATTTCTCTATCCCCGTAGGCTTGAAGCCCAATGGCCAGTCGACATCCTGGAGATCGTGGGTGAAAGTTGGAATGCCTTTGTCTTCATGAGGGCTCCGGCTCCGATGACGGCGGTTGAACCGTTCGTGATGAAGGCCGAAACGCTCGTTCTCGTCTTCCAGTCGGCGGCGCTCTTCTTCTTCTTGCTGACGGCGCCGGGCATTCATGTCGTATCTGAGATCGCGCTGGAGGCGTACTCGGAGGTCTTGGTTAGGCCGGCGATCGTACTGCTGTTGCCACCGATCCTAGTTATTGGTGTCACCGAGTGTAGTTTGACGCAACTCCTCGCGTGGCCGACTGGAGCCGTCCGCGTGGCGTCTTGCTGATGTAGATGAGCCTGCCGCCGGAGAACCCGACCGATGGGTCGGCATGATTGTGTCACTTGATTGCTGTTGTTGTTGACAGGCAGCAGCTATGATCATTGCCTTGATCTTGGTGATAGTCGGTGTGGCCTGGTGTCGATGTTTTACACCGGCAATAAATATATGGGGCTAGTCGGCGGATGGAAACTCGGTGGATTGCAAAGGAACACAGGGAGATTTTATACTGGTTCAGGCCCTCGATGTGAGGTAATACCCTACGTCCAGTTGTGGTGTTATTCCTTTGAGGATTTGTGGTGGTGATTCTGGTGAACCAACTCAACCTGCCCTCATGGGGCGCCCTGCCTCCCCTTATATACTGGGGGACAGGGTTACAAGGTAGGAGTCCCCATCGGATTACGACTAGGAGATCTCCCCTTAGAGATATAACGTACCCGACTAGGACTGTATATTCCTTTCTATACAAGGCAAAGTCTGCCGAATCTAGCTATATCTCTAATTACAAGGCTAGGCCCATCCTCTATCCGAGTGGCCCATATGCTTGTCATGAGGTACCCGGGGCCCATGGCACCCACAGTAGCCCCCGAGACCTTCATAGTTGAGTCACAGCTGATGCCGAGTGCTCATCCTCCACGGTGAAGTCTTCCCGAGTGCATTGCTCCCGAGTACTCTTTGTCTGAGTGCTGCTTCTCCCGAGTCCTGCTTCATGTCAGCTGGCAGCGAGGCTATGAAGGGCTCGATGTAGATGTTGGAATAGTGTGCGCCGAATAGGCGCACCTATTAGGTGTAGCCCCCGACTTTGTGCTTAATTGTGAAAACAATTAAACATGAAGTCAAAGATCTTTAACCTTGTAGTCTTTCCCGAGTAGATTACTACTGGTATATGAGACTCTTCGGTATCATGTCAACCGGAATATGATTTATAGTCTTGCCGAGTAGGATACTACTCGTATATAGGACTCTTCGACATCATGTCAGTCGGAATATGCGTTTATAGTCTTGCCGAGTAAGATGTTACTCGTATATGGGACTCTTCAGCTTCATGTCAGCTGGAAAAGAGGTTTATAGTCTTTCCCGAGTGGCGTCCCACCTGGAAGTTAGACTCCTCCGCATCATGTCAGCGGGAATGAGAAATTTATAGTCTCTCCCGAGTAGTGCACTACTCGAAAGTTAGACTCATCCGCGTCATGTCAGCGGGAATAATGCTGCTCATGGCAACTGGTGGCCACGCATGTAGGCCGAGTACCACTGTATGAAAAATAAATCCATTACGTGGTTAGGTGTACTCGAGAGAGATACCTGCATCTCCAATTTTAATGAAGACCAGCTTGTGATCCTTGTAAGGATGTATCCTCGAGACCTGGTGGATAAGACAGATACCCAAACATATATGTTTAGCAATAAGGCTCTCATGAAGCATATCTGTTTACCTCATCGGTTCCTGTGGGTAGCACCAGCGCTATAATTTCAACTCAGCCTGCGGGCGGCCCACATGGAGCATGCTACTGTAGGAACTCATATCTTGGTGGCTGCTACCAAATAAGCCGGCCTGAGCCGACCTATCCAGCATAGCTCTAGAGAAGTATCATCCATCGCATGTCAGGATGAGTTTTTTGGTGTTAGTAACCGCAATCAGCCAGAGAAATCCTTATTCGCAAGCCTTTCCGACTTACGTTCTGGATGCAAACTGGTCGCCACGTAAACCTGAGTAGGTATAATGCAGGATCTGCTTGCCCTCCTCAGGTGTGACACAGTGCATGAGAACTCCGGATGCACTTTGACGATATAAGTCTTCTCTGACTTGGGTAAAGCCGAACAAGGTACCCGAACCTTGCATTAGCAGATGGTTCGGCTGGCGACCCTCATGGGGCGTACCCTATTTAGCCGAGTGGTATACAGCCCCGACTGGCTCCGGGGGCCGATTGTTAGCTCGCATGGAGCGTAGTCGGGGAAGATGACGTCCCGACTGGCGCAAGTACTCGGTAAGTAGCCCTCATGGAGCATCCCGAGTGTATTTCGGCAGACTTGTCCAGCCCCCGAGCGTAGGAGATAGGCTCGAAGCCCTGAGTTCCTGTCACGCATATCCGGAGCTAGGCCTGCAATATAAAAATATCGGATGAGTAGCATCTGATGATGAAAATAATCACCCGAATAAAATGTATTTTACAATGTATGTAAATACGTGTTCTTCCTCTTTTTGATATTAATTTCCTCGAGTAGTTGACCCCTTACGTTTAAGCACTCTGCCCGACTAGTCATAGCCCCCTAGCGTCGGGAGTTGGCTCATGGCTCTTTCCCAGGCACGCGTTTTGGGTGACTTGAGTTCGTCTTACATGGAGCAGAGTTTCACGGATCGAGATTTATGCTACTCGAGTACTTTTGTAATCATTTAAGAGCAAAAACGGAAAACATTAAATGCGCAGCTTATACACCTATTAGGTGTAAGCGGCTGTGGCACTAGCAAGGCCGAGTGAGGAGATGTTTATCAGAAAGCGACTTAGCTGTTCGGTATTTGGGAGTGGGGATGCCATCCTCGTGTTTGAGCTTGTGAGCCCCCGAGCGTGTCACTTGTTGTTCTGATAATCCTCAGTTGTTGAAGGTCGAAGGCGGTCGTGACCGACTGCCACAATGGAGCCGTCTGACTTGCGTTTGCGATTCCCAGCTTTAGTTGGGACCGCGTCGTCGGTGTCGTCCCGCTTCTTCTGTCAGGGTGACTTGTTGTCATCGAGGGCCTCGGCAACAGCGTGGGCCGAGTCGGCGTACTTGTTTGCCATGTCGAATAGGGCCTTGACAGAGTTGGGAGGCTTCCGCGTGAATTTGTCGATGAACGAGATGTCTTTGACTCCTTTTCGAAAGGCGGCGATGACGACCTCATCCTTGATGTTCGGGATTGAGTTCCTCCTCTCAGAAAACCTCTTGATGAAGTCACGAAGAGACTCGTTCTTCCTTTGGCGCAACTGATATAGGTGGTACTCGGAAGATGGCCTCTCGTATGTTCCCCGGAAGTTGGTGATGAATCGTTCCCGGAGTTCTCCCTAGGAGTCGACTGATTGCTTGGGAAGTCCTACTAGCCATGTCCTCGCTGAGTCGGCTAAAGCGACTGGGAGGTAGTTAGCCATGACTTTCTGATTTCCCCCAGCTGCTCGAATCGCCAGAGTGTAGACCGTGAGCCAGGACTCGGGATTAGTCTTGCCGTCGTATTTGTTGATGCCTGTAGGCTTGAAACTTGACGGCCAGTCGACTTGTCGTAGCTCCTGAGTGAAGGCCGGTACTCCGTCGTCTTCATGAGGACTCCGACCTCGACTACGGCGGCGAAACCGCTCGTAGTGGAGGCCGAATTGCTCGTTCTCGTCTTCCAGTTGGCGTTGCTCGTCTTCTTCTCGTTTGCGGCGCCGAGCATTAATGTCTTGCTGAAGGTCGCGCCGCAGTCGGTCTCGGAGGTCCTGGCTGTCCCGACGGTCGCTTCGACGTTGCCGGTTGTTGTGGTTGCCGAGTGACGTCTGGCTTGACTCCGCGTGCTGCCGACTAGAGCCGGCCGCTCGACGTCGCTTTGAGGTGGATGAGACTGCCGCTGGGGAAGCTGATTGACTGGTCAGTACGAGTGTGTTGCCCGACTGTTGGTGCTGCTGACATGCGGCAGCGGTAAGCATGGCTTTTATCCTTGCGATCGTCGGGGTGGCCTGGTGATCAGGCCCAACCTGGACCGTGTCCAGTAGGGTCACGGCAGCACGATGTTCTGTTGTGGCGTGACGAAGACGTCGTGGTCGCCGACTTTTGTTTGGAGGTTTGTTGCTGAGCGGTTTGCCCAGCCCTGCGTAGGCCGTCGTCGCGGGCGTGCAGGCATCTTGCTTCTTCCTCCTGTTGTTCTCGCAGTCGGCGGGCCTCCTCCTCTTGTTGTTCGTGTAGTCGGCGTGATTCCTGAGTAGGAGTAGAGCCTTTGGATGCCATGAAGATTTCTCGTGGCGGGAAGAAGCTTGCCGAACTGATGTCCGACTTAGAGTCGGAATCCGACTGGGAGTCGTAGTCCGACTGAGAGTCGTAGTCGGAATGGTTGATGGGGGTGATTACCACTCCAACCTCCCTAGATCCGATCTCGAGCGGCTCGGAGCCGTATCCGAGTCGAACTCCAGGGGATCGGGTTTGCCGCGTCGGATGTAGATTGTAGATATCCGCGGCGTCGCCGAGTCCGAACGGGAAGTTGACAATCTCTTCCCTTCTCGGCCCGATCTCGGCCGGCTCAGAACCGAGTCCGAGTCGAACACTGGAAGGAAGAGTTGTCCCTGGACTCGGGCGTATTGGAGACTGCCGCAGCATGTCGTCGAAGATTGCCGCAGCGTCGTGTGGGCCGACTGGCGCGGAGTCAGCTGGATCCTCGGCCGATTGGATCGGGTCCGTGTCGGCCTGGGTGAGATTGCCGATCTGGTCGGCGGCGAAGTCGAGGCTTCTGAATGCAATTGTATCTCCGGGGGAGAGTTTGCCGCCGTCGACTCCGGTTGCTGGATCCATCGAGCTTGTAGATGTAGATCGCGCCGAAGCCCCTACCTGGCGCGCCAACTGTCGATGTTTTACACCGGCAATAAATATATGGGGCTAGTCGGCGGATGGAAACTCGGTGGATTGCAAAGGAACACAGGGAGATTTTATACTGGTTCAGGCCCTCGATGTGAGGTAATACCCTACGTCCAGTTGTGGTGTTATTCCTTTGAGGATTTGTGGTGGTGATTCTGGTGAACCAACTCAACCTGCCCTCATGGGGCGCCCTGCCTCCCCTTATATACTGGGGGACAGGGTTACAAGGTAGGAGTCCCCATCGGATTACGACTAGGAGATCTCCCCTTAGAGATATAACGTACCCGACTAGGACTGTATATTCCTTTCTATACAAGGCAAAGTCTGCCGAATCTAGCTATATCTCTAATTACAAGGCTAGGCCCATCCTCTATCCGAGTGGCCCATATGCTTGTCATGAGGTACCCGGGGCCCATGGCACCCACACCTGGTGATCAGGCCCAAGCTGGAGTGTGTCCAACAGGGTTGCAGCGGCCACAACATTCTGTTGTGGCGTGACAAAGACGTCGTGGTCTCCGGATTTGGTTTGGAGGATCTGCTACTGGGCGACTGGCCCAGCCTGGCGCAGCCCATCATTGCGAGCCTCACGGTTGGCTTCCTCCTGTTGTCGTAGTCGGCAGGCCTCCTCTTGTTCCTCTTGTGCTCGGCGAACCTCCTGTGGGGGCGTTGATGCCATGAAAATTTCGCGGGGGATGAGGAGACCTGCTGAACTAGTGTCTGAACTAGAGTTCGAACTGTTATCCGACTGGGAGTCGGAATCCGCGTAGTTGAGCGGAGTGAGAATTGCCTTGATCACCCTAGATCCAATCTAGAATGGCTCAAGGCCGTGTCCGAACTGAAGCGCAGGAGATTGGGAGTGCCGCGCGGAGTGTAGACGTGCGGCGTCGGCGAATCCGAGTGGGAAATCGAGGATCTCCCTCCTTCCTTGCCTGACCCGAGTTGACTCTGGGTCTGGCTCGGGCCGAATGTCGGCGAAGAGAGCTGTCCCGTGGCTTGGCAAAGCGGAAAGTTGGTGCTGCGGCTTGATGATGATCGCCGCCGCATCTGGTAGGCCGACTGGCGTGGAGTCAGCTGGTTCCTTAGCCGGTTGGATTGGATCTGCTTCGGCCAAGGTCAGGTTGCCGATCTGGTCGGCGATGAAGTTATAAATAATCAATTATTTCTTGTCTCCAGTCATCGGCTTTATCTCGAATATCACTATCGGCTATTTTAACCTCAACCTGTCTATTCAGCCGATAACCCGAAGCAATCTGTGCAAGGTCATTAGCCTCTAAATTCTGTTCTCTGGGAATATGATCCAATGATAACATTTTGAAATCCTTCAATAAATCCATACACTCTTCATAATACGACCTCAAAATATCATCTCTGCACTCATATTCTCCAGACAATTGCTTTATTGCTCCGATTTCCCGTAAAAGTTGAAGCCCTTTTAGCACCGCCTCGTATTCTGCTTGATTGTTGGTCCGATAGGGTTTAATTGTAAAAGCAAACTCAAAACTTGTCCCCCGAGGTGATACAATGACCAAGCCGATACCAAATCCATGCTTGCAAACCGATCCATCGAAAAACAGAGTCTAGGGGATCGGCTCCACATAATTTTCATGAACCCCTCTGTGCTGTACAATCAAATCGGCTATCGCCTGTCCCTTGATCGCTTTAGACGATTCATATCTCAGGTCGAACTCTGTCAATGCAAAGATGCATTTACCAACTCTCCCTTTTAATACTGGCGCTGATAACATATATTTCACCACATCGGCCTTGCAAACCACCGTGCACTCAGCCGATAAGAGGTAATGCCTTAACTTCGTGCATGAGAAATATAAACAAAGGCATAATTTCTCCACCGCAGGATATCTTGTTTCAGCATCCAACAGTCTCCTGCTAAGATAAAACACAACTCGCTCTTTTCCTTAAAATTCCTGCATCAAAACTGACCCGATGGATTTTTCATCGGCCGATAAATATAACTTGAATGGCACTCCTTTCTGCGGTGAGATTAAAATAGGTGGGGAACTTAAATAATTCTTAATTCCATCGAATGCCTTCTGCTGCTCTGCCCCCCACACAAACTCTTGATCGGCTTTTAACTTTAACAACGGAGTAAAAGGCTCAATCCTTCCTGACAGATTTGATATGAATCTTCTTACAAAATTAATCTTGCCGATCAATGACTGTAGCTCCATCTTATTGCTTGGTGGTTCTGTATTCCTGATGGCTCTGATGCTTCGTTGACTAACTTCAATCCCTCGCTCATGAACGATAAATCCCAAGAATTGTCCAGCCGATACGCCAAAAGCATATTTATTAGGATTCATCCTTAGTCCGTACTTCTTTGCCCTTTCCAATACCTTTTGCAAATTGGCTATATGGCTCTCATTACTCTTGGACTTGACCACCACATCGTCGATGTAAATTTCTACTAACAAGCCGATGAGATCATGAAATATATAATTCATCGCCCTCTGATATGTCGCACCGGCACTTTTTAATCCAAACGTCATTACTACCCACTCATATAAGCCGATGGCTCCAGGACACTGAAACGCAGTCCTATGTATATCTTCTTCCGCCATAAAAATTTGATTATAACCTGCATTGCCATCCATGAAGCTAATAATCTTGTGGCCTGATGCTGCATCTACCAACAAATCTGCTATCGGCATCAGATACTCATCCTTGGGGGTAGCCTTATTCAAATCCTAGAAATCAATATATATCCTCAATTTTCCATTCTTCTTTTCCACCGGGACGATATTAGAAACCCACTCAGCATATCGGCACGGCCTTATAAACTTTGCATCATATAACCTCGTGATTTCTGCTTTGATTGGCTCATATAACTCAGCTTTAAATCTCCTTGGAGCCTGTTTAAACGGCCGATATCCTGGTTTAATAGGAAGCCGATGTTCAACAATTGATCGGCTTAATCCTGGCATTTCATGATATTCCCAAGCAAAACAATCTCGATACTCTTTCAACAATCTTATTAATTCTTCTTGGAATTCAGGACATAATCTTTTACTTATGTACGTCGGCCTTGGTCTATCTCCTGGTCCTATATCAATCTCTTCCAAATCATCAGCCGACATAAATCCTTGTCCCAACTTCCCTTTGAAGTCTTCAATGGTGCCCATCAGAGTAATAGTTCCGAGCCGACTTGCCGGATCGGCTGTATTTCCCGACTGGTGATCTTAAGATAATCCCCCTCCCACACTTTTCCGGACAAACAATCGACACCGTCGGCCTCCCAGATCGGCAAATCAGTCATTGCAATATTGGTCGATTGATCCGCTGGGACTACCTCAACTTGATCTCCCTGCCATTGAATCAAACATTGATGCATTGTTGAAGGCACGCAACAGTTTGCGTGAATCCAATCTCTGCCAAGGAGTATACTATATGATCCTTTTCCAGCGATGACAAAAAACGTGGTAGGCAATGTCTTGTTCCCCACTATCAACTCCACGTTTAACACGCCTTTCGTCTCCGATGGATTCCCGCCGAAGTCCTTTAACACCATAGTTGTTTTGATCAAATCTTCGGCAGTTTTCCCCAACTTCCGATATGTGGCATACGGCATTAAATTAACAGCTGCCCCCCCGTCAACTAGCATCTTCGTCATCGGCTTCCCATTCACATAGCCCTTGATATATAATGGCTTCAAATGCCGATGCTTTGACTCTTCAGGTTTATCGAACACAGCCTGATCGGGTTGCAGCGTTAACTGAGCGAAAACTTCTTCGTCGCCTTCCTCATCAGATGAAAGTGCTCTATATTCCCAAGGTAAAAAGAAAACCATGTTTACCGGAGCCGATACATTAACCTCATCGTCACCTTTCTTCACACGCCATACCCGCTTAATCCTTTTGTGACGATGATCGACTTCGTTGTGATTTCGCCATTGTTCTTCCTGTTGCTCTCGGTGTCGCAGCCGCTGTGCCCTTCTTTTCTGATTCTTCGTAAATATTCCACTAGGACACCACTGAGGATTTTGGATTTGCTGTTCTTCGTGCACTCCCTCCCTCTTCATCATTTTCTTCAAAAAATTCCTCATGGATCGGCCCTAATCGGCTATGTACCAATGCTCGCTTCTCAAGCAGCCGATCTCGTGAAAATCCTTCACGCTCATAAGTCCGAAATCTTGTAACACTGCATTCAGGACAATCTCTGATTGATGGCAATCTTATCCCTCGCTCCCAGCAAAATTGGAAAAACGGGCAATCCCAGTGTGGATTATATCTCTCCTCATATGACGAAGCCTGCTGCTGCTCTTTGCGCCTTGAATATTTATCCATTAGCTGCGATGAAGTAACTCTAGATCTAAATTCTCGGTACCTCCCTTCATCGGATTGGTTCATCGATGATCCTGTATAAACCATGTTTACTGGGAACGGATGTCCATCAATCTTCATCGGCTTTTTGTCTTCAAACTTAATCCTTCCCTGTTCGACAGCCGATTGAATCTGTTGCTGAAAAACTTTGCATTCATTCGTGTGGTGCGATATCGTGTTGTGCCACTTGCAATATTTCTTCTTCTTTAGTTCTTCGGCTGACAGGATTATATGATTTGGCGGAAGCTGTATTTGTTTCTCCTGTAACAATAGATCAAAGATTTTATCGGCTTTATTGATGTCAAAGTCATATCGCTCCTCCTTGCCGATATCCTTCACCCATGGGCATGATACTGATTTCTTGTTTCTAGCCCACTCCGCCAATCCGACTTTAGCATCGGATCCGTCGTCTGAGTCCGATGAATAGACTTGCACCTGAGCAACCCTCCTTTGCAACTTCTCTTTTTTTGCTTCTTGAAATCGGCTTTCATGAGCCGATACCTTCTGTACTAGGTGCGCCAGACTTTCGAACTCCTGTGATGAAAACCTCTCTTTAATCGGCGCTAGGAGACCTTGGAAAGCCAAATCGGCTAGATGTGCATCGCTCAAATTCAAACTGTAACATCGGTTTCTACTGTCCCGAAACCGCTGAACATATTCTGGTACGGTTTCATCTGGTCTTTGCTTAACCGATGTTAAGTCTGTCAGCCTCATCTCATGGATTCCAGCGAAGAAATATTTATGAAATTGTTTTTCTGGATCGGCCCATCCTCGAACTGAATTTGGCGGTAAAGAAGAAAACCATGTAAAAGCCGATCCAGATAATGACAAGGGAAAAAACCTGACTCTCAAAGCCTCCTCAGCCGATGCTTCCCCACATTGTGCCAAAAATCGGCTGATATGCTCTACTGTAGATATGCTATCCTGTCCTGAGAACTTGGAAAAATCTAGGACCCTATATCGGTGTGGCAATGGAACTCTGTCAAACCACTCGGGATATGGATGCCGATACATAAATGTTTGCTCTTTTGGTTTTATCCCAAACTGTTCCCTTACTATCTCTGCAACTCTAGCCGATAAGTCTTCTTCCCTTGGGATTTCCTGCTGATATTGCATGGGTGGAGTTTGTAGCCGATTCTGCCTGGGATACTCTCTCTGATAATTACCTGAATCGGCAATATGTCCTGGGTAATTCTGCTGATATCCCCCGTAATAAGCTGTTTGATGATATCCCCCAGGAATATCCTGTTGCCCCCTAGCCTGGTTCTGTGAAAACAGATTTTCCGGAATATCTTTTCTGGGGCCATAAGTAACTTGATTCGGCTCCATCTTCGGTGGAAGATAAACAAGACCTCAAGTAGGCTCTTGAGCAATCGATCCATCCATTGCTTTCTTGATGAGGTTATGCAGTGTGTTCACCAAGATCCCTGATTGGTTAATGAGCGTGTGATGTACTGCTTCATTCACCATCTCCTGTAAGGGTTTTACTGGCGGACTCTCGGGTGGTGTACGGCTCAATTCTCCTACCAGAACTGGTTTTGGAAATTGAGATTTTTGAATCGGCCCTTGTCGCGTCATGCCGAAAGATTCCAAGCAAAGTTTCTAAAAATTGGCCATATTCTGTTCAACTTGCTGTCTTTGCTCGTCCGTTAGATCCTCCATGGTGACTGGGATCACGTTGTCTGTTTTGATTTCTTTTCCGGCCATGTCGAAATTCTGTGTCCCACCAAGCGTGCCAAAAACGTGTTGACGCCGAAAACCACCGGCAGCGTGGGGAACGAGCCGATGATCTGGTTCGGTGTCTTAAGGACACGCGAAGGCCTGGGAGATTTGCTTAACTCCAGTGCAGGTCCTAAATCTTGAGGTTCGTAGGTGTGCCAGTCAATTTGACCCTGCAATTGACAAGGAAATAAAAGTTAGATCCGTGAGCCCATCGGCTGGAAGCCGATTGTGACTCGTTCCATCGGCTGATAGCCGATTTGGACTGTAGCATTTACACATCGGCTGGAGGCCGATGATGGCATAAAAAGATAACTGCGATAAGTTGATGGTAATATAATGAAATAATAAGCTGGCCGATTGCCGATAGAACTTATACATCGGTTGGAATACCGATGATAGTATAAATACATAAAGATAATACAATCGGTTGTATTTAATGACGGATAACTTATCGGCTAAGCACTCCGATAAAACATTGCATAAAAATCCATCGACTTAACAAGGATAAATCTATCATTACCAATCTAGTAGGTCAAACTAAACTGATGCAGCACAGATTAATAATGATAAAAGAACCTCAATGAGCCAATAGATCTAATGCAATCGTGATGTAAAATGTGATAACTTATCGGCTATACATTCCGATAAAACCCTTGCGCGGGAATCTATCAACTTAGCAGGAACAACTTATCAGTAGCGGTTTAGTAGGTCGGACTGAACCGATGCAGCACAAATCGATGATAAATTACACCCAGTAAGTTGATAAAATCTACGCACGAGTGATGTGATATATCTAATCGGCCTATGAGATCAAACCTAACTGATGCAGCCATAGACAGAGTAGATATATCGTGGTAAGCCGACTAACGTAGACCGACTAGAATATCAGACTGAACCGAGGAAGTCCTAGCCGATACGGTACCCAGGGTAACGAGACTTACCCTCTCGCAAGAGGTCGAACTTAATCGATGCGGCCCGGCTCGAGAAGCAAGAACTCGTTGAAAGGGGTGGCGATGCGCCGAAATTTGTATTGATCTGTGTGGATGATTTACATAGCTCCCGGGCATACGTATTTATACCCCGAGTTGATACAGTCCTGATCAGACACGAAACAGGAGTTTCCTAACTATAAACAGAAAATCAACAAGCCCTGATCAGACACAAGATCAGGTTTCCCAATAATTATTAAGACTTCCTAATTAACAGATAAGGTAACTAACTGTCATGCCGTGGTCTTCACGATTTCTTCCCAAGCTCGGTTTCCACCAAATTAACTTCCATTGGTTAACACAATCTTTCTCCTTAACCGAGCCCGATACGAAATGCACCAAATTTTGGCGTTAACAGAAGTCGAGGCTTCCGAAGGAGATTGTGTCTCCGGGGGAGAACTTGTCACCGTCGACTCCTCTTGTTGGATCCATCGAGATGTTGGATGTAGATTGTGCCGAGGCCCCTACCTGGCGCGCCAACTGTCGATGTTTTACACCGGCAATAATAACATGGGGCTACTTGGCGATAGGAAATTTGATGGACTGCAAAGGAACACAGGAGAGTTTTATACTGGTTCAGGCCCTCAATGTGAGGTAATACCCTACGTCCAGTTGTGATGTATTCCTTTGAGGAAGTATGGTGGTGGTTCTATTGAACTCTTGTGATCATGGGGATCCTCCCTTAGGGGGCGCCCTGCCTCCCCTTATATACTGGGGGGCAGGGGTATTGTGGGTGCCATGGGCCCCGGGTACCTCATGACAAGCATATGGGCCACTCGGATAGAGGATGGGCCTAGCCTTGTAATTAGAGATATAGCTAGATTCGGCAGACTTCGCCTTGTATGGAAAGGTATATACAGTCCTAGTCGGGTGTGTTATATCTCTAAGGGGAGATCTCCTAGTCGTAATCCGATGGGGACTCCTACCTTGTAACCTTGTCCCCCAGTATATAAGGGGAGGCAGGGCGCCCCATGAGGGCAGGTGCACACAAGTTCATCAGAACCACCACCGTATATCCTCAAAGGAATACATATAAACTGGACGTAGGGTATTACCTCACATCGAGGGCCTGAACCAGTATAAAATCTCCCTGTGTTCCTTTGCAATCCACCGAGTTTCCATCCGCCGAGTAGCCCCATATATTTATTGCCGGTGTAAAACATCGACAGTTGGCGCGCCAGGTAGGGGCTTCGGCGCGATCTACATCTACAAGCTCGATGGATCCAGCAACCGAAGTCGACGGCGGCAAACTCCCCCCCGGAGATACAATCGCATTCAGAAGCCTTGACTTCGTCGCCGACCAGATCGGCAATCTCACCCCGGCCGACACGGACCCGATCCAACCGGCCGAGGAACCAGCTGACTCCGCGCCAGTCGGCCCACACGACGCTGCGGTAATCTTCGACGACATGCTGCGGCGATCTCCAATACGCCCGAGTCCAGGGACAACTCTTCCTTTCAGTGTTCGACTCGGACTCGGTTCTGAGCCGGCCGAGATCGGGCCGAGAAGGGAAGAGATCGTCAACTTCCCGTTCGGACTCAGCGACGCCGCGGATATCTACAATCTACATCCGACGCGGCAAACCCGATCCCCTGGAGTTCGACTCGGATACGGCTCCGAGCCGCTCGAGATCGGATCTAGGGAGGTCGGAGTTGTAATCACCCCCATCAACTATTCCGACTACGACTCTCAGTCGGACTACGACTCCCAGTCGGATTCCGACTCCAAGTCGGATACCAGCTCGGCAAGCTTCACTCCGCCGCGAGAAATTTTCATGGCATCCAGAGGCTCTACTCCTATTCAGGAATCATGCCGACGACACGAGCCACAAGAGGAGGAGGCCTGCTGACTGCAAGAACAACAGGAGGAAGAAGCAAGGCGCCTGCACGCCCGCAACGACGATCTACGCAAGGCTGAGCAAACCGCTCAGCAGCAAATCCTCCAAACCCGAGTCGGCGACCACGATGTCTTCGTTATTCCCCAACAGAACATCGTGGCCGCTGCAACCCTACTGGACACAGTCCAGCTTGGGCCTGATCATCAGGCCACCCCGACGATCGCAAGGATAAAAGCCATGCTTACCGCTGCTGCATGTCAGTAGCACCAACAGTCGGGCGATACCCTCATACCGACCAATCGGTCGGCATCCCCAATGGCAGTCTCGTCTACCTCAAAGCGACGCCGAGCGGCCGGCTCTAGTCGGCTGCACGCGGAGTCAAGCCAGACGTCACTCGGCAACCAAACAACCGGCAACGTCGAAGCGACCGTCGGGACAGCCAGGACCTCCGAGACCGACTGCGGCGCGACCTTCAGCAAGACATTAATGCTCGGCGTCGCAAACGAGAAGAAGACGAGCAACGCCAACTGGAAGACGAGAACGAGCAATTCGGCCTCCACTACGAGCGGTTTCGCCGCCGTAGTCGAGGTCGGAGTCCTCATGAAGACGACGGAGTACCGGCCTTCACTCAGGAGCTACAACAAGTCGACTGGCCGTCAAGTTTCAAGCCTACAGGCATCAACAAATACGATGGCAAGACTAATCCCGAGTCCTGGCTCACGGTCTACACTCTGGCGATTCGAGCAGCGGGGGGAAATCAGAAAGTCATGGCTAACTACCTCCCAGTTGCTCTAGCCGACTCAGCGAGGACATGGCTAACAGGACTTCCCAAGCAATCAATCGGCTCTTGGGGAGAACTCCGGGAACGTTTCATCACCAATTTCCAGGGAACACACGAGAGGCCATCTTCTGAGTACGACCTATATCAGTTGCGTCAAAGGAAGAACGAGTCTCTTCGTGACTTCATCAAGAGGTTTTCTGAGAAGAGGAACTCAATCCCGAACATCAAGGATGAGGTCGTCATCGCCGCCTTTCGAAAAGGAGTCAAAGACACCTCGTTCATCGACAAATTCACGCGAAAGCCTCCCAACTCTGTCAAGGCCCTATTCGACATGGCAAACAAGTACGCCGACTCGGCCCACGCTGTTGCCGAGGCCCTCGATGACAACAAGTCACCCTGACAGAAGAAGCGGGACGACACCGACGATGCGGTCCCAACTAAAGCTGGGAATCGCAAACGCAAGTCAGACGGCTCCATTGTGGCAGTCGGTCACGACCGCCTTCGACCTTCAACAACTGAGGATTATCAGAACAACAAGTGACATGCTCGGGGGCTCACAAGCTCAAACACGAGGATGGCATCCCCACTCCCAAATACCGAACAGCTAAGTCGCTTTCTGATAAACATCTCCTCACTCGGCCTTGCTAGTGCCACAGCCGCTTACACCTAATAGGTGTATAAGCTGCGCATTTACTTTTTTCTGTTTTTGCTCTTAAATGATCACAAAAGTACTCGAGTAGCATAAATCTCGATCCGTGAAACTCTACTCCATGTAAGACGAACTCAAGTCACCCAAAACGCGTGCCTGGGAAAGAGCCATGAGCCAACTCCCGACGCTAGGGGGCTATGACTAGTCGGGCAGAGTGCTTAAACGTAAGGGGTCAACTACTCGAGGAAATTAATATCAAAAAGAGGAAGAACACGTATTTACATACATTGTAAAATACATTTTATTCGGGTGATTATTTTCATCATCAGATGCTACTCATCCGATATTTTTATATTGCAGGCCTAGCTCCGGATATGCGTGACAGGAACTCAGGGCTTCGAGCCTATCTCCTACGCTCGGGGGCTGGACAAG
Organism: Oryza meyeriana var. granulata; assembly: GCA_003991445.1. Taxonomy (NCBI): domain Eukaryota; kingdom Viridiplantae; phylum Streptophyta; class Magnoliopsida; order Poales; family Poaceae; genus Oryza; species Oryza meyeriana. Next base: position 336,110 of record RYFJ01001278.1, read on the forward strand.
TCTGCCGAAATACACTCGGGATGCTCCATGAGGGCTACTTACCGAGTACTTGCGCCAGTCGGGACGTCATCTTCCCCGACTACGCTCCATGGGAGCTAACAATCGGCCCCCGGCGCTAGTCGGGGCTGTGTACCACTCGGCTAAGTAGGGTACGCCCCATGAGGGTCGCCAGCCGAATCCTACGCTAATGCTAGGTTCGGGTACCTTATTTGGCCGCAACTCTGTCAGGTTGGGTACGCCCCATGAGGGTCGCCAGCCGAATCCTATGCTAATGCAAGATTCGGGTGCCTAGCTTGGCTATAACTCTGTTGGATAGGGTACGCCCCATGAGGGTCACCAGCCGAACCCTCTGCTAATGCAAGGTTCGGGTACCTTGTTCGGCTTTTCCCAAGTCAGAGAAGACTTACATCGTCAAAGCGCATCCGGAGTTCTCATGCACTGCGTCACACCTGAGGAGGGCAAGCAGATCCTGCAACATACCTACTCGGGTACATGTGGCAACCAGTTTGCATCCAGAACGTAAGTCGGAAAGGCTTGCGAATAAGGATTTCTCTGGCTGATTGCGGTTACCAACACCAAAAAACTCATCCTGACATGCGATGGATGATACTTCCCTAGAGCTAGGCTGGGTAGGTTGGTTCAGGCCGACTTACTTGGTAATAGCCACCAAGACATGAGTTCCTACAGTAGCATGCTCCATGTGGGCCGCCCGCAGGCTGAGTTGAAATTATAGCGCTGGTGCTACCCACAGGAACCGATGAGGTAAACAGATATGCTTCATGAGAGCCTTATTGCTAAACATATATGTTTGGGTATCTGTCTTATCCACCAGGTCTCGAGGAAACATCCTTACAGGGATCACAAGCTGGTCTTCATTAAAGTTGGAGATGCAGGTATCTCTCTCGAGTACACCTAACCACGTAATGGATTTATTTTTCATACAGTGGTACTCGGCCTACATGCGTGGCCACCAGTTGCCATGAGCAGCATTATTCCCGCTGACATGACGCGGATGAGTCTAACTTTCGAGTAGTACACTACTCGGGAGAGACTATAAAATTCTCATTCCCGCTGACATGACGCGGATGAGTCTAACTTTCGAGTAGTACACTACTCGGGAGAGACTATAAAATTCTCATTCCCGCTGACATGACGCGGATGAGTCTAACTTTCGAGTAGTACACTACTCAGGAGAGACTATAAAATTCTCATTCCCGCTGACATGACGCGGATGAGTCTAACTTTCGAGTAGTACACTACTCGGGAGAGACTATAAAATTCTCATTCCCGCTGACATGACGCGGATGAGTCTAACCTTCGAGTAGTGCACTACTCGGGAAAGACTATAAACAATCTTCCAGCTGACGAGCTGAAGAGTCTAACTTCCGAATGGGACGCCACTCGGGAAAGACTATAAACACCTTTTCCGGCTGACATGATGCCGACGAGTCTAATTTTCGAGTAGTATACTACTCGGGAAAGATTATAAACACCCTATTTTCCAGCTGACATGACGCTGAAGAGTCCCATATACGAGTAGCATCCTACTCGGCAAGACTATAAACGCACATTCCGACTGACATGAAGTCGAAGAGTCCTATATACGAGTAGTTCCCTACTCGGCAAGACTATAATCATATTCCGGTTGACATGATACCGAAGAGTCTCATGTACCAGTAGTAATCTACTCGGGAAAGACTACAAGGTTAAAGATCTTTGACTTCATGTTTAATTGTTTTCACAATTAAGCACAAAGTCGGGGGCTACACCTAATAGGTGCGCCTATTCGGCGCACACTATTCCAACATCTACATGGAGACCTTCATAGCCTCGCTGCCAGCTGACATGAAGCAGGACTCGGGAGAAGCAGCACTCAGACAAAGAGTACTCGGGAGCAATGCACTCGGGAAGACTTCACCGTGGAGGGTGAGCACTCGGCATCAGCTGTGACTCAACTATGAAGGTCTCGGGGGCTACTGTGGGTGCCATGGGCCCCGGGTACCTCATGACAAGCATATGGGCCACTCGGATAGAGGATGGGCCTAGCCTTGTAATTAGAGATATAGCTAGATTCGGCAGACTTCGCCTTGTATGGAAAGGTATATACAGTCCTAGTCGGGTGTGTTATATCTCTAAGGGGAGATCTCCTAGTCGTAATCCGATGGGGACTCCTACCTTGTAACCTTGTCCCCCAGTATATAAGGGGAGGCAGGGCGCCCCATGAGGGCAGGTGCACACAAGTTCATCAGAACCACCACCGTATATCCTCAAAGGAATACATATAAACTGGACGTAGGGTATTACCTCACATCGAGGGCCTGAACCAGTATAAAATCTCCCTGTGTTCCTTTGCAATCCACCGAGTTTCCATCCGCCGAGTAGCCCCATATATTTATTGCCGGTGTAAAACATCGACAGGTATAGGACAAGGATCCTAGCCGGACATAGCCTAGGGATTTCCTTCTTAGAGATAGAAACTTATCCGACTAAGACCATGTTTTCCTTATCGTACAAGGCAAAGTCTTTCGGGTGCTATCTTATCTCTAATTACATGATTCAGCCCATCCTCTATCTGAGTGGCCCATATGCTAGTGATGAGGTACCCGGGGCCCATGGCCTCCACAACCAGCTTTCTTGAAAATATCCAATTTCGCCAACAATTGATGCACTTGGCCCATCTCCTCAAAGGTTGGATCTGATGACCAATTTGGTGAAACTACCGGTGGCAAGCCGGTGAAAGGAGGCAGGGAGGGTTCTAGATTAGAACAATAGAACCACTCCTTGTGCCAACCTTTCAAGGAAGATTTCAAAGGGAGATCGATATATGTTTTCTTCCTCTCACTCCTCAACTGAAGACCAGCCCCCCAATCACTTGGATGTTACTCTTGGAGGCCTGGGGTTTAATGTGGAACAAATGCCTAAAGAAGTTGAAGTGGGGTTCCATGCCCAAGAAACACTCGCAGAGGGTCACGAATATGGAGATTTGAAGGATCGAGTTGGGATTCAAATTCACCAACTCCAACTTGTAGAAGTTAAGGATGCAGCGGAAGAATGCAGAAGAGGGAAGGAACAAACCCTGGTCAAAAAAGAGGCAAAAACTACAGTTTCGCCGGATTAGGGATTTGGAACTGACTCACCCTTAGCTGGCCGCCAATGAATCACCTTCTGGCTTTGCAGCTTCAATTGATTCTCCAGTAGCTTTAGCTTCACCGTGCCACAATCCAAAATCGGCCAGGCATTCTCCGACACACCCACAGAATCTGAAACCTTTGGCATGATTGAGGGTGGAGAAATTTGGGGGAAATGCGATTGAGAGCTTGGAATGGACTAAGAAGATCAGAATCGCCCGAGTTCTAGTGGGGAACAGCGAATAGCAGTGAACCCTAGTAGAGCGGGAGGCGAAAAATTAGGAGTGGAGGCGAAAGATGAAACGATTGGTCGCTCCGGGGAAGATGAAGGAATCTTGTTCTCTCTCCTCGCCTTTTATAGAGCCTGTGACGGCTAATGGGCCTGGGCTATACTGTCGGCACTGGGCCACCAAGATATGAGTTTCTACAGTAACACACTCAATGTAGGCCGCCCGCAGGCTGTGTTAAAATCACAGTGCTGGTGTTACCAACAGAAACCGATGAGGTAAACAGATATGCTTCATGAGAGCCTTATTGTTAAACATATATGTTTGGGTATCTGTTTTATCCACCAGTTCTCGAGGATATATCCTTATAAGGATCACCAGCTGGTCTTCATCAAAATTAGGGATGCAGGTATCTTTCTCGAGTACACCTGACCACGTAATGGATTCATCTTTATAAAGTAGTACTCGGCCTACATGCTTGGCCACCAGTTGCCATGAGCAACATTATTCCAGCTGACATGACGCTGAAGAGTCTAACTGTCGGGTAGTGCACTACTCGGGAGAGACTATAAATATTCTTTCCTGCTGATATGATGCGGATGAGTCTAACTCTCGAGTGGGACACCACTCGGGAAAGACTATAAATACTCCTTTCTAGCTGACATGAAGCTGAAGAGTCCCATATACGAGTGGCATCCTACTCGGCAAGACTATAAATCTTATTCCGGTTGACATGATACTGAAGAGTCTCATATACCAGTAGTACACTACTCGGGAAAGGCTATAAGGTTAAAGATCTTTGACTTTATGTTTAATTGTCTTCACAATTAAGCACAAAGTCGGGGGCTACACCTAATAGGTGCGCCTATTCGGCGCACACTATTCATACATCTACATGAAGCCCTTCATAGCCTCGCTGCCAGCTAACATGAAGCAGGGCTTGGGAAGAAGACTCACTCGGACAAAGAGTACTCGGGAGCAATGCACTCAGGCAATCTTCACCATGGAGGATGAGCACTCGGCATCAGCTGTGACTCAACTATGAAGGTCTCAGGGGCTACTGTGGAGGCCATGGGCCCCGGGTACCTCACCACAAGCATATGGGCCACTCGAATAGAGGATGGGCTGAGTCTTGTAATTAGAGATAAGATGGCATCTGGCAGACTTTGCCTTGTACAGTAAGGAACATATAGTCCTAGTCGGATAAGTTCTATCTCTAAAAGGAGATCCCTTGGCTGTATCCGGCTGGGACTCCTACCTTGTATCCCTGTCCCCCAGTATATAAGGGGAGGTAGGGCGCCCCTTGAGGGCAGAAGAAAATATACATCCTCAGAGGAATAACACCGCAACTGGACGTAGGGTATTACCTCATATCGAGGGCCTGAACCAGTATAAAATCCCTTTGCGTTCCTCTGCAATCCACCGAGTTTCACCTTGCCGAGTAGCCCTATAGTTATATTGCCGGTGTAAAACATTGACAATATGGAGCGGAGAACTCGTGCTTAATCCCCTCGTCATCAAAAAATTCCTCCACTTGGGTATTCTTGAACTCCCACCCATTGTCACTCCTAACTTTCTTAATCTTGAGCTCGAACTAGTTTTGGGCTCGCTTTGCAAATTTCTTGAAAATTCCTTGGGTTTCACTCTTATCTTGCAAAAAGAACACCCAAGTGAAGCGAGAAAAATCATCAATAATTATGAGCCCATATTTGTTACCTCCGATGCTTAGGTAGGCCACGGGACCGAAGAGATCCATGTGAAATAGTTCCAATGGCCTTGAGGTAGTCATGATGTTTTTCACGGGATATGGGTTCCCAACTTGCTTTCTGGCTTGACAAGCGCTACACACACGGTCTTTCTCAAATGCGACGTTAGATAGCCTGAGGATGTGTTCCCCCTTTAGAAGATTCGATAAGTTCTTGATCTCCGCATAGGCTAGCCTTTGATGCCAAAGCCACCCCATTGAGGATTTTGCAATCAAGCAAGCCTTCGGGTTCATTTTATCTAGGTCAAAGTCCACTAGATAAAGATCTTCCTTCAACGTTCCCTTGAATATGACGGAATTATCATCTTTTCTAAAGATGGTAACATCCTCATCGGTAAACAAGCAATTATAGCCCAATTTACACAATTAAGACACTGATAATAAATTGTAACTTATGGACTTGACGAGAAGAACATTAGAGAGAGATAGATTGTTGAAGATGGCAATTTTACCTAGACCCATTACCTTGCCCTTACCATCATCTCCAAAGACAATATTGTCGTGATCTCCTTCATTCCCATCAAGAGTTGCAAACATACTTCTCTCTCCCGTCATGTGGTTGGTGCATCCGCTGTCAACAGCCCAACTCGATCCACCAGAGGAGTATGCCTACAAAAGGAATCAAGCTTGGGATTTAGGTACCCAAACTTGTCTAAGTTTGGGTCCTTTAGCATTAGTCACAAGCGCCTTGGGCACCCACACACAAACCCTGTATTCCTCATAGCAATCACTAATGAAATGAGCAATCACTTTACCGCGGTGATCCTTGGTAATCTCATATGACTCATAGTACAGTTTTTTGGTCGGAGCCTCCTACCAGACCTCTTGGTCTGCCTGGAAGAGCTGGCCGGAACCTCCGATACATTTGGGCGGAACCTCCGACCAGACTTCTCGGCCTGGCCGAGAGGCTGGGTCGGAACCTCTGGCCACTATGGTCGGAACTTCCGGCCCCTAGACTGACCGAGGAACTTTTTACCTCCTCGGCTTGCGATGAACATCCTTCTTTCACAAACTTCAGGCATTGCTTCCCATTTACCATGGTCCTTTTGGATGGTCTACTTTCATGAGGAGAGAAGCCAAGACCATAGTCGTTCCTGTTGGAGTGGGTAGTGAGAGTTTTGTAGAGGGCATCCTTGGATTAGAATGTTTTCAAACATCCAAACTTCACCAAGGTACCCAACCGCTCATTCTCCTTTTTAAGCACCTCCAAAGCTTCAAGGTTAGTAGCATATGCATCCAAATCATAATTATAGGTTTTTACACATCCGTTGCTTGTGGAGGCATTGGAGATCTTGGTGGCCTCATTGGAGGTGGAGGTGGTATTCCAAAGAGTGTCAAATTACACTTCAAGAGCCTTGTGATCTTGATCCAATTTCACAAGGTTTTCTTGAAGTGTTTCATTTACACTCTTTAGATTAGCCACTGAGTCATTGACCAAAGAGAGCCCTTTGGTCAATTCCTCAATCCTCTCCTTCTCCTTTGCCAAGTTCTCCTCTAGTGCAAGGTTTCTCTCCTTCTCATGGACGAGCAAGTCCTCTTGCCTTTCGAGGAACTTCTCTTTACCCTCCGATGCCTTCATAAGCTCTACCAATTGTAACATGGCCGGCTTGCTAAAACCCTTGAGCATCTCATCCATATCATCCTCACTTTCATCATCACTAAGATCATCATCATCAATTTGAGGAAATTTGGATGGGAAGGTTACCTTTCGCCCTTGTGCCATGAGGCAAGTGGGCTTATAGTGGTCGTCGTCACTCAAGTTGTCGAAGAGACGCTCCTCGAACCCCGACGACGACTTGATAGCAATTGTGGCAACCCCTCCTTTATCGCCTTCTTCCTTGTCGTTGTCCTCATCATTGGAGAACCACTCCTCTCCAATGTGAGCATGCCCGGTCTTCTTCTTGACCACCTTCGACTTGCCACCCTTGTTCTTGAGCTTGGGGCAATCGGCGATGAAATGGCTGTACTCCTTGCATTCTTAGCACACCCACTTGGATTGCCTCCTTCCTTTGTCATCCTCCTTCTTGTCCTTGCCGAAGCCACCTCGACGAAGGAAGTGCTTGAACTTCCTCACCACAAGAGTGAAGTCTTCATCTTCACTCTCGGAGTCGCTTGAGGCTTACTCCTTCTTAGCCTTCAAAGCTGTAACGACCCGTTTTCCTTTTCCCTGTTGAGACTTGTTTTCGGGATCTTAATCCTCTCCTATCCTGTCCGCTGTGCCTCTGTTTTTCCCTCTCCCCGGCCAGCCGACTACCTTCTCCCTTGAGCCGAGTAGATTGCTACTCAGTCCTTGTATCTTGCCCTTTCCCTTGTATTACTTGGACCTCCTTGCTGCCGAGTAAGCCTGTGAAGTGGCCGACTACCTTGTTATTTTACTTGTTGTTTCATCGTCTCACCGAGTTGCGCCCGCCCGTTGGACGCCGACTACCGAAGTAGAGAAGAATCAGTTTTCACCTGCCCGCAGCACCGCTTGGACCGATGGACAATAACCCGCTGCATCGCTTGGACCAGTGGTCAGTCTGAAGCCCTGTCAGTGAGATTTCTCCAACCCATCCTTGCTTTGACCTTAATGTCTCATCGCCGCTACAGTGCCGACCAACTCCACTGACCACGCCGGATTCCCAAGTCAATCCCTGCGTGGATATCAAATCCTTTGTCAGTTCATCTTGACTTTTTCTCCCTACCCGTTGCCCAGCCCCTACCGTGCTTCAACCTTGCACGTCGGCTATATATATATATATGGCCAACCGAGCCTCCACTTTCTCTTGTTTTGCAACCGGCCAGCTCTGCTAAGTTCTCTTTCTCCTCTCAAGCTTTGGAGCTCTATCGCCCGGTTCGCCAGCTTGGTTCAGCCGACTGCTATCTTTTCTGCAGCCGACTACTTCTTTGATCCTTTTTCTTGGTGTTTTACTTCTCCTGCTTATCTGTGTTCCTTTCTGCTTGTTCAGAGCCTGAACCGGTGGACGATCCCGAAGCCGTCTTCGTCGAGGAAGATCCTTCTTTGGAACAAGGCGAGCCTCTTTGATCATATTGTTTCCCATATATGCAATACTATGTTGGTTGTAAAATATGCATGCTTAGTTCACACTTTAAACTGTTTGGCCTCGGTTTCCAAGCGCAACCGATGGACCTACCCAGTAGTAGCACTTATTTTGGTAGGATGTTGATGTATCCCCTTGGTAGCCCCACAAATGGCACGCTGGCATCCTATCTACGGATTCGATGGCCGAGTAGAATGGCTTAGCCCTGCAACGTTGTATTGTCGTTGGGAAAACGATGGTCTTTACTAAACTGCTTGAAAAACCCGATACTTTGCGTATCGGCGTGTTTGTGAAATAAATGAAAGATTTGTGAAAATTTTGATGTACAGAGACAGTGCCTGTATGGCTTGCCTATGTATTATCATTAAGGACCGTTTCCTTTGGGAATTTCATCCGAGCATCTTACAGTACGACCATATGGGCATTGTGGGATGCCCTTGGCCGAGTAAATTGTAGGTTTAGGGAAGTTCAGTGCCGACTGGAGTGGACTCATCTGAGTTGTGGCTCGTGAGCCCTGGTGCTGAAGGTGGTTGTAGCCATTCTGAAGCACTGATCCTGTGTGGATCCTTCGGCTAGCATTGGGTAACCCTGGACTGGCTTTGGAAATGGCCTTGTCACGAACTTTCGGGTACAGGCCAGTACTCGGTGTAAGTTTCGTGTCAGATGGGTAAAGCGTACACCCTCTGCAGAGTTTAGCAGAACTGTTCAGATAGTCGTGCCCACGGTTAAGGGCGATGTAAGGTGATTCCCAAAGCGTAGATTTGTTTGCCTGTGGTTTGTGAAAAAAGTTTGATAGGAAGGGAACCGTGACCTGAGTTTGCCGAGTAAGCAAACGGAAGGCCTGTGTGGCCTGAAACGGGTCTGTGTGATCCGGGGTGTTAAGCACCATAAGCAAGTGTGTGAAAAGTAAACAGGATGAAGATCATGCTCCCGGGTTGTAGCCAGGGCATCAAAGTTTAAGCCCCCGGGTTGTAGCCAGGGCGGCAGTTAAGTCTTCGGGTTGTAGCCAGAAGACAGCGATGATCATGCTCCCGGGTTGTAGCTAGGGCAGCAATGTTTGAGCCCCCGGGTTGTAGCCAGGGCGGCAGATGAGCTAGCTGGTTGTAGCCAGCGTAGCGGGGATTAAGTGCCATAGCTGAGATTTGGTTGTAGCCGAGTCTCAGGGTCAACGAGTGGTTGTAGCTACTAGGGACACACCGGACCAACAAAATGCGAGTTAAATGATGATATGAATATACTTGATTCATTAAGTGGCGAGTTGTTGAAAAGCAACTTGCGGAATGGATCGAGGCGTGAGCCTCTTTCCGACAACTAAAAATTGGATCTCACTAGTGTTTGCAAAGAAAAGTGTTTCTAAAGGCAATTTTTCGCAAATAAAACCCTTTGCCTCCTTGTCTGACCGACATGGCATCTTTTCCGGCTTGCTGAGTACGAAAGTACTCACCCTTGTTCATATATATGTATAGTAGGTTTTGGAGAAGAAGACGAAGACCCGACTGCCGCAGAGTTCCTCCAAGACCAGGCCGACTACGAAGACTTCTGAGGTTTCGTGCCTAGTCCCCAACCGAGCCTGTGGTGTAGCCGAGTTCTTTTGCCGAGTAGTTTTATCCAGCTTCCGCCCTGTCTGTGCTGTTCTCGCTAGTTTACCTGTTGATGCTTTTGTCCATCCGGTGTCTGTCCTGGATGGAATTCCTTTGTAATATATATGTATGTACCCTGTTATGTAATTATTGTAACTCTGAGACGTATCACTTATGACTGTTGTGCGTACCCGACTACTGATCCTGGGATCGGGTGTTGTATGCACATGGTGGGCTTCCACCTAGTTGGGAGCGCCGCGACAAAAGCAACTTCCTTGTTCTTGGCGATTGTGGCATTCTTGGCAAGTTGCTTGACCTCCTTGGCTTCCTCTTCTAGTAGCTCATGTGAGATGATCCTCGAGAGAACGTCACATGGGGTGAGTCTCTTAAAGTTCTTCATCTCCCGGATGAGGGTCACCAAGGTGGGATTCCTTGGGGCGATTGTGTGGAGAAGCCTCTTGACCACCACATGAACGGTCATGTCTTCACCACCAAGACCACGGATCTTGTTGACAATGATCATCATGCGATCGTATATCTCTTATGGCGTTTCATCATCTTCCATCACGAACCACCCAAGTTACCCCTCAAGCAACTCGATCTTGGACTCTCGCACGCCGGGGGATCCTTCATGCACTAATTGAAGCGTATCCCAAATCTCCTTAACCTCCTGAAGTTGGTCCACCTTGTTGAATTCCTTGGGACTCAAGGTGTTGAGGATGACGCTTGCGGCTTGAGCATTGCAGCGGATGAGAGCCTCTTGAGCTAGTGTAGGTTCCTCTCCTTCCTCTGGAGCATCCATCACACCTGTGCACACAATCTTCCAAACACTTGGATGCAACGAGATTAGATGCAATTTCATCTTGTGCTTTCACGCACTATAGAAGGTCCCATCAAAATGGGGAGCGCGTCTAGAAGGCATGGAGATGAATTGCTGAGGGGGAGGGATAAACTTGTTGTAATTAAGGTAGAAAAACAACTCCCTTTCTTCCACCCAACTTGCTAGTTGAGCCATCTCCGTCTTCTTGAACTCCGGTAGAATCAACCATCTTCTCGGTCGACGTCCTCGGATCAACTCCAAGCAGTTAAGCCTCTAAGGACTTTAGGCTCTGATACCAATTGAAAGCCCGTTGATGTCGCCTAGGGGGGTGAATAGGTGTTCCTAAAAAATTCTCCAAATGCAGCGGTAAAATTCTGGTAGGAACCTCTGACCAAAATGGTAGGAGGCTCCGACCGGCTCTCTCGGACTGGCGGAGAGGGCTGGTCAGAGGTTCCAGCCAAGATTGCCGGAGGTTCCGACCCTGGAGTTCTGACTCTACCAAGACACTTCAATAATGGATAATTTCGACAGAGATCAAGTGTGGTGCAAGTAATAGGGTAGGAGATAAATGCTAGCAAGGGAAGATACAAAATAAGGCAATAACAAGAAAACACAATGGAGACACAAAGATTTTTCCCGAAGTTCAGATCACAAAGATCCTACGTCTCTGTTGAGGAGCTGCAAAGAGCCGGGTCTCGATCGACCCCTTGCCTCACCAAGCGACCACGAAGATCAACTTGGTATCTACTAGAATTTACCTCTTTTCCTTGCAGTGGCGAGGTTAACCTTCACAAACTTTTCCGGGACAATCCACAACTAGAGGAAGCTCGCGGGCGACGCCTAACCATCTAGGAGGTTTCCCTCCAATAGAAATAAGCTCCAAGCAGCCAATCCGCGTCCTCCTCAAGTGCACAAGATCCTCCTAGCTTTCTCTCAACAAAACTTACTCAATTTCCCACTCGATCCTCACAAGAATCACAAAGGATGCACTAGAATTAGTTGGGATAGCTCAAATGACCTTAGGAGAGGCTAGGAGACAGTGAAAATGAAGTGGAATGGCGAACCAACGGCTAGAAACAAAGTTTGGGCTTTATAGACATTGGCATACGTCACTTAACCGTTACTCATAGATTTTGGCCAGGAGGTTCCGACCCTAGGGGTAGGAACCTCCGGCCAACACTTAGTCTTTGGCCGAGAGAGCTGGTCGGAGCCTCCGACCCCAGGGGTAGGAACCTTCGACCCTGACACTGAAACTAGCCCATCCCAAGTGTATGTGTTGTGCCAAAGTGATGGACTCTGAGCTATTTGGATCTTAAGCACTTGAGTGGTCTTGGAACATTGTTTGCAACCCCTCTTGATAGTACGGTTTTCCTAGGACTCAAAAGAAAATTCAAAGAATTTAAAATAAACTCCAAGTCGCTTCGCTATTTTGCGTCATGTTTTTGTGGGGGTCTCCATGCATCACACCAAGCAACCTGGGACTAATTCTTTGCACAATTCTCGATAAACTCATTAGTCACTTAACCACTTTGTCATTAATCCACCAAAACCCACTTAGGGTTTAGATGCACTTTCAGTGGTGTGCATATGGAGTTAGTTGCACATCGATAGGGGGAGTGTTCGCCTAAGTCGATTAACGACCGAACTTAATATCATTAACTCATGTTTACAGTGCAACCACATGTGCTAGTACGGGATGGCCTTAGCTCATTAAGTTGCTCAATGTTTTGCCTTGCATTTTGGTAGACTGGAGTAGTATGGGTTAAGTTATTGTATTAACTCAAAGGAACTACCTATCGACCTATAACGGTGTAGGCATCTAAGTCTATCCAATACAACGGTATAGTGCCTCGTGGGGAAACAGAGAGTTTGCCGCCTGTAACACCCTAAAAATCCGTTTAATGATAATACGTAAAATTTTGAACTTTTTAAACTTTTTGCATCATGCCGTGTCTTTGGTTGCTTTGCTTGGAACGTGATAATATCGACCCAAATAAAGTAACCGACCGAATAAAACCGATTGTGAAAGTTTAACTTGACAACCACAAATAAATTCGAAACCACTACAACAAAAGGGAAATTAAATATTCATTTAATTTCCTAACCTCATCCAATGAATAACAAAAAGGGAATAACTTTCAATCCATAAATCACAAGTAAAGGGAAATGAAATATCCATTTAATTGCCAAACCATAAAGTGCACATACCACATTTGTGGAGGCCATAGGCCCCGGGTACCTCATGGGAAGCTTTGCGGCCACTCGGATAGAGGATGGGCATAATCCTATAATTAGGGATACAATAGGACTTGGTACGTATTACCTTGTATGATAAGGAAAGGGATATAGTCCTAGTCAGGTACATTGTATTCCTAGAAGGAAATCCCTTAGTTAAGTCCGACTGGGATTTTTATCGTGTAACCTTACCTCCTTAGTATATAAGGGGAGGTAAGAAGCCCCTTGGGGCAGAACGCTCTGACAAGAGAAAACACCACAATCTCTTCAGAGAAACCACAAAGGCAATACACCACAGCTAGAAGTAGAGTATTACCTTACCTTGAGGGCCTGAACTAGGATAAATTATTTCGTGTTCCTTTGCAATCCATCAAGTTTTTTTTCTCACGAGTAGCCTCATATAATTATTGCCGATACAAAGCATTGACAGTTGGCGCACCAGGTAGGGGCTTTGGCGAGATCATCTTCGACAAGCCTGATGGATCCAGCCACTGGAATTGACGGTGTCAAGTTCTTCTCCGGGCAAACAATCAGCTTCAGGAGCCATGACTTCATCACCGACAAGTTCAGCGACCTCACCCTAACTGTCTCGGATTCAACCCGATCGGCCAGGAACCACGCCGACTTCGCGCCAGTCGGTCTACTCAACACTGCAGCTATCTTCGGCGACATGCTGCGGCAATCCCCAAGATGTGCGAGTCCAGGGACAAATCTTTCTTTCGATGTTTGACTCGGACTCGGCCTTGAGCCAGCCGAAGCTGGGCTATGGGAGGAAGAGATTGTCAATCTCCCATTTGGACTTAGCAAAGCCGTGGTTAACTTCAATCTAACTCTGATGCGGCAGATCCAATCCCCTGGAGTTCGACTCGGATATGGCCTAAAGCCGCTCGAGATCAGATCTAGGGAGGTTGTAGTTGTAATCACCCCCCTGAACTACTCCGACTCCGACTCATAGTTGGACAACAGCTCGGCAAGCTTTTGTCCACCACGAGAAGTCTTCATGGCTTCCAAGGGCTCAACTCCCACTCAAGACGCACGCCGACTACACGATCAGCAGCAGGAGGAGGCTCACCAACTACGTGAGCAACAGGAGGAAGATGCACGATGCTTGCAAGCCGAGCGCGATGCTCGCAATGACAACATGCACAAGGCTGGGCGGACTGCTCAGTAGGAGATCCTCCAAACCTGAGTTGGCGACCATGACGTCTTCATGACCCCACAACAGAACATCGTGGCCGCTGCCACATTGCTTGACACCTTGCAGTTTGGGCCCAACCACCAGGCCACCTCGACAATCGTGAGGATCAAAGCTATGATCACCGCTGTGGCTTGTTAGCAGCGACAACAATCTAGAGACACTTTTATACCATCAAACAAGACGGCTTCAGATACGGCGGTTTCATCTGCTTCAGCACGGTGCCGAGCAGCTGGCTCTGGTCAGCATCGCTCGGAGTCATGACATACTCACTTGGCAATCCGAGTAACGATCGACGGCGGCATCATCATGATGACCGCTGTCACAAATTTCCAAGGAACCTACGAGAGGCCATCTTCCGAGTACGATTTATATCAGTGCCACCAGAGGAAGAACAAGTCCCTCTATGACTTCATCAAGAGGTTCTCTGAGAAGAGGAATTCAATACCCAAGATCAAGGATGAGGTTGTCATCGCTGCCTTTCGAAAGGGAATCAGGGACACCCCGTTCATCACTAAGTTCACTCGGAAGCCTCCAAGTTCTGTCAAAGCCCTATTTGACATGGCGAACAAATACGCCGACTCGGCCGACGCCGTTGCTCAGGCCTTGGATGACAAGAAGGAGCCTCGACAGAAGGAGCGGGAGGACACTAACGATGCGGCCCCGACTAAGTTGGACAATGTTGTGGCGGCAGTTGAGCACAGCCGACCGCGACCCCCGAGGATGGATGAATACCAGAAGGTTATGAACGGGCCATGCCCATTTCACCCAAAGGGGAAGCATGCGGCTAAGAACTGTTTCATGCTCAAGAAGTTCACTTCTAGGCAAACATCAACGTCTGGCGACAACAAGGGCAAGGATAAGCCAGACTCAAGCATAGCCGGCAACTATCAAGATCCCCAGGCTGAGCTCAACAACATCTTCGGAGGGCCGTCTGTATACGAGTCCAAGAGAAAACAGAAGCTAACGGCCCGAGAGGTCAACTCAATCTTGTTAGACGCCCCTCAATACCTGCGTTGGTCTGAGACGGCAATCACTTTGGACCACGTGGAACACCCTGATCGAGTCACGCATTGTTGACGCCAAAATTTGGTGAGGACCTGTATCAGATTCGGTCAAGAGGACGGTTGCAGTCGGATAATGGAAATTGATCCAAGAAGTAGACCGAGTCTGAGAAGGAGCCGTGAAGACCGCGCGTGGCAGTTAATTACTATAGTTATTAGGAAAAGGTTTATCTCTTTTAGGAAACCTGACCTCGTGTCCGGTCAGGCCTCGTTAGCGTTTTCTGTTATAGATAAGGAAATCATATACCGTGTCCTATCAGGACTCATGTAACTCGGGGTATATATACGTATGCCCGGGGACCTTGTAATCTATCACAACGATCAATTAAACTCGGCGCATCGCCACCCCTTCGACGGGATCCTGCTTCTCGAGCCGGGCTGCATCGGTTAGGTCCGAACTCCTGCGAGAGGGTAAGTCTCGTCACACCGACTACCAATCGGCTAGGACTTCCTTGGTTAGGTCCGATATTCTAGTTGGTTTATGGTAGTCGGCTTACCACGATATATTTACTTTATCTATGGCTGCATCAGTTCAGTTTGATCTCATAGATTGATTAGGTATATCACATCACGCGTGCACAGGCTGTATCGACTTGCTGGGAGCGATTTATCACCAGTTCGTGCTGCATCGGTTAGGTCCGACCTACTGAACTGCTAGTGATAAGTTGATCCTGCTAGGCCGATGCATCGTGTGCAGATGTTTTATCGGAGCGCATAGCCGGTAAGTTATTTTCATCACGATCGCATTATATCTATCGGCTCATTGAGGCATTGTTATCGTTATCGGTCTGTGCTGCAACGGTTAGGTCCGATCTACTAGACTGACGATAATAGCTTTACTCTTAATAAGCCGATGGTGTCGTGCGATGGTGTTATCGGAGCGCTTAGCCGATAAGTTACCTGTTAAAGCCGACTATATTTATTTATTGTTTTATCCTGTGTTCGCTTTGTTAAGCGGTCGGCTAGCTTATCAATTATTTGTGATTTGCGTTATTGCATATTTTATTATATGTTCTTGCCGGTATTATTGTCACAATCGGCTAAGGGCTAGCCGATGGGTTTATTCTGCCGATCCAAGCGCAAGTACAAGCAGGTTCCCGGGCACGACCCCAGGTAAGGGCCCGGGCATGAGCCCGGGTAAGGACCAGTATATGGGCCCGGATAGCGGACGAAGATCTTGGGAGCAAGGGCCCGGGTGCTGGCATACCTTCATAACAACACCAGTAACACTAGATCATGATCAGCTAGGATCTATTTGATTTTATTATGCATTATACTTGTTTATTTTATCTAGCTTATAGCCGGTTTTCGAATATCCTTTCGATGATCGGCTAGCATGACATTTGTTTATTATTAAATTATTGTTCTTGCCGTCATCGGACTTAAGCCGATGTGTAAGTGCTACAGTGTGCATCGGCCATCGGCTGATGAAACGAGTCTAAATCGGCTTCCAGCCGATTTGATCTAACATTTTCCTCCTTGTCAATTACAGGGTCAAATTGACTGGCACGCCTACGAACCTCAAACTTTAGGACCTGCACTGGAGTGAAGCAAATCTCCCAGGCCTTCGCGTGTCACCCAGACGCCGAACCGGGACCCGGCGATTTTCGGCGTCAACACGCTTTTGGCACGCCTGGTGGGACACGAAGTTTTAAGCCAGAATTCCAACAAACATTGTTTCAATCAAGATTTCAACATGGCTGGAAAAGAAGTCAAGACGGACAACGTAATTCCGGTCACCATGGAAGATCTAACTGAAGAACAAAAACAGCAAGTTGAACAGACCATGACAAATTTCCAGAAGCTGTGTTTAGAATCCTTCAGTATGACAAGACAAGGGCCGATCCAGAAGTCTCAGTTTCCAAAACCGGTACTGGTAGGAGAATCGAGCCGCACACAACCTGAGAGTCCACCAATCAAGCCTTTACAGGAGATGGTCAACGAGGCTGTGCACCACGCACTCATCAATCAGTCAGGGGTCTTAGTAAATACATTGCATAACCTTATCAAGAAGACTGTTGATGGATCGATTGCCCAAGAGCCAACTCGGGGTCCTGTTTTTCTCCCACCGAAGATAGAGCCAGGCCAAGTTAATTACAACATTAGCAAGGATATACCAGAACACTTGTTCGCGCAAAACCAGGCCGGGGGGCAACAGGATATCCCTCCTGGATATCACCGATCTATTTATTATGGGGGATACCAGCAGAACTATCCGGGAGGAGGAGCCGATCCAGGTACTTACCAGAGGGAGTATCACAGACAGAATCGGCAACCAACTCCGCCGATGCAGTATCAGCAGTATCAACAGGAAAATGCAAGAGAGGAAGATTTGTCGGCACGGGTTGAGGAAATAGTAAGGGAGCAGTTCGGGATCAAGCCCAAGGAACAAGCGTTCATGTATCGGCACCCATATCCTGAGTGGTTTGATAGGGTTCCGTTGCCACACCGATACAGGGTCCCGGATTTCTCTAAGTTTTCAGGGCAGGACAACACGTCTACAGTAGAACATGTCAGCCGATTCCTGGCGCAGTGCGGGGAAGCATCGGCTGAAGAGGCCCTAAGGGTTAGGTTTTTTCCCCTATCACTATCTGGATCGGCTTTTACATGGTTCTCCTCGTTACCGCCGAATTCTATTCGGGGGTGGGCCGATCTGGAGAAACAGTTTCACAAATATTTCTTCGCTGGGATTCACGAGTTGAGACTGTCAGATTTGACATCGGTTAAGCAGCGACCAGATGAAACAGTACCAGAATACATTCAGCGATTTCGGGATATCAGAAGCCGGTGTTATAGTTTAAACCTGAGCGATGGGCATCTGGCCGATCTAGCTTTTCAAGGACTCTTGGCGCCAATCAGAGAAAGGTTTTCGTCTCAAGAGTTCGAATCTTTGTCGCACCTAGTACAAAAGGTATCGGCTCATGAAAGCCGATTTCAAGAGGCGAAAAAGGACAAGTACCAAGGGAGAGTTGCTCAGGTTCAGGTTTATTCAACGAATTCAGATGATGAGGAATCCGACGCTGAGGTTGGATTGGCGGAGTGGGCCAGGAACAAGAAGTCGGTATCATGCCCATGGGTCAAAGATATCGGCAAAGAGGAACGATATGATTTCGATGTGAGCAAAGCCGATAAGATCTTTGATTTGTTGTTGCAGGAAAAGCATATACAATTGCCGCCAAACCACGTGATTCCATCAGCCGAAGAACTAAAGAAGAAGAAGTATTGCAAATGGCACAACGCGATATCGCACCATACTAACGAGTGTAAGGTTTTTCGGCAACAAATTCAGCTGGCTGTTGAGCAAGGACGAATCAAGTTTGAAGATAAAAAGCCAATGAAGATAGATGGGCACCCGTTCCCCGTAAACATGGTCTATGCGGGGTCATCGTCCAGGACTCAAGCCGATGAAGGAAAACGTGAGAGTAAATCGAGGATTACTTCATCAGGTATGATAGAGAAGTACTCAAGGTACGATGAACAGGGGGATGGACCGGAACAATATAATCCGCATTGGGACTGCCCGTTTTTTCGTTTCTGCTGGGATCAAGGGATGAGACTGCCATCGGCTGAAAATTGCCCCGAGTGCAGCGGTACAGGAAATCGGCATGATCGCCAGCAGGAGTGTTCGCGGGATCGGTCGCCTGGGAAAAGAACATCAGTTCATAGCCGGTTGGGGCCGATCCATGAAGAGTTCTTTGAAGAAGATGAAGAGGAAGTACGTGAGAAGCAAGTCCAGAATCCTCAATGGTGCCCTAGTGGGATATTCACGAAAAATCAGAAGAGAAGGGCACAGCGGTTACGGCACCGAGAGCAACAGGAAGAACAGGGTCAAGATCAGGGAGAGGTTGATCATCGTCCCAAAAAGACTAGGCAAGTTTGGCAAGTGAAGAAGAAGGACGATGAGGACGTATCAGCACTGGTAAATATGGTGTTCTTTTTGCCTCGGGAGTATAAAGCGCTTTCATCAGATGAAGAAGGAGGTGAGGAGGTTTTCGCTCAACTAACGTTGCAATCCGATCAAGCTATATTTGATAAACCTGAGAAGTCAAAGCATCGGCACTTAAAGCCGTTATACATCAAGGGATACGTAAATGGGAAGCCGATGACAAAGATGTTGGTTGATGGAGGAGCCGCGGTTAATCTCATGCCTCATGCTACGTTCCGGAAATTGGGAAAGACTGCCGAAGATCTGATCAAGACAAATATGGTGCTAAAAGACTTCGGTGGGAATTCATCAGAGGCGAAAGGCGTATTAAACGTGGAGCTGACAGTAGGGAACAAGACATTGCCCACCACATTTTTCGTCATCGATGGAAAAGGGTCATACAGTTTACTTCTCGGCAGGGACTGGATTCATGCGAACTGTTGCGTGCCTTCGACAATGCATCAATGTCTAATACAGTGGCAGGGAGATCAAGTCGAGATGGTTCTAGCAGATCGGTCGACCAACATCGCGATGACCGATCTACCAGTCTGGGAAGCCGACGGTGTTGACTGCTTATCCGGAACAGCATGGGAAGGAGATTACCTCGAGGTCACTAGCCAGGGGATACAGCCGATACAGCAAGTCGGCTCTGAATTGTTACTCTGATGGGCTCCATTGAAGACTTCGAGGGGAAATTGGGGCAAGGATTTACGTCGGCTGATGATTTGGAAGAGATTGATATAGGACCAGGAGATAGACCAAGGCCGACGTATATAAGCAAAAAATTAAGTCCTGAGCTACGAGAAGAATTGATAGCATTGTTGAAGGAGTATCGGGATTGTTTCGCCTGGGAGTACCATGAGATGCCAGGATTAAGCCGATCGATTGTTGAACATCGGCTACCTATTAAACCAGGGTATCGGCCATTCAAGCAGGCTCCAAGGAGATTCAAGGCAGAATTATATGAACCGATCAAGGCGGAGATCACAAGGTTGTACGATGCCAAGTTCATAAGGCCGTGCCGATATGCTGAGTGGGTTTCTAATATCGTCCCGGTGGAGAAGAAAAATGGGAAATTGAGGATATGTATTGATTTCTGGGATCTAAATAAAGCTACCCCCAAGGAGGAGTACCCGATGCCGATAGCGGATTTGTTGGTGGATGCAGCGTCAGGCCACAAGATTATCAGCTTCATGGACGGCAATGCAGGATACAATCAGATTTTCATGGCCGAAGAGGATATACACAAGACTGCGTTCCGATGTCCTGGAGCTATCGGTTTGTATGAGTGGGTAGTAATGACTTTTGGATTGAAAAGTGCCGGTGCAACCTATCAAAGAGCAATGAATTATATATTTCATGATCTCATCGGTTTGTTGGTGGAAATTTACATTGATGATGTGGTGGTTAAATCTAAAAGTGGGGAAAGCCATATAGCCGATTTACGAAGAGTGCTGGAGAGGGCCAAGAAATACGGACTAAGAATGAATCCCAATAAGTGTGCTTTTGGTGTATCGGCTGGGCAATTTCTGGGTTTTATGGTTCATGAGCGAGGGATTGAAGTTAGTCGGCGAAGTATCAGAGCCATTAAGACTGCAGAGCCACCAAGCGATAAGACAGAGTTGCAATCGTTGATCGGCAAGATTAATTTTGTGAGGAGATTCATATCAAATTTATCAGGGAGAATTGAGTCTTTCACGCCGTTATTGAAGTTGAAAGCCGATCAAGAATTTGTGTGGGGGGCAGCGCAGCAGAAGGCGTTTGACGAGATAAAGAATTATCTTAGTTCCCCGCCTGTTTTGATTCCGCCGCAGGAAGGAGTGCCGTTCAGATTATACTTGTCGGCCGATGAGAAGTCCATCGGTTCTGTTTTGATCCAAGAATTTGAAGGCAAAGAGCGAGTTGTGTTCTATCTGAGTAGGAGACTTTTGGATGCTGAGACAAGATATCCAGCGGTGGAGAAGTTATGCTTGTGTTTATATTTCTCGTGTACAAAGTTGAGGCATTACATCCTATCGGCTGAATGTACAGTAGTTTGCCAGGCCGATGTGGTCAAATATATGTTGTCGGCTCCAGTCTTGAAAGGGCGAGTTGGCAAGTGGGTTTTTGCCTTGACAGAGTTTGACTTGAGGTACGAATCGGCTAAAGCAATCAAAGGACAAGCAGTGGCCGATTTTGTTGTCCAGCACAGGGGGTCTCACGAAGATTATGTGGAGCCGATCCCATGGGTCTTATTTTTTGATGGATCGGTTTGCAGGCATGGATCTGGTATCGGTTTGGTTATTGTATCGCCTCGGGGGGCAAGTTTTGAGTTTGCTTTTACAATTAAGCCTTATCGGACTAACAATCAGGTGGAGTACGAGGCGGTGCTGAAAGGACTTCAACTGTTGAAGGAGATCGGGGCCGATATTATAGAGATTATTGGTGATTCTTTGTTGGTGATCAAACAGTTATCTGGAGAATATGAGTGCAGGGATGATGTTTTGAGGTCGTATTATGAAGAATGCATGGAGTTGTTGAGGGATTTCAAGATGGTGTCAATGAATCATGTTCCCAGAGAGCAGAATTTGGAAGCCAATGATCTTGCACAGATTGCTTCAGGATATCGGCTGAATAGGCAGATTGAGGTAGAAATAGCCGATATTGATGTCCAGAACAAGGCCGATGACTGGAGACGGGAGATAATTGATTACTTACGAAATCCGTCACAGTCTGTTTCCAGGAGGATTCGGTATAAAGCTACTAAATATGTGTTGCTTGATGAGGAGTTGTATTATCGGACGTTTGAGGGAGTTCTGCTTAGATGCTTGGATTTGGAAGAAGCCAAGGTGGTTATGTGTGAAGTGCATGAAGGCATCTGTGGGACTCATCAATCGGCTCATAAGATGAAGTGGTTGTTGAGAAGAGTAGGGTATTTTTGGCCGACAATGCTGGAAGATTGCTTTAGGTATTATAAAGGATGTCAAGATTGTCAGAAGTTTGGAAATATACAGCGGGCACCGGCATCGGCTATGAATCCTATCATCAAACCGTGGCCGTTCAGAGGATGGGGAATTGATATGATCGGCCAGATTTTTCCTCCATCAAGTAAGGGACATAAGTTTATATTGGCAGCAACAGATTATTTCACCAAGTGGGTGGAGGCGATTCCTTTGAAGAAGGTCACGTCCAAAGAAGCGATCGAGTTTGTCAAGGAGCATATCATTTATCGGTTTGGAATTCCTCAGACGATAACTACTGATCAGGGCTCTATCTTTGTTTCTGATGAGTTTCAACAGTTTGCTGCCAGTATGGGAATCAAGCTATTAAATTCATCGCCTTATTATGCTCAAGCCAATGGGCAAGCAGAAGCTTCCAACAAGAGTTTGATCAAGTTGATTAAGCGGAAAATTGATGAGCAGCCACGGCGATGGCATTCTACATTAGCCGATTCACTATGGGCCTATCGGATGGCATGCCACGGGTCTACTCGGGTACCACCGTATCAGTTGGTGTATGGACATGAGGCGGTTTTACCATGGGAAACTAACATCGGCTCTAGAAGACTTTCTTTGCAGAATCAACTGACGGCCGATGATTATTATAACTTGATGGCAGATGAACTTGAAGATTTAGCTCAGAATCGGTTAAGAGCGCTGGAAAGAATCAAGGAGAATAAGGCTAGGGCAGCTCGGCATTACAACAAAAAGGTGGTGAATAAGTCATTTGCCGAGGGGGATTTTGTGTGGAAGTTGATTTTGCCGATCGGGTCCAGAGATAATAAGTTCGGAAAATGGTCGCCTAATTGGGAAGGGCCTTATCGGGTTAATCGCTGTGTGCCTGGTAACGCATATATATTAGAAGATCTTGACAGGACGGAGTTTGCTAAAGCACTTAATGGGAAATATCTCAAGAAATACTACCCTAGCGTTTGGATCAATTCTTAAATCGGTTAAGTACAGCCGATTTCTAAGCAATTCGGAAAGCCGATGTTTTTATACGTCGCCTAAAGACAGCCGATATCAATTGATATCGCCTTTAGATCAAAACAAGCGGAAAAATTATCAGGACTGAGAGAGATAAGTAGCAGAGCCGATCTGGTTACATGACAGCAGGAGGGTGATCGGCATGTTCCGGAAAATCGTCAGTTACAAAGGTTTAAGGCTTACAAAAACTTTCGGATAGTTTCGATTGCGTGCAGACGGATCTGATCAATTTCATTGATGGCCCGGATATCGTCTTCATCAGAGCCTGGGATGACTTTCAAGATTTTGCGCCGATGGATGACTTGGCGCACTGCTGCTGTGACTTTGGCTTCTTGATCTTGGATGGCTTGCGGCAGGCCGATGAGCTGGGATTCTGTGTCTTCGAGATCCTTGCGAACTTTTTCAAGTTCTCCCAGCAAATCGGCTTCCTTTTTCTTCAGTTGATTTAGCTTGGATTGAAGTTCTTGGGGGACAGCTGCCATGTCATCAAGTTTCTTCTTGTCTATCTGGGCTGATAGCCGATCGGTTTGGATGTCTTGGGCTATCTTCTGTTGGTCAGCACGATCGGCTATGCGCTGTCTGAGCTTGATAAGTTTAAACCTATGAGACTCCAGGTATGCTGCGGGGGTCAATGCATCAACGAGCTCTTCGGGCAGGTGGTGTTCGATGTCTGCAAATCTTGCTCGGATTGGCCCGCAGTCTTCTACCAGTGCATCGATTGGATTTTCCAGCCGACTGATGATGCTTGTTAAGTACTCGCGCACATCGGCTGAGAAGGACGGTTTGGAGGCTGCACTGGTGGCTGTAGCTTCTTCTTCCTCCAGATATTGACCGATGTCGAAGGAGAACAAGTCGGCCAAGGACTGCAAAATTGGTATCGGAAAGGTGATCAATAAGAGATTAGAAGCAAAGTACGAGCATGACAAAGGTTACCTGAGGAAGGACATCGGCAGATCGGGTAACATCGGCGTCAGTAGGATGAGTAGGTTGTTCTTCAGAGGGGCCGATGTCAGCCGATGGAATAGAAGCAGTCTTGTTGATGGCTGGAGGACTTGGTGCTGAAAGAGGGGGAGCTGGAGAAGCTATCGGCTCGGTGCTTGGAAGAATGTCAGAGGAATGTTGGGGTTCTGGAGCCAATGACTCAAGCTGAAAATGAAACTGGTAAGATAAATGAGAAATCGAGGAATGATGTCCAATTTGGCGCGTACCTGAGGGGAAGAAGGAGCCGATATGGTCTGGGGAGAAGTTGGCGTTGTGGTAGCAGCATTGGCATCGGTCTTCTGCTTCTTCAAAGAGGGGCGGTGCGCTAACTTCTTCCGCTTTTGTCCAATCGGTCGAGGCGCCTTGAGAAGAGCCGATGGAGATGGAGCGTCGCGCCCTAGGTTCGGAACGGCCGATGAGGGTTGGTACAGAATCGGCCGACCGCTGTTGCTTGTTGATGAGGGCTCGATGCTGGCGGCCTGCAAAGTAAGGGTCAGAGACGATTGAGGATGATATTTGAAGCTTGCAAGAGTTACCTCGTTATCAGATTCAGCATAGTCGGCGTCCAGACGGGAGCAATAACAAGTGGGCGCTAAACAGAACAGATGTTTCTTCCATTCCGACCACCATCGGACAAAAGGCTTGGTGTTGGCAGTGCAGACGTACACCTCGGTGGCAGCGCCTAGCAGGAGGGAGTCTGTCAAAGACCGCAGCCGATCATATTCCAGGGCGCTGCTGACCGTGCCCCGAGCCTGGAGTTTGTCGGTGAAGAACAGGCCGATCGGAAGCTGGCCAAGGCCGAGTTGACGGGAGCTGGTTGATGGGTGGTAGAACTCATATGATGGTTGAGTTCGGCCCAGAGAAAAGCCGGTTGGCAGCAGGCAAGGACTGATGGCCGATAGGAATATGGCTTTAGACTGATCATCGTTCAGAGCTTTGAGTGGATCAAAGTTGGAAGGCATCTCGAATGATGATGCGTCATTATAAGCAAACCAAAGAGTAGCATCCCTGGTAAAGCCATAATAAAACCCCTTAAACCACTGACTAACTTCAGCAGGGGATATCTTGCCGCCAGAAAGGGCCGATGCAGCCTCACCCATAGAGATGCATCGGCGGTAGATGGGGTTCTGGTCTTCTGGGTAATCAGCTGGGAAGGATTGCTTGAGGAGGGAAGTTTCTGGGATGGCCTTGGAGGTGTAAACATTAAGCCAGAGCTGTACGAACCACCAAGGACCCCCAATGTGGCCGACGGGCTGGCTGGCCGATAGCTTAGTTGCCACCTGATGAAGCAGCTGGTAGGTGGCGCCAAGGAGATAGTGCCCTAACGGGATTTGTTTCCTATCGGCCAAGCACTCTGCCAGGCATTGCATATTGGTCGTCGGGCCGAGGGTTGCGCCACCAAAGACGAACCGTTCCAACCACAAGTTCAGAAAAGCGACATGCTCCCGATCATCAACCGGTCCAGTTCCTTTGTTGTGAAGAGATATATACCTGGACCAGCCGCCGATGTTTTTTGTTTGAAGCCGGTGGGCAGGCTTGAACCGGAGTTTGAAGGGGTTGATGTAGCTTGTAGTATCCAGGCAGGTGAGCATGGTCACATCCAGCAGAGTAGGGGTCATCGGCCCATGACCAAACAGAAAGGCATTGAGAGCATCAGACCAGAAGTACGAGGCCGATGCGAGCAGAGATTCATTCCTTTCCATATCGGCCAAGGAGAGGTTGATGCAGTGACCGATGTGAGATTCTTCCCAATAGATCCTCTTTGCAGCCGATACTCTAATGTACCAGTCTCTCCATCCGGGCAATCTGCTCGGCCATGACCTGAAGCTGTTGGTCCAGTCACTGACCAACATGGTCGAGTTCTTAAAGGGAGTGCGTTGGGTTTCGGCACTGATGAAATCGGTGGGATCTTCGCTGCCCATGGGGCCATGATAGAAGAAACCGGGATAATCGGCGGACGGAATCAAGATCTGGGCTCTAAGATGCTACAGTAAACAAGAACACGATGAAGAACAGATATAAAAAAAAATGGAGCAGATCGGGTTCGTATAGATTGCAGATTGAGGAAAAATAGTCGGGCGAGAAGATTACCTCAGGGACTGCGGATGCTGATGCCATTGTGGGAGTAAGAAACGATGCAGAGATCAACGGCCGGAGAAGAAGGTTGCGATGATTCGTCTGGGTTCGCTAGAGCTTGGTGAAGATGTGGGAGGTGAAGCGGTAGTGCTCTGGTGATGTGAAAGCATAAAAAAGGCAAGGAGACGAAGCGTTTTTATAGGGGTATGATGACCGAGCGGGAATCGAGGCCGTTGGCACTGTTTCAAACATTTATGGCAAATGGGCTATCTTGGGCCACCTCGGTATGGGAGAAATCTAGAGGCCCAAAGTTGGAAGAATTTCGAAATCCTACAGGAAAACTTCGAAATTGGGGGGCATGTGTTGACGCCAAAATTTGGTGAGGACCTGTATCAGATTCGGTCAAGAGGACGGTTGCAGTCGGATAATGGAAATTGATCCAAGAAGTAGACCGAGTCTGAGAAGGAGCCGTGAAGACCGCGCGTGGCAGTTAATTACTATAGTTATTAGGAAAAGGTTTATCTCTTTTAGGAAACCTGACCTCGTGTCCGGTCAGGCCTCGTTAGCGTTTTCTGTTATAGATAAGGAAATCATATACCGTGTCCTATCAGGACTCATGTAACTCGGGGTATATATACGTATGCCCGGGGACCTTGTAATCTATCACAACGATCAATTAAACTCGGCGCATCGCCACCCCTTCGACGGGATCCTGCTTCTCGAGCCGGGCTGCATCGGTTAGGTCCGAACTCCTGCGAGAGGGTAAGTCTCGTCACACCGACTACCAATCGGCTAGGACTTCCTCGGTTAGGTCCGATATTCTAGTTGGTTTATGGTAGTCGGCTTACCACGATATATTTACTTTATCTATGGCTGCATCAGTTCAGTTTGATCTCATAGATTGATTAGGTATATCACATCACGCGTGCACAGGCTGTATCGACTTGCTGGGAGTGATTTATCACCAGTTCGTGCTGCATCGGTTAGGTCCGACCTACTGAACTGCTAGTGATAAGTCGATCCTGCTAGGCCGATGCATCGTGTGCAGACGTTTTATCGGAGCGCATAGCCGGTAAGTTATTTTCATCACGATCGCATTATATCTATCGGCTCATTGAGGCATTGTTATCGTTATCAGTCTGTGCTGCAACGGTTAGGTCCGATCTACTAGACTGACGATAATAGCTTTACTCTTAATAAGCCGATGGTGTCGTGCGATGGTGTTATCGGAGCGCTTAGCCGATAAGTTACCTGTTAAAGCCGACTATATTTATTTATTGTTTTATCCTGTGTTCGCTTTGTTAAGCGGTCGGCTAGCTTATCAATTATTTGTGATTTGCGTTATTGCATATTTTATTATATGTTCTTGCCTGTATTATTGTCACAATCGGCTAAGGGCTAGCCGATGGGTTTATTCTGCCGATCCAAGCGCAAGTACAAGCAGGTTCCCGGGCATGACCCCAGGTAAGGGCCCGGGCATGAGCCCGGGTAAGGACCAGTATATGGGCCCGGATAGCGGACGAAGATCTTGGGAGCAAGGGCCCGGGTGCTGGCATACCTTCATAACAACACCAGTAACACTAGATCATGATCAGCTAGGATCTATTTGATTTTATTATGCATTATACTTGTTTATTTTATCTAGCTTATAGCCGGTTTTCGAATATCCTTTCGATGATCGGCTAGCATGACATTTGTTTATTATTAAATTATTGTTCTTGTCGTCATCGGACTTAAGCCGATGTGTAAGTGCTACAGTGTGCATCGGCCATCGGCTGATGAAACGAGTCTAAATCGGCTTCCAGCCGATTTGATCTAACATTTTCCTCCTTGTCAATTACAGGGTCAAATTGACTGGCACGCCTACGAACCTCAAACTTTAGGACCTGCACTGGAGTGAAGCAAATCTCCCAGGCCTTCGCGTGTCACCCAGACGCCGAACCGGGACCCTGCGATTTTCGGCGTCAACATGCATCCAGAACGTTATCCACTTGTCCTTGACCCGGTCATCAGGAGTGTCAAATTGAAGAAGGTTCTCATTGATGGAGGAAGCGCTCTCAATATTTTGTTTGCCAAGACGCTTGACAAGATGAAGATCCCTCGATCCGAGCTGCAGCCGAGTATAGCTCCCTTCCATGAGGTAATCCCAGGCCTGACTCCAATTGGATAGATCACTCTGCTAGTCACTTTTGGCACGCAAGAGAATTTTCACACTGAGAACATCTGCTTCGAGGTTGCCGACTTCGAGACCGCTTACCATGCCATACTCGGATGGCCTGCACTAGCCAAATTCATGGTAGTGCCTCATTATACATACATGGCGCTCAAGATGCCAGGACTAGCAGGAGTACTTTCCTTGCATAGCGATGCCAAGCAAGCCTGCACCTGCGACAAGGAGAGTTGCGGGCTGGCCCAATCCCAAGAAGCAGCAGTCGGATGAAACAATATTCGACTAGCTACAACACCTACAAATGAGGACGATCAAGTTCCGGTAAAGAAAGCAGCCAAGTCAGGAATTTCAGCAGATTCAGAGACAAAGAAGATCACCCTGGACCCTTTTGACCCACCAAGACTATGCTTGCCAGGACTGGACTCGACCATAAATAGGAAGACGCGCTCGTCACCTTCCTCTAGGCGAACATGGATATATTTGCTTGGAAACATTCTGACATGCCAGGTGTACCAAGGGAGGTGATCGAGCATTCCCTTAACATCAAGCCGGACGCCAAACCAGTCAAACAACGACTACAGCGCTTCGCACAAGACCGGAAACATGCTATTCAGGAGGAGATAACCAAACTCCTAGTAGCCGGGTTTATCAAAGAGGTCTACCACCCGGATTGGCTAGCAAACCCAGTCTTGGTCCGAAAGAAGAACGGTAAATGGCACATGTGCGTCAATTACACCGACTTAAACAAAGCGTGTCTCAAGAATCCATCTGGTCTACCCAGGATAGATCAGGTGGTCGATTCAACCACGGGATGCCAGCTACTCAATTTTCTCGACTGTTACTCGGGATACCATCAAATCGGCCTAAAGTTGGAGGACTGCCGGAAGACTTCTTTTATCACGCCATTTGGGGTATATTGCTATGTCACTATGCCGTTTGGGTTGAAAAACACTAGCGCAACATATCAACGTGTTATGCAGCGAGGTCTTGACAATCAACTCGGGCGCAACATGGAGGCATATGTCGATGACGTGGTGATCAATACTAAAGTCAAGGAAGACCTCATTGCTGACTTAGAAGAAACTTTCCAAAGCCTTTGGAGATTCAAGATGAAGTTGAACCTAGAAAAGTGCGTCTTCGGAGTACCTTCGGGAAAATTACTTGGCTTCATCGTATCACAACGGGGCATCGAAGCAAATCCAGAGAAAATCAACGCTATCATGAACATGGCACCCCCGACTAGCCAGAAGGATATACAGAAGCTGATTGGCTGCATGGTGGCACTTAGTCGATTTGTTTCCTGACTCGGCGAACGGGGCATGCTCTTTTTCAAATTACTGAAGAAAGTTGAAAAATTTTCAATGGACGCCAGAAGCCCAACAAGCCTTCGAAAACTTCAAGAAGTTCCTCACATCATCACCTGTGTTGGCATCACCAATGCCCCAAGAACCACTCATGTTATAACTAGCGCAACCACTCAGGTAGTTAGCACGGTGCTGCTCGTTGAGCAGGTAGAGCCAGGACACGTACAAAAAGTTCAAAGACCAGTTTACTTTGTCAGCAAAGTCCTAGGCGAATCCAAGATGAGATATCCCCAAGTCCAGAAGCTACTATATGGCTTGCTCATAACTTTCCGCAAGTTGGTGCACTATTTTCAGTCACATCAAGTTACAGTCATCACATCATATCCACTCAGGGATGTCCTACCCAACCACAAGGCCACCAATAGAATCGCTAAATGGGCCCTCGAGTTTATGGCATTTGATATTGCCTTTCAACCTCGGACAACAATCAAGTCACAAGCACTTATCGACTTCGTAGCCGAGTGGACAGAGGTTCAGACAGCTACATCAATAGACAAGGTAGAATATTGGACGATGTACTTTGACGGTTCTCTACGGATCGGCGGAGCAGGGGCTGGCGTTGTCCTGACGTCACCCACTGGGGAAAAACTAAAATATGTCCTTCACATACACTTTCCAGCATCCCACAACGTTGCTGAGTACGAGGCACTCTTCCATGGGCTCCCATCGCCATATCACTCGGCATCCGCCGACTGGTAGTACATGGGGTTTCTCAACTCGTGGTGAACCATGGCATGAAAGACCGTACATGTCTAGATGACGACATGACGGCATACTATCAGGAGGTACAGAAGCTGGAAAACAAGTTCGACAGGCTGGAGATTACACATGTGCTACAACAATACAATGAAGTCACAGAGGAGCTAGCCAATCTAGGATCCAAGCGAGAAGTGGTCCCGATTGGGATTTTTGTCGAGCACTTATGGAGCCAACAGTCAAAAAGAAGCCAGTACTCGAGCAGTCGGGGGCTGAACCAACCCCGGCAACAAACGAAATACTAATCATCTCTCAGGATTGGCAGACCCCAATCATCAGGTTCCTCCTGGAAGACGAGCTCCCAGAAGATCACAGTGAAGCCGAGCGGATCAAATGTCGAAGCAGATGTTTCCTTATAGTCAGAGAAGATCTCAATCATTGAAGCACATCTGGAGTCCTCATGCGTTGTGTCACCCCTGAGGAGGGCAAGCAGATTCTGCAATCCATCCACTCGGGCATCTGTGGCAACCATGCTGCATCAATGACGTTAATCGGAAAGGCTTATAGACAAGGATTTTTCTGGCCGACTGCAGTTACAGAGGCTAAAGACATAGTTCGGACATGCGAGGGATGCCGGTTCTTTGCCCAGCAAACACATCTTCCAGCTCAAGAACCACAAACAATTCCAATCTCTTGGCCTTTCGTAGTTTGGGGGCTTGTGTGGAGGCCATGGGCCCCGGGTACCTCATCACATGCATATGGGCCACTCGGATAGAGGATGCGCTGAGTCTTGTAATTAGAGATATAGTAGCACCCGACAGACTTTGCCTTGTATAATAAGGAATATACAGTCCTAGTCGGGCAAGATGTATCTCTAAGAAGGAAATCTCTTAGCCGTATCCGGATGGGATTCCTACCTTGTACCCCTGTCCCCCAGTATATAAGGGGAGGCAGGGTGCCCCATGAGGGCAGGTTCACCAGAACTACAGAGAAGATCATTGATTGATACACATCCTCAAAGGAATACCACCATAACTAGACGTAGGGTATTACCTCACATCGAGGGCCTGAACCAGTATAAAATGTCCTTGTGTTCCTTTGCAATCCACCGAGTTTCCCATCACCGAGTAGCCCCATATTCATATTGCTGGTGTAAAACATCGACAGCTTGACATGGTCGGGCCCTTCAAGAAAGCGCCAGGAGGGTTCACACACTTGTTTGTCGCAGTGGATAAATTCACAAAGTGGATCGAGGCAATGCCCGTTGCTACCATCACAACGGCAAGGGCAAAAGACTTCATCATGAGCATCATATACCGATTTGGAGTTCCCAACCGCATCATAACAGAAACACTCAGTTCACTGCGGTGTTTTTCAAGATTTCTATGATGACTTTGGCATCAAGATCTGTTATGCTTCTGTGGCACACCCACAGAGCAATGGGCAGGATGAGCGTGCAAACGGCTATCGATGTTTTATATCGCCAATAATAATATGGGGCTACTCGTGAGACCTAAACTTAATGGACTACAAAGGAACACGGAACAATTTATATTGGTTCAGGCCTACAAGATGAGGTAATACCCTACATCCAGTTGTGGTGTATTGCCTTTGAGGTTTCTTTGGTGAGATTTGATATGAGTTGCCCTTAGGGGCTGCCCTGCCTCCCCTTATATACCGGGGAACAGGGTTACAGAGTAGAAATCCTAGTCGGACTCTGACCAAGGGATTTCCTTCTAGGAATACAATGTGCCCGACTAGGACTATATCCTTTCCTTGTCGTACAAGGTAATGTACGTCGAGTCCTATTGTATCCCTAATTACAAGGTTAGGCCCATCCTCTGTCCGAGTGGCCCATATGCTTCTCATGAGGTACCCGAGGCCCATGGCCTCCACAGCAGCCCCTAAAACCTTCATAGTTGAGTCACAGCTCAGGCCGAGTGCTCGTCCTCCACGGTGAAGAAATCCCGAGTGCATTGCTCCCAAGTACTCTTTGCCCGAGTGCTTCTTCTCCCGAGTCCTGCTTCAAATAGACGCACCTATTAGGTGTAGCCCCTGACTTTGTGCTTAATTGTGAAACAATTAAACATAAAGTCAAAAATCTTTAATCTTTTTTAGTCTTTCTCGAGTAGTGTACTACTCGGAAATTAGACTCTTTAGCATCATGTCAGCTAGAAAAATTTTTGTTCAGGGCAATTTTTGGCAATTTTTGCTTGGAAAAAATTTCAGCCGAGTACCACTTCTTAGATTTTAACCCAAATATGTGGTTAGGTGTACTTGAGAGATACCTGCATCCCCAATTTTAATGAAGACCAGCTATTGATCGTTATAAGGATATATCCTCAATACCTAGTAAATAATACAGATATCTGAACACCTGTGCCTAGCAATTTGGCTTTTATGAAGCATATCTGATAATTTAATCGGTTTCTGTAAATACCATCTGCACTGTGATTTTAACAGAGCCAGTGGTCGGCCTAATAGGGCATGCTATTTAGAAACTCATGTCTTATGGCCTAGTACTAAATTTGTCGGCCCAAGCCCACTTATCAGCATAGGCTCTATAAAAGCGAGGAGAGAGAGAAAAGATTCCCTCATCTTCTCCAATCCGCCTATCATTTCATCTTCTAGCTTCCGTGCCCAATTTTTCACGCACCGCCTGTCGGTGCCATGGGCCCTGAGTACCTCATGAGAAGCTATTGGGCCACTCAGACAAAAGGTGGGCCTAGCCTTGTAATTAGAGATACAATAGAACTTGGCATACATAGCCTTGTACGACAAGGTTAGGATACAGTCCTAGCCGGGAACGCTGTATTCTTAGAAGGAAATCCCTTGGTTGGAGTCCGACTGGGATTTCTACTATGTAACCCTGTCCCCCGGTATATAAGGGGAGGCAGGCACCCCTTGAGGGCAGAAGAAGAAATCTCACCAGAGAAACCTCAAAGGCAATACACCATAACTGGACGTAGGGTATTACCTCATCTTGAGGGCCTGAACCAGTATAAATCGTTCATGTTCCTTTGCAATCTATCAAGTTTCGGTCCGATTAGTAGCCCTATATATTTATTGATGATACAAAACATCGATAGTTGACACGCCAGGTAGGGGCTTCGTCAAGATCATCTTCATCAAGCCTGATGGATCCAATCAAGGGAATTGATGGCATCAACTTCTTCCCTGGGTAAACAATTAGCTTCGGGTGCCTCAACTTCGTTACCGATGAATTCGGCAACCTTACCATGTCCGACTCGGATTTGATTCGATCGGCCAAGGATCAAGCCGACTCTGCTCCGATCGGCCTACTCAACGCTGTAGCAATCTTCGGCAACATGCTGTGGCGATCTCCAATATGCCTGAGTCTAGGGAGAACTCTTTCTTTCAGTGTTTGACTCGGACTCAGTTTTGAGCCGGCCAAGATCGGGCTAAGAAAGGAAGAGATCATCAATCTCCCGTTCGGACTCGGCAATGCCACAGATATGTTCAATCAACATCCGATGCGGCAAACCTGATCCCCTGGAGTTCGACTCGGATACGGCCTAGAGCCATTTGAGATCGGATCTAGGGAGGTCGGAGTTGTAATCACCCCCATCAACTATTCTGACTCTGACTCTAAGTCGGACAACAGTTTGGCAAGCTTCTCGCCACCACGTGAAGTCTTTATGATATCCAAGGGTTCAGCTCCCACTCAGGAAGCACCCCGACTACGCGAGTAGCAAGAGGAGGAGGCCCGCCAACTGCGAGAACAACAAGAGGAAGAAGCAAGGCACTTGCACGCCTGCAATGAGGACTTGCGCAGGGCTAGGCAGATTGCTCAGTAACAAATACTCCAAACCCGAGTCGGCGACCATGACGTCTTCGTTACACCGCAACAGAACATCATAGCCGCTGCAACTCTGCTGGGCACGCTCTAGTTTGGACCTGATCATCAGGCCACCCTGATT
The DNA here is from genome assembly GCA_003991445.1 of Oryza meyeriana var. granulata. Classification (NCBI taxonomy): domain Eukaryota; kingdom Viridiplantae; phylum Streptophyta; class Magnoliopsida; order Poales; family Poaceae; genus Oryza; species Oryza meyeriana. The sequence goes on from RYFJ01001278.1 coordinate 370,283, forward strand.
ATAGGAAGGATAAAAGCCATGATCACCGCTGCTGCTTGTCAGCAGCACCAACAGTCGTGCGATACCCTCATACCGACCAACCGGTTGGCATCTCCAACGACAACCTCATCTGCCTCAACGCGACGCTCAGCGGCCGGATCCAGTCAGCCACACACGGAGTCACGCCAGACGTCGCTCGGCAACCCCAACAACAACCGCCTGCATCAAAGCGACTGTCAGGACAACCAGGATATCTGAGGCCAACTACGGCGTGATCTTCTACAGGACATCAACACTTGGCGCTGCGAACGAGAGGAAGACGAGCAACGCCGACTGGAAGACAAGAATGAGTGCTTCGGCCTCCACCACGAGCGGTTTCACCGTCGCAGTCGGAGTCAGAGTCCTCATGAAGATGAAGGAGTACTAGCCTTCACTTATGAGCTGCAACAAATCGACTGGCCCTCAGGCTTCAAGCTGACTGGAATTGAAAAATACGACGGGAAGACCAATCCCAAGTCCTGGCTCATGGTCTACACTCTAGCAATCCGAGCAGCTAGAGGAGATCACAAGGCCATGGCTAACTACCTCCCAGTCGCTCTAGCCGACTCGGCGAGGACATGGCTAACAGGACTTCCTAAGAGATCAATTGGCTCCTGGGGAGAACTCTGGGAACGCTTCATTGCCAATTTCCAAGGAACGTATGAGAGGCCATCTTCTGAGCACGATCTATATCAGTGCCATCAAAGGAAGAACGAGTCTCTTCGTGGTTTCTTCAAGGGGTTTTCTAAGAAGAGGAATTCAATCCCGAAGATCAAGGACGAGGTCGTCATCGCCGCCTTACGCAAGGGAGTCAAAGATGCCCTGTTCATTGCCAAGTTTACTTGAAAATGTCCCACTTCTGTCAAGGCTCTTTTCGACATGGCGAACAAATACGCCGACTCGGCTGACCCTGTTGCTGAGGCCCTCGATGACAAAAAGGCACTCTGACAGAAAGAGTGGAAGGACACCGACGACGCGGCCCCAACTAAAGCCAGGAACCGCAAACGCAAGTCAGATAACTTCATTGTGGCAGTCGGTCACAACTGTCTTTGACCTCCTAGAACTGAAGATTATTAGAATGACAAGTGACATGTTCGGGGGCTCACAAGCTCAAATGCAAGGATGGCATCTCCACTCTAAACTTGTGCAATACTGAACAGCTAAGTTGCTTTCTGATAAATATTTTTTCCTTTATATGATATTCCTCACTCGGCCCCACCAATGCCGCAGCCGCTTACACCTAATAGGTGTACATTTTGCGCATTTTCTGTTTTTGCTCTTAATGATTGCAAAAGTACTCGAGTAGCATAAAGTCCGATCTGTGAAGCTTTGCTCCATGAAAGACAACTCAAGTCACCCAAAACGCATGTCTGGGAAAGAGCCATGAGCTGACTCCCGATGCTAGGGGGCTATGACTAGTCGGGTAGAGTGTTTAAACATAAGGGGTCAACTACTCAGGGAAATTGATATCAGTAGGAGGAGGAACACATATTTACATCTATTGTAAAATAGACCAATTTTCTTTGGGTGATTGTTTTCTTCATCAGATGCTACTCATCCGATATGTTTATAATGCAGAGCCAGTTTTGGATCTGCGTAACAGGAACTAGGGGCTGCGAGCCTATCTCCTATGCTCGGGGGCTGGACCAGTCTGCCATGATAGACTTGGAGTGCGACGCTTCAAGAATTATTTGGAATGCTCCACGAGGGCTATTGTCCGAGTACTCGTACCAGTCGAGACTCAAATGTCACCTTTACTTTGGTACGCTCCATGTGGGCTAATAACCGACCTCTGGTGCCAGTCGGGGCTCGGATACTACTTGGCTAGGTAGGGTATGCCCCATGAGGGTCACCAGCTGAATCCTATGCTAATGCTAGGTTTGGGTACCTTATTTGGTCATAACTCTGTTGGGTAAAGTATGCCCCACAAGGGTCACCAGCCGAATCCTATGCTAATGCGAGGTTCGGGTACTTTATTCGGCTAATACCCAATCTCCGGCACTAGTCGGAGCTCGGGTACCACTATGCTGGGTAGGTACGCCCCATGAGGGTCGCCAGCTGAATTCTATGCTAATGCAAGGATCAGGTACCTTATTTGGCTACAATTCTGTTGGGTAGGGTACACCCCATGAGGGTCGCCAGCTGAATCCTGTGCTAATGCGAGGTTTGGGGACCTTATTCGGCTTCAATTTTGTCAGGTTGGGTATGCCCCAAGAGGGTCGTCAGCCGAATCCTACGCTAGCGTAGCATTCGGATACCAATCTGGCAAAAACATGGCAACAAGCCACTACTGGAGCTTTCAGTCAGGAGCGGCATCAAACCCAGTCTATGGTGGTGCTCATTATTGTTCAAGACTGGAAGACCCCAATCCTTTGATTACAACGAAGCCGAGTAAATCAAGCGACGGAGCAAAACTTTTATCGTAGTCAGAGAAGACCTATATCATCAAAGCGCATTCGGAGTTCTCATGCACTGCGTCACACCTAAGGAGGGCAAGCAGATCCTGCAATATATCCACTTGGGCATCTGTGGCAACTATGCTGCATCTAGAACATAAATCGGAAAGGCTTGCAGATAAGGATTCCTCTGACTGATTGAGGTTACGGACGCTAAAATAGGGCTGCGTTGGGTAGGTCGGTTTAGGCCGGCTTATTCGGTAGTAGGCCAAAGATATGAGTTCTTAAATAGCATGCCCTATTGGGTCACCTACTGGTCGTGTTAAAATCGCGATGCAGGTGTTATTTTACAAGAACCGATCAAATAATCAGATACACTTCAAGCTAAACCTACAGCCGGGTGTATACATTTGGGTATCTTGATTATTTACCAGGTATTGAGGATATATCCTTATAAGGATCAATAGCTGGTCTCCATTAAAATTGGGGATGCAGGTATCTCACAAGCACACCTAACCACATATTGGGTTAAAATCCAAAAAGTGGTACTCAGCTTACATGCTTAGCCAACAATTGCCCTGAGCAAAAATTCTTCCAGCTGACATGACGCTGAAGAGTCTAATTTCTGGCTAGTATACTATTTGGAAAAGACTACAAGGTTAAAGATCTTTGACTTTATGTTTAATTGTTTCACAATTAAGCACAAAGTCGGGGGCTACACCTAATAGGTGCGTCTATTCGGCGCACACTATTCATATTTTCTATGAAGCCCTTCATAGTCTCGTTGCTAGCTGACATGAAGCGGGACTCGAAAGAAGAAGCACTCAGACAAAGAGTACTCAGGAGCAATGCACTCAGGAATTCTTCACCGTGGAGGATGAGCACTCGGCATCAGCTGTGACTCAATTATGAAGGTCTCAGGGGCTGCTGTTGGTGCCATGGGCCCTGGGTACCTCATGAGAAGCTATTGGGCCACTCGGACAGAGGGTGGGCCTAGCCTTGTAATTAGGGATACGATAGGACTCAGCATACATAGCCTTGTACGACAAGGTTAGGATACAGTCCTAGCCGGGAACGTTGTATTCTTAGAAGAAAATCCCTTGGTCGGAGTCCGACTGGGATTCCTACTCTATAACCCTGTCCTCCGGTATATAAGGGGAGGCAGGACGCCCCCTGAGGGCAGAAGAAGAAATCTCACCAGAGAAACCTCAAAGGTAGTACACCACAACTGGACGTAGGGTATTACCTCATCTCGAGGGCCTGAACCAGTATAAATTGTTTCGTGTTCCTTTGCAATCTATCGAGTTTTGGTCTGACGAGTAGCTCTATATATTTATTGCCGATACAAAACATTGACACTGCCTCGCTAGGGTTAGCTATATCTTGCGTCCCCCACTCGAAACTCGCCCGATTCTGCTCCATCGCATCCACTCCAAGCCTCCACAAGCATTTCCCTCAAATCTTCTCACTCCCAGCAATGCCGAGAGCCCCCTTGAGATTCTAGAGATGTTCACCGGAGTTTGGTTGATGTCGGACTGCGGTTCGTTGAAGATGAAGTTCTTGGTGAAGCGGTTGACACTGCAGCGTCAAGATGTCATCCATTGGCGTACCACTGAAGGGGAATTCATGCCATCACCCAAATCTGGTGAGACTGTCATCTTCACCTTTTTCTTTGATCATGGTCTTGTCCTTCCTTCTTCAAATTTTCTTTGCCAACTTCTTTCTTTTTACCAAATAGAGTTGGTGAACCTGAATCCCAACTCCATCCTGCATATCTCCATCTTCCCCACTCTGTGCAAAGCCTTTTTGGGGGTTAAGCCCCATTTCAATCTTTTCCGGTATTTGTTCCACATCAAGCCCCAGCCGTCCAAAAATAAGATCCAGGTCATTGGGGGAGCCGGTCTCTAACTGAGGAACGAAATGAAGAAAGCTTATCTCAATGTTCCTTTGAAAACCTCCCTCAAGGGCTGGCACAGAGAATGGTTCTACTGTTCTAATCTCAAACCCTCTTTGCTCCCTTTTACTGGTTCTCCACCAATAGTTTTGCCTAGCTGATCTTCAGTGCCAAGCTATGAAGAAATGGGTCAAGTATACCTGTTGATGGAGAAGATTGATCTGTTGAAGAGCTCGGGGCTGACTGGTCCCTGGGTGGCAAGGTATTTCTTGAACCGCCGCACCAGGCCTTTGAAGGCTAGGAGCCACTTCGGTTGGGATTACCAGGGCAAAGACGATCCCAGCCACGAATACCCTGACTTAGCTAATAAGAACAAGGTCACCGGTACCTTGCTCGGCTTTTTTGTCAACGGGGTAGTGGAGACTGAGGACAAAGAACGCGCCCCCATGCCCTATAGCCAGAATAGGCCTGGACGGCCACAGGTAATCTTTGAAAAACTGATGTTGGATTGCCATCCTTCTGTGATGAGTATCTATGGATATCCGTCTTGGATTGTTCTGCAATCCATGATGTATGTCGTTGAAACACTTGTAGGATTGTTTGGAGTTTGATGACGACTCCCAAAACCAGCCAGCTATCAAAACGAGGAAGAGGCCAGCCAGTCCTTCTGCCGCCCAACCCAGCTCCAAAAGGGCTGGGAAGAAACCATTTGAAGACCTAGGCAAGAAGTAGACCCAAGCATGTCAAGTGCCGCGCCAGGGAGCCTGAAGATCAAGGACCCTGTCAGTTTAGCTCCCAGGCCGCCAAGCCCAAGACCGATGTCTCCAAGCCCAAGGCCAGCAACATCGAGCTCAAGGCCAGCATTGCCGAGCTCAAGATCAGCAACATCGAGCCCAAGGGCATCACAGCCAAGTATGATCGCCAACGTCCTGCACACCCTAGTCGGCTGCGCCCAGGAAATAGAGCCAACGTGGAGCCTCAAATTCATCACTGGGGTAGGTTGGTGCTGACTGCCAAGCTGACTAGCCCGATAGCCGACAGCTCTTTGCCGCCGATAGCTTCTTGAGCTCCCTCGTGGAAGTTCAAGACTTCCAAGAGGTAAGCAGTCTTCAATCTTCTAAGAATCTTGAAATATGATCGATAGATGGCCTTTATATTTGACATATATTGTGCCGAAAGCGAGCTGACATAGATCCCAAGGGGACTATGCCATCAGCTCCTGTCACCAAGCTAATCCCAGCTAAGCCAGCTCTAGCAATTGTACTTGACGAGCCAGAGGCTGCCCCAGCTGCTGAAGCTGAAGCAGTCCTAACAGTAGGATCACCAGCGCCGGCCAACCAGGAAGCAAGTGCTGAAGTAGCTGTTTCAGCCCCCGAGCAGATCACTGAAGCCCCTACGGCCGCCGAGTTTAGCGCCAGGACCCCATCGCCATCAATATTGTCGTTATCTTTTGATGAAGGAGATCTCCCCAGGCTCGAAGCCCCTCCATGCAACTTCCCAAGAACTTTTCATTGGGCCACCCCCTAGGGACTTGCGGAGAGCTACGAGCATGACGAGCAAGCAACATCGAGGGAGCGCGAAGTTCTTCTACGTGCTGCAATTGCCGCGTCCAGGGGAGTCCAGGTATGTAGCGAATCGTGCCATGTTGAGTTCTAGACAGTTTCCATTTGATCTGGTACATTTGGTCATTTGACTTCTGTTTTCCTTTTGTTTTGTTCTTGAGGAGAAGATCATTCGATCGCTCGGAAAAAATAAATAAGGTCCTGACGAGAGCTCGCCCCCCATCTCCCACGACTGAATCAGCTCTAGGTAGCCAAGGACGACCTGGAGCGGACGAGCCAAGAAAGGGAAACATGGTTGAGGGGATCGGTTGATAAGCTCAAGGATGAAAACTGGGCTCTAGCCGAGAAGATCAGAGTAGATTTCTCTAGCTTTGTTGATTCTCGACTGCCCTGTTGAGTTTTGACTACAATCTTGAGTTCTTGACTGTTTTGATTTGCAGCCCTCGAAGCCGATTTGAAAACCTAGGCACAGGAGAAGGAGAAACAAGATAACAAGCTGAAGGAAGTAGAAAAATCCAAAGCCAAAGTGGAGAAGGCCAAAGCCAAGGTGGAGGCTGACTATGCCAGTAAGTCTCCTGCTTGACAATGATCTCAGCTCGACTACTTGTTGCTTCGACTGCGTGTTTCAGCTAACAAGTATTCTTGTTGATGTATCTGAATAACTTCAAAAGCCAATGCCCTAATCCAATTTAGCACCTTTGCAGAGGGAAATTCAAGGTTGTCAAGGAGTCACGGGACATCCTTGTCGGATCCGTGAAATGGATCCTAGACATCATGCTGCCTCACTATGCTGGGACCAGCTCCAGTACCGTCGCCCAGGTGCAGGCATGCCTAAGCGAAGCCCTGAGTATCTTGAAAAAGTACTCGGATGAGCATGTAGCTGTTGGCGTCGCCCAAACTCTTGCTATGACCAAATCGATCTACCCTAGGGTAGAGTATACGAGGCCATTGGTGAGGGCTTTGCCGAGGGGATGACTCCCAAAGAGGCACTAGAGCTAATCAGCCAAGTGAGGCCGACTGCGGAGGCAATAGCCAAGGACCTCGGAATGTAAGAACAAAACAATTATGCAGTCGATGAGCATACATGACCTTTGTATATGCATGTATAAATGTCTTGTAAAGTGTTTGTACCGGAGTACTTATTTATTTTGAACTGTCATTAGTTTTACCTAACTATGTAGTCTGCGTCGAGTAGATCAAGAAAAACTTAAGAAAAAACGTTCACCTCTAAGAACTATATTCGGGCAAACTTAGCACAATTGTTGTATAACTTCATAACTTAGATAAATAACAAGCTCGGATTTTATTAACAAGACACATACTACATGCAAGCCAACCCACTTCACTACTCGGTTGGGACAAGCGATGTAGTGAGTCAGAGAAAAAAACTATGAACATATGTATAGAGGAAATACAAGACTCAGGTATAGAAAGGACGTAGCTGTTCTATATTCCATGAGTTGCTGACGAGGGCACCGTCTTCAGTCTTTAGTAAGTAGGCACCGGACGTGTCGCCTCAGCTATAATGAACAGCCCTTCCCACAAAGGGGATAGTTTATGCCTGTATTTGGTGGTTTGAAATTTTTAATAGAAAGAGACGAGATCACCTACCAAAGAGGCGCGGCCATATCTTTGGTTGATGTTTTACACCGGCAAATAAACATATGGGGCTAACTCAGACGTTGACGGATGGGAAACTCGGTGGATTTGCAAAGGACACAGGGAAATTTTATACTAAACGGTTCAGGCCTCTCAATGTGAGGTAATACCTACGTCCAGTTTGGGGTGTATTCCCTTTTGAGGAATTATGGTGGCGATTCTTAATGACCGTGTCAACCTGCCCTCATGGGGTGCCCGCCTCCCCTTAGTAATATGCTGGGGGACATGGGTAAAGGTAGGAGTCCCCAGCCGGATACGATGGACCTAAGGGATCTCCTCTTAGAGATACACTTACCTCGACTAAAGACTGTATATTCCTTATTGTATAGTAAGGATCAAACTCTACCGGATAATGTGCTACTATATCTGGTTCTACTTACATAGACTCGGTCCCCATCCTCTATCCGAGTGGCCCATATGCTTGTATGAGGTACCACTAGGGCCATGGCACCCACAGTAGCCCCTAGAGACCTTTCATATAGTTGAGTCACAGCTGATGCCAAAGGTAGATTACGAGTGCCTCATCCTCCACGGTGAATTGTCTTCCCCGAGTGTATTGCTTTCCGAGTACTCTTTGTCACAGTGTGTCTTCTTGTTCCCACAGAATCCCCTGCTTCATGTCAGCTGGCAGCAAGGCTATGAAAGGGCTAGTGTAGAATGTATGAATAGTATGCAACCGAATAGGCGCAGGCCTATTTTAGGTGTAGCCCCCCCAGAACTTTGTGCTTAAGTTGTGAAGATAATTAAACATAAAGTCAAAGATGTTTAACCTTGTAGTCTTTCCCGAGTAGTATGACTACTGGTATATTGATAGACTTTCGGTATCATGTCAAAGCAGGAATATCAACATCGAATTTAATAATAGAGGTTTTGCGAGAATAGAGAACTACTTCGTATGTAGGGATCCTTCGACTTCATGTCAGTCGGAATGTGTGTTTATAGTCTTTGCCAAGTAGAATGCTACTACGTATATAGGATCTGTCAGAGCTTCATATCAGCTGGAAAGGCGGGTTTATAGTCTTTCCCCAAGTGGCGTCCCACCTTTTAGAATGTTTAGACGTCATTCCGCATCATTTATCAGCAAGGGAAAAGATATTATAGGAATTTTTTATTTATGCTCTTCGGTAGTGTCACTACTCCGGATAGTTAGACTCTTCAGCGTCATACTTCTCGGCTGGAATAATTGCTACATCGGCAACTGATCAAGGCCAGTACATGTAGGACGAGTACCGACTAGTAACCTGAAAATAACCGATCCATTGCGGTGGTCAGGTGTACCGATAAGCTCGTGGGGCGTGTAACTGTAAAAGTCCCTTTGTTTGTTACCTGACTCATTTTATGAAGATACCAGCTCCACACATGTGATCCTGTTAGGGGGCATTTCATAGGAGAGCATATTTTAGGATATCCTCGTATGCTACTGTGGACCTAATGTAACAGATAATTACCCTCGAGCATCGGGCCTGGTACCGTCACCGATATTGTGTTCAGTAATTAGGCCCTCATGAGCATATATTGATTACCTGAATACATTCGATTCCTGTTGGTAGCACCAGCGCTATAATTTCAACTCAGCCTGCGGGCGGCCACATGGGGCAATGCTACTGTATGCAACTCCTATCTTGGTGGCCCATTCCGACATAAAGCCTCGGCTCTAGAAACCGGCACCCAATGTAGGCTCTATAAAAATAATCACCATCCTCGCATGTCAGGATATGAGTTTTTTTTAATTGGTGTCGGTAACCAGCAACAGCTACAGAGAAATCTTACTCGCCAACGCCTTTCCTTCTGAGTTACATTCTGGATGCAACCTGGTTGCCCACAGAACATTAAGAGTAGGTTATATGCAGGATCTGCTTGCCCTCCTCAGGTGTGACGTGGTGCATGAGAACCCCGGATGCGCTTAGTGACGACGTAAGTCTTCTCTAACTTGGGTAAAGCCGAACAAGGGTGACCGCCCCCCCCCTCCGAACCTTGCATTAGTAGAGGGTTTGCCCTTGCTGCGACCCTCATGGGGCGTACCCTATTCGTATCATAACAGGGTTTTGGCAAACTAAGGTACCCGACCTTGCATTAGCATATATGATTTGCTGCTGGGCTGACCCTGGTACGCCATGGGGCGTACTCGATCTGACAAAGTTGTGAACCAAATATAAGGTACCCGAACCGTAGCATTAGCATAGGATTCAGCTAGCGACCCTCGTGGGCGTACCCTAATGCTTAGCCGAGTAGTACAACGAGCGCCCGACTAGTGCGGAGGTCGATTATATTAGCCGAATAAGTACCCGAACCTTGCATTAGCATAATTGGATTCGGGTTGCGGGTTCTGACGATATACCCTCATGGGGCATACCCAACTCAACGAAGTTGTAACCAAATAAGGTACGCCGGCCTTAAAACCTATCGTTAGCGTAGGACTTCGGCTGGTGACCTCATTGGGGCGTACCCAATCAGCAAAGTGGTAACAAGCTCCGACTGGTGCCGGAGGTCAGTTATTAGCCCCGTAATGGAGCGTAGCTCGGGGAAGATGAACGTCCGGCGGTCCGACTGGCGTAAGCACTTTCAGGATAGCGCCCTCATGGAGCTATTCCGAGTGATTCTTGGCAGACTTGTCCAGCCCACTGAGCGTCAGGAGATAGGCTCGTAGCCCTGGGTTTCTGTCACTGCAGGTTGGCGTTATCGAACTGGACCTACATTATATAACATATCGGATGAGTAGCATCTAATGATGAGAAATAATCACCACGAATAAAAATGTATTTTACAGTATATGTAAATACATTTTCCTTCCTCTTTTTGATATTAATTTCCCGAGTAGTTGACCCTTACGTTTAAGCACTCTGCCCGACTAGTCATAGCCTCCCTAGGTCGTCGGAGTAGTTGGCTCGTGGCTCTTTCCAGACACGCGTTTTGGGTGACTTGAGTTCGTCCTTCCATGGAGCAACAGTTTCAGCGGATCAGGATTTATGCTACTCGAATACTTTTGCAATCATTTAAGAGAAAAAAAAAAAAAAGTGCGCTGTGGCACACTATGAGGTGTAAGCGGCTGCAGCAATGGCATGGCCAAACATGAAGAACTATTTATTAGAGAGCGACTTTAGTTGTTCGGTATTTGGGGAAGTAGGGATGCCTTTTCTGTGCATTTGAGCTTGTGAGCCCCCCGAGCATGTCCACTCGTTTGTTCTGATATAGTCTTCAGTTGTTAAAGGTCGAAGACGGTCAGTTGTGACCTGAGCTACCACAATGAAGCCGTCTGACTTGCATTTGCGATTTCCCTTGTTAAGGTTGCTTAGTCGGGACCGCCCGTAGTGGCATCGTCGGTGTTAGGTGTATTGCCGCTCCGTCTTTCGTTCTCGTTTCTGCTGTCAGGGTAGCCTTCTTGTCATCTAGGGCCTTGAGCAACAAGCGTACTTGTTCTACTCAGATCGAATAGAGCCTTGATAGAGTTGGGAAGGCCCATTCCGAGTGGAATTTAGCAATGAACAAGGTGTCTTTGACTCTCGCTTTTCGAAAGGCGGCGATGACGACCCGTCGTCTTGATTTCGGGATTGAGGTTCTTCTTCTCAGAAAACTCTTGATGAAGTCACGAAGAGACTAACGTTCTTCTTTGATGCAACTGATATAAGTCATACTCGGAAGATGGCCTCTTGTATGTTCCCTGGAAGTTGGCGATGAAGCGTTCCCGGAGTTCTCCCTAGGAGCCGATTGATTGCTTGGGAAGTCCTGTTAGCCATGTCCTCGCTGAGTCAGCTAAAGCGACTGGGAGGTAGTTAGCCATGACTTTGTGATTTCCTCCAGCTGCTCGGATCGCCAGGGTGTAGACCGTGAGCCAGGACTCGGGATTGGTCTTGCCGTCGTATTTTTTAATGCCTGTATGCTTGAAACCCGATGGCCAACTGACCTGTTGTAGCTCCTGGGTGAAGGCTAGTACTCCTTCATCTTCATGAGGACTCCGACCCCGACTACGGCGGTGAAACCGCTCGTGGTGGAGGCCGAAACGCTCGTTCTCGTCTTCCAGTTGGCATTGCTCGTCTTCTTCTCGTTCACGGTGCCAAGCATTGATGTCCAGCCGAAGGTCACGCCGTAGTTGGCCTCGGAGATCCTGATTGTCCCGACGGTCACTTCGACGCTACCGGTTGTTGTTGGGGTTGCCGAGTGGTGTTTGGCGTGACTCCGTGTGCAGCCGACTAGAGCCAACCGCTCAACGTCGCTTTGAGGTGGATGAGACTGCCGCTGGGGAAGCCGACCGGTTGGTCGGTATGAACGTGTTGCCGATTTTTCGTGACGTTGCCAAGCAGCAGTGGCGATCATAGCCTTGATCTTCGCGATGGTCGGGGTGGCCTAGTGATCAGGCCCAAGCTGGACCGTGTCTAGTAGGGTTGCGGCGGCCACGATGTTCTGTTGTGGCGTGACAAAGACATCGTGGTCACCGACTTTTGTTTGGAGGGTTTGTGGCTGAGCGGTTCGCCTAGCCCTGCGTAGGCCATCGTTGCATTGCGGGCGTGCAGGCGTCTTGCTTCTTCTCCTGTTTTTTTTTCTCGCAGTCGGTAGGCCTCCTCCTCTTGTTGCTCGTGTAGTCAGCGTGATTCCTGAGTAGGAGTAGAGCCTTTGGATGCCATGAAGATTTCTCGTGGCAGGGAGAAGCTTGCTGAACAGCTGTCCGACTTAGAGTCGGAATCCGATTGAGAGTTGTAGTCCGACTGAGAGTCGTAGTTGGAATAGTTAATAGGGGTGATTATAACTTCGACCTCCCTAGATCCGATCTCGAGCGGCTCTAGGCATTATCCGAGTCGAACTCCAGGGGATCGGGTTTGCCATGTCAGATGTTGTTTGAAGATATCCACGGCGTTGCCGAGTCTGTACGGGAGATTGATGATCTCTTCCCTTCTTAGCTCGATCTTGGCTGGCTCAAGGATGAGTCCGAGTTGAACACCAAAGAAAAGAGTTGTCTCGAGACCCGGACAAGATGAAGATTGCCGCAGCAAGTCGACGAGGGTTGCTGCAACGTCGTGTGGGCCGACTGGCACGGAGTCGGCTAGTTCCTCGGCCGGTTGGATCAGGTCCGTGTCGGCCAAGGTGAGATTGCTGATTTGGTCAGCGATGAAGTCGAGGCTTCCGAAAGTTATTGTGTCTCCCGGGGAGAATTTTCCGACATCGACTCCGGTTGCTGGATCCATCGAGCTTGTAGATGTAGATCTCGTCGGAGCCCCTACCTAGCGCGCCAACTGTCGATGTTTTACACCGGCAATAAACATGTGGGGCTACTCGACGGATGGAAAACTCGGTGGATTGCAAAGGAACATAGGGAAATTTTATACTGGTTCAGGCCCTCAATGTGAGGTAATACCCTACGTCCAGTTTGGGGTGTATTCCTTTGAGGAATTATGGTGACGATTCTGATGAACCGTGTCAACCTGCCCTCATGGGGCGCCCTGCCTCCCCTTATATACTGGGGGACAAGGGTACAAGGTAGGAGTCCCAGCTGGATACGACCAAGGGATCTGCTCTTTGAGATACAATTTACCTGACTAAGACTGTATATTCCTTATTGTACAAGGCAAAGTCTGCCGGTGCTACTATATCTCTAATTACAAGACTCGGCCCATCCTCTATCCGAGTGGCCCATATGCTTGTCATGAGGTACTTGGGGCCCATGGCACCCACACATTTCGACTGTGATAACGACGCAGGCTTTGAAGATACCTTGCCGACTGAGTACCGTTGTCCATTATGACGCGGTTAGGAACTCCAAATCAGTATAAAATACTCATGATGAAGTTCTTTGCTCGTGCCGTTGTAATGGTAGCAACAGGTTTTGCCTCAATCCATTTTGTGAATTTATCCACTGCGACGAACAAGTGTGTGAACCCTCCTGGTGCTTTGTTGAATGGCCCGACTATGTCAAGCCCCTAAACTGCAAAGGGTCAAGAGATTGGAATTGTTTGAAGTTCTTGAACTGGAAGATGTGTCTACCTTGCATAGAATTGGCATCCCTCGCATGTGCGAACTATGTCTTTAGCATCTGTTACTGCAGTCGGCCAGAAAAAACCCTGTCTGTAAGCCTTTCCGACTAACATCCTGGATGCAGCATGGTTGCCATAGATGCCCGAGTGGATCGACTGCAGAATCTGGTTGCCCTCCTCGGGTGTGACGCAGTGCATGAGGACTCCGGATGCTCTTTGACTGTATTGGTCTTCTCTGAGTATAAGGAAACATTTGCTTCGATGTTTAATTTGTTCGGCTTCACTGCGATCTTCTGGGAGTTCGTCATGCAAGAGGAATTTAATAATTGGAGTCCACCAATCTTGAGAGATCATCAACACTTCGTTTATTGCCGGGGTAGGTTTAGCCCCTGACTGTTCAAGCACCGGTTTCTTCTTGACTAATGGCTCCAATAGTTGCTCGACAAAAATCCCAGTTGGGACCACTTCTCACTTGGATCCCATGTTGGCCAATTCATCTGTAGCTTCGTTGTATTGTCATAATACATGAGTTATCTCCAGCCTGTCGAATTTGTTTTCTAGCTTTCAGACCTCCTGACAATACGCCGCCATATTATTGTTGAGACATGTCCAGTTTTTCATGACTTGGTTGATCACGAGTTGAGAATCCCCGCATACGACCAGTCGGGGGATGCCGAGTGATATGGTGATGCGGAGTCCGTGGATGAGTGCCTCATACTCGGCAACATTGTGGGAAGCCGAAAAGTGAATCTGGAGAACGTACTTGAATTTTTCGCTAGTGGGTGACGTCAGCATGATGGCCGCTCCTGCACCACCGATCCGTAGAGAACCGTCAAAGTACATTTTCCAGTACTCTAGCTTGTCCGTGTTTGTAGTCGTCTGGACTTATGTCCACTTGGCCACAAAGTTGGCTAGAGCATGAGATTTGATTGCGGTCCGTGGTTGAAAGATGATGTCAAACACCATCAACTCGAGCGCCCATTTAGCGATTTGGCCAGTGGCCTCGCGGTTGTGTAGGACCTCCCTGAGTGGATACGATGTGACAACAGTTACCTGATGCGACTAAAAATAGTGCACCAGCTTTCGGACAGTGATGAGTAGGCCAGCTCTGGATTTGAGGATATCTCATCTTGGAGTCGGCTAGGACCTTGCTGACGAAGTAGACTGGCTTTTGTACTTTCTGTATATGTCCTGGCTCTGCTCGCTCAACTACCAGCACCATGCTGACTACCTGAGTGGTTGCTGCCAGGTATAACATTAGTGGTTCTTGGGGCATGGGTGATGCCAACACTGGTGGTAGTGTGAGAAATTTTTTGAAGTCTTCGAAGGCTTGATGGGCTTCAGGTGTCCACTGAAAATTGTCTACTTTCTTCAATAGTTTGAGAAAGGGCATGCCCCGTTCACCAAGTCGGGAGATGAACCGGCTGAGTGCCGCCATGCAGCCTATCAGCTTTTGGACGTCCTTTTGGCTTGTTGGAGGTGCCATGTTCATGATAGCATTAATTTTCTCTAGATTGGCCTCGATGCCTCAATGCGATACGATGAAGCTGAGTAGCTTTTCAGACAATACACCTGTCGATGTTTTACACCGGCAATAAGAATATAGGGCTACTCGTCGTATCAAAACTCGGTGGACTACAAAGGAACACGAAGAGTTTATACTAGTTCAGGCCCTCGAGATGAGGTAATACCCTACATCCAGTTGTGGTGTATTTCCTTTGAGGATATATGATGGTGATCTTGGTGATTCTGGTGAACCTGGATGATCCTGCCCTCAGGGGGCTCCCTGCCTCCCCTTATATACTAGGGGACAGGGTTACAAAGTAAGAGTCCCAGTCGGACTATGACCAAGGGATCTCCTTCTAGAGATATAACGTGCCTGACTAGAACTATATTTTCCTTATCGTACTAGGTTAAGTCTGCCGAGTTCAATCATATCCCTAATTACAAGGCTAGGCCCATCCTCTTTCTGAGTGGCCCATTGCTTGTCATGAGTTATTCAGGGTGCATGGCCTCCACAGCAGCCCCTAAGACCTTCATAGTGGAGTCACAGCTGATGCCGTGTGGTCGTCCTCCACGGTGAAGAATTACCGAGTGTGTTGCTCCCGAGTACTCTTTGTCCGAGTGCTTCTTCTCTCGAGTCCTGCTTCGTGTCAGCTGGCAACGTGCCTATGGAGGGCTTCATGTAGAAATATGAATAGTGTGCATCGAATAGGCGCACCTATTAGGTGTAGCCCCCGACTTTGTGCTTAATTGTGAAATAATTAAACATAAAGTCAAAGATCTTTAACCTTGTAGTCTTTCCCGAGTAGTGTACTGCTAGTATATGAGACACTTCAACATCATGTCAGCTGGTGTGGAGGCCATGGGCCTTGGGTACCTCATCACAAGCAGATGGGCCACTCAGATAGAGGATGGGCCGAGCCTTGTAATTAGAGATATAATAGCACCCGGCAGACTTTGCCTTGTACAATAAGGAATATACAGTCCTAGTCAGGTAAATTGTATCTCTAAAAGGAGATCCCTTAGCGGTATCTGGCTAGGACTCCTACCTTGTACCCCTGTCCCCCAGTATATAAGGGGAGGTAGGGCACCCCATGAGGGCAGACAATCATACATCCTCAAAGGAATACCACCACAACTGGATGTAGGGTATTACCTCACATCGAGGGCCCGAACTAGTATAAAATCTCCTTATATTCCTTTGCAATCCACCGAGTTTCCATGCGCCGAGTAGCCCCACATCCATATTGCCAGTGTAAAACATCGACAGTTGGCGCGCCAGGTAGGGGCTTCGATGAGATCAACATCAACAAGCTCGATAGATCCAACGACCGGAGTCGATGGCGCCAAATTCTCCCCCGGAGACACAATCTCTTTTGGAAGCCTCGACTTCATTACCAACCAGATCGGCAACCTCACCTTGGCCGACGAGAATCCAATCCAACCGGCCGAGGAACTAGCTAACTCCGCGCCAGTCGGCCCACAAGACGTCGCACTCCCCTTCAACGATCTACTGTAGCAATCCTTCACTTCACCGAGCCTTGGGACAACTCTCTCCTTCGGTGTCTGACTCGCGCTAGGCCTTGAGCCAGCCTGGGTCGGGCTAGTAGGGGAGAGATCGTCAATATCCCACATGGACTCGGCAACGCCACAGATCTATACTTCATGCGGTAGACCCGATCTCCCATGGTTCAGTTTGGACATGGCTCAGAGCCGCTCCACTCCGATCAACTACTTGGACTCCGACTCCAAGTCGGACACTGGTTCGAACACCAGTTCAGACTCCAGTTTGGCAAGTCTCCTTCTGCCCCACAAGATCTTCATGGCTTCAACCTCTCCACCGGATGATGGCAACGGGGTGCCCAATCTTCCGTTAGGTAAAGATAACTATCAATTTGGTGGAGAATCGACACTCACGATCCGGCTTCTAATCACGAAGACCCGAACCCTGCAATCACAGTACCACATCTCCTCTCGTTATCAACCGTGCGCTGCCCGATCGACCTTGCCATGAAGGCTAATCCCTGCATGCGAATCGGAAAACACAAGCAAGAACAAGAAAGATTGCAACTCAATTGCAGATGAATGATTATACTCTCAAGTTGGGTCTCACAAACCGATAAACGGCGAAACTATTCAAGGACAGAATAATCTAAGAAAAACCCACCTTTAAACAACGACGGCTACTGTATATATAGGAGTTGGGACGTCCTAGGGTTATCCCTAGGGCGCACACCCCTTGGGCTTAGCCCACGACACAATTACAAGGCCCAAGGCCCAAAACAGACTCGGCCTGGAAGAGGTATTCCGGACAGCTCAGGAGGAATTTTGATGTGAGACCAAAACCATCTAAAAGTAGACTCCATAAGCTTTTCAACAAGTACTCATGGGCCCTAAAAGTCCTTCCGGATCAGCAGCTAGGTCCGTTTGAAGTTGATGCTGTCAGGAGGCCCGAATCCGAAGCCAAAACGTGCAGAACTTCATCTCTTGCCTTCTATGGACCAAAAGTGACGTGGTGATGCAGGAGTAGACTTAGGTAAGGTCTTGGTTTGGTCCCCAATCAACTTCTTTGATCATCCATGCGTTCCTTGCGCTCGGCCTCTTTCCTTTCACCCAAGGAAGTATCTCTGCAAACGAGAACACACAAAACTCATGGTACAGTAACGGCTGTTCAAATATATAACACATAAATCTTACGTAGAAAGCATGCACCTTTGGTTGATGAATATATAAGGTAGCTATGGTCATAACTGAGCTAGTGATGTCCTCATCACCGGAGGTATGCCGAGTACAAGAAGAGCAACAAGAGGACGCGTGCCTACTAAGGCAACAGCAGGAGGCCGACCACGGAGCACGCAACGACGAGCTACGCAAGGCTGGGTGAACCGCCCAACAACAGATCCTCCAGACAAAAGTTGGCGACCACGACGTCTTCGTCACGCCACAACAGAACGTCGTGGCCACTGCAACCCTGCTGGACACGCTCCAGCTCGGGCCTGATCACTAGGCCACCCCGACTATTGCCAAGATCAAGGCGATGATTACAGCTGCTTCCCATTAGCAGCAACAGTAGTCGGGCAACACACTTGTACCGACCAACCGGTCGGGTTCTCTGGCAGCTGGCTCAAGTCGGCCACACGAGGAATCGCGCCAAACATCACTTGGTGATACCAACAACAACAATCGGCGGCGTCACCAGTACGATCGCCGGTTCAACCAAGACCTCTGAGTATGTCTACAACGTGACCTCCGATACGACATCAATGCCCGGCGTCGTCAACGTGAAGAAGAGCGCCACCAACTGGAGGACGAGAACGAGCATTTCGGCCTTCACCATGAGCGGTTCAACCGCCATGATCGAAGCCGGAGCCCTCACGAAGATGAAGGCATTCCAGCTTTCACCCATGAGCTTCAGGATGTCGATTGGCCATCGGGCTTCAAGCCTACGGGGATCGAGAAATACGACGGCAAAACCAACCCCGAGTCCTGGCTCATCGTATACACCCTGGCAATTCGAGCTGCCGGAGGTGACCATAAAGCCATGGCTAACTACCTACCCGTCGCACTAGTCGACTCGGCGAGGACATGGCTAACAGGGCTCCCGAGGCGGTCGATCGGTTCCTGGGGAGAACTCAGGGAGCGGCTCATCACTAACTTTCAGGGGACCTATGAGAGGCCGTCTTCAGAACACGATCTATATCAGCTGCACCAGAAGAAGAACGAGTCTCTACGCGAATTCTTCAAGAGGTTCTCTGAGAAGCGCAATCAGATCCCAATGATCAGGGACGAGGCCGTCATCACCGTCTTCTGCAAGGGAGTAAAGGACACCCCGTTCATCGTGAAGTTCACTCGGGAGCCACCAGGCTCTGTCCGGGCTCTATTCGACATGGCAAACAAATATGCCGACTCGGCCGAAGCAGTCACCGAGGCTCTCGACGAGAAGAAGCAGTCCCAACAGAAGGACCAGAAGGCGAAAGCCGACAACGAGCCACCCCAAAACAAGACTGGCAGCCGCAAGCGGAAGTTAGACAACGAGGTGGCCAACATGGAGCGAACACGGTCACAGCCCCCACGGAATAACGACTACCAGAAGGTCATGAACGGGCCATGCCCCTTCCACCCCAAGGGCAAGTACGCGGCTAAAGACTGCTTCATGCTCAAGAAGTTTGCTTCTGAGCAGGCTTCATCATCTGGTGCCGACAAGGACATGGACAAGCCAGATCAAGGCCCGGCTGACAATTTTCAGGATCCCCAAGCCGAGCTCAATCACATCTTCGGAGGGCCGTCTGCGTACGAGTCCAAGCGGAAGCAGAAGCTCATAGCATGCGACATCAACTCTGTCACTACAACAGACGCCCCCAATACTTGCACTGGTCAGAGACGTCCATCACATTCACCCGCACAGATCATCTAGATCGGGTTTCGCACCCGGGACGATACCCACTCGTCCTGGACCCGATCGTCAAGAATATCAAACTAAAGAAAGTGCTCATAGACGGAGGTAGCGCACTCGACATCCCTTTCACCAAGACCCTAGATGAGATGAAGATTCCTTGTTCAGATTTACGGCCAAGTATAGCGCCCTTCCACGGGATAATCCCTGGCCTGTCTTCAACACCACTCGGGCAGATAACCTTGCCAGTCACCTTCGGCACGTGGGATAACTTCCGCACAGAAAACAACTGCTTCGAGGTCGCCGACTTCGAGACTGCGTACCACGCGATACTCGGACGACCGGCGCTCGCCAAATTCATGGCGATACCGCACTATACCTACATGGTGCTCAAGATGCCAGGGCCAATAGGAGTCCTCTTCCTCCGCAGCGATGTCAAGCAAGCCTTCACCTGCGACAAGGACAGTTGCGAATTAGCCTAATCACAAGAGGCGGTAGTCGGGCGCAGCAGCATTCGACAAGCCGTCACTACTAAAGTCGAGGAAGATCAAGTTCCGGCCAAAAAAGCAGCAAAGTCAGGAATTTCAGTGGACTTTGACACGAAGAAGATCCCCCTGGACCTTTCGACCCCTCCAAGACTGCTCTAGTCGGGACCGGACTCGACCCCAAATAGGAAGACGCGCTCATCACCTTCCTCCAAGCCAACAAAGACATCTTTGCGTGGAAACCATCCAACATGCCGGGCGTACCAAGGGAGGTGATCGAGCATGCCCTCAATGTCTAGACAGACGCCAAGCCAGTCAAGCAACGGCTACGGTGCTTCGCTCAAGACTGTAAAGATGCTATTCGGGAGGAGATAACCAAAATTCTCGTAGCCGGGTTCATCAAAGAGGTCTATCACCCGGATTGGCTAGCAAACCCGGTCCTGGTCTAGAAGAAAAACCGTAAATGGTGCATGTGCGTCGACTACACCGATCTCAACAAGGCGTGCCCCAAGGATCCATTTGGTCTTCCCAGGATAGATCAGGTGGTGGATTCAACCACAGGGTGTGGACTTCTCAGCTTTCTCGATTGCTACTCGGGATACCATCAAATAAGCCTGAAGGAGGAGGACTGCATAAAGACGTCTTTCATCACGCCGTTTGGAGCGTACTGCTACATCACTATGCTGTTCGGTTTGAAAAACGCTGGAGCAACGTATCAACGTGCAATTCAGCAGTGTCTTCACACTCAGCTCGAGCGCAACGTGGAAGCCTACGTCGATGACGTGGTGATCAAGACCAAGTCCAAAGAAGACCTCATCGCTGACCTGGAAGAAACCTTCCAAAATCTTCAAAGATTCAAGATGAAGTTGAACCCGGAAAAGTGCGCCTTCAGTGTGCCATCCGGCAAGTTACTCGGCTTCATCGTCTCGCATCACGGCATTGAGGCCAACCCGGAGAAAGTCAGCGCAATCATGAACATGGCACCCCCGACTAACCAGAAGAACGTCCAGAAGCTAATAGGCTGCATGGCGGCACTCAGCCGGTTTTTTTCCCGACTGGGAGAACGGGGCATGCCCTTTTTCAAGCTATTGTAGAAGGCAAACAATTTCCAATGGACTCTGGAAGCCAGCAAGCCTTCGAAGACTTCAAGCAATTCCTCACATCACCTCTCGTGTTGGCGTCACCCATGCCCCAAGAACCGCTAATGCTATATCTGGCAGCAACTACTTAGGTAGTCAGCACGGTGTTGGTGGTCGAGTGATCCGAATCGGGTCATATCCAAAAAGTTCAACGGCCAGTCTACTTCATCAGCGAGTGTTGACGCCGAAAACCGCCGGGTGTGCCAAAAACGCTTGTTGACGATCTGGTTCGGCGCCTAGAGACACACGAAGGCCTGGGAGATCTGCTTAGCTCCAGTGCAGGTCCTAAAATATTTGAGGTTCGTAGGCATGCCAGTCAATTTGACCCCGCAATTGACAAGGAGAATATTAGCTCAGGGATTCAATCGGCCAATAAGAATCCTGCTAGCCGATTGCCGAAGAAATGCTTGAGCATCGGCTGAAAGCCGATGATAAAACTTTGTCCGGGCCCCAGCTGTCCGCGCCCGGGTCTCGTGCCCGTGCCCGGATCCTCGTGCCCAGGTCCTCGCTCCCGGGTCCTCGCTTGTGCTCGTGCCCGGGTCAGCAGCAATTGCACATCGGCTATCGGCCTATACGGACTGATGTAGGCTCCTTGTAGCCGATGGCCGATGGCACCTGTGTATCGGCTAGGAAAACGATAACGCTATAAGCAAATAGATAAGCTGTCAGTATAACATGTGCATCGGCTAGAAGCCGATGATAAAATAGATAGGCAGAATAGTAAGCTAGCCGACTGCCAAGGAAACACATGTGCATCGGCTAAAAAACCGATGATAATACAGATGACCAAAATAGTAAAGATAATACAGTCGGCTTTATAAAAAGATAACCTATCGGCTAAGCACTCCGATAGAACGTCGCATATACACCGATCGGCTCGACAAGGATAAATCTATTATTATCGATCTAGTAGTTCAGACCTAACTGATGCAGCACAGATCGATAATAGTAAAGGAACCTCAACAAGCCGATAAACCTAATGCAACTGTGATGTAATAAATAACTTACCAGCTATACATTCGATAAGACGCTTGCGCAAAAAACCATCAACCTAGCAGGAACAACTTATCGCGACAGTTTATAGTCGGACCCAACCGATGCAGCACAAACTGACGATAAACTACTCCCAGTAAGCTGATAAGATCTACGCACGCGTGATGTGTATACCTGATCGGCCTAAGAGATCAAACCGAACCGATGCAAGCCGTAGACAGGGCAGATACACCTGGGTAAGGGTGACGAGTCTTACCCTCTCGCAGGAGTTTGACCTAAACCGATGCAGCCCCGCTCGAGAAGCAAGAACCCGTCGAAAGGGGTGGCGATGCGCCGAAGTTAATTGATCGAGAGATGATTACAAGGTACCCGGGCATACGTATATATACCCCGATTAACAATGTCCTAATAGGACACGCACACGAATTTCCTATCATAAAAGGAAAACTAACAAGTCCTGATCGGACACGAATCAGTTTCTCTAAAAAGATTAAATACCTAATTTACAGAAAAGGTAATTTACTGCCAATATCGTGTCTTCACGATTCCTTCCCAACTCGGACTCTTCTGGATTAGTTTCCAATGGCTGATATCGCTTCTTTCCTTAACCGAACATGTAACGAACCCGTACCAAATTTCAGTTAACAGCGAGGTCCTTGCCGACTCGAAGACGAGATATCTACAAGTCTAGAAGCTGCTCTATGGCCTACTCATCATTGTCCAAAAGCTGGTGCACTATTTCCAAGCACATCAAGTCACAGCGGTCACATCGTTTCCACTTAGGGACATCCTGTGTAACGCGAGGCCACCGGCCGAATCACTAAATGGGCACTCGAGTTGATGGCGTTTGACATCACCTTTCAGCCACGGACAGCAATCAAATCACATGCTCTAGCCGACTTCATAGCCGAGTGGTCAGAAGTTCAAATGCCTACATCAACAGTGAAGCTAGAGTACTGGACAATGTACTTCGACGGTTCTCTACGGATCAGCAGTGTTGGGGCTAGCCTCGTACTCATGTCCCCCACCGGCGAAAAACTCAAGTACGTTCTACAAATCCACTTCCCGGCTTCCCACAACGTTGCCAAGTACGAGGCACTCATCCATAGGCTCCGCATCGCTATATCACTCGGCATTCGTCGATTGGTTGTGCACGGAGATTCTCAACTCGTGGTAAACCAAATCATGAAAGACTAGACATGTCTCGACGATACCATGGTGGCCTACTGTCAGGAGGTCCGCAAGCTAGAAAACAAGTTCGACGGGCTAGAGATAACACATGTCCTAGACAATACAATGATGCTGTAGATGAATTGGCAAAACATGGATCTAGCAAAAGCGGTCCCGACAGGGATCTTTGTCGAGCAACTTACGGAGTCATCAGTCAAGAAGAAACCAGCGCCGAAGCAGTCGGGAGGTGAACCTACCCCGGCAACAGGTGAGGCGCTACACATATGTCACGATTGGAGGACTCCTGTCCTCAAATTCCTCTTGGACGATGAACTCCCAAAAGATCGCAGTCAAGCCGAACAAATCAAATGTTGAAGCAAGAGTTTCCTAGCCATCGGAGAAGACCTATACCGAAGAAGCGCATCCGGTGTCCTCATGCGCTGTGTCACCACCGAGGAGGGCAAGCAGATCCTGCAGTCGATCCACTCGGGCATATGTGGCAACCATGCCGCATCCAAGACGTTAGTCAGAAAGGCTTACCGGCAGGGATTTTCTGGCCAACAGCAGTAACAATGCGAAGACATTGTTCGCAAATGCGAGGGTTGCCAGTTCTACGCAAGACAAACCAATCTCCCAGCCCAAGAACTCCAAACAATCCCAATCTCTTGGCCCTTTGCAGTATGGGGGCTTGACATGGTCGGGCCTTTCAAGAAAGTTCTAGGAGGGTTCACACACTTGTTCGTCGCAATGGATAAATTCACCAAGTGGATTGAGGCCAAACCTGTTGCAACTATAACAGCGACACGAGCAAAAGACTTCATAATGAGTATACTATACCGATTCTGTGACGCTTCGGCATCAAGATCTGCTATGCATCTGTGGCACACCCACAGAGCAATAGGCAGGTTGAACGAGCCAACGGTATGGTCTTACAAGGTATCAAGGCCAGGATATTCGACCGACTACAACCATACGCGGGCCGGTGGGTACAAGAACTCCCATCTGTTCTCTGGTCTCTCAGAACCACGGTTAGTCAGGCAACAGGGCAATCCCCTTTCTTTCTAGTCTATGGAGCCAAGGCTATGCTACCAATTGAGTTAAAGTTCGGCTCTCCACGAGTCCAGGCTTACTCAGAAGGCACTTCAAATAAAACCCGATTGGTCGAACTAGATCAATTGGAAGAAGCAAGGGATATTGCAACGATCCAGTCGGCAAGGTATCTTCAAGGCTTGCGTCGCTACCACAACTGCAATATCCGTGGCCGTGCCTTTTTGGTTGGGGATCACATCTTGAGAAAAATACAAACCACCAAAGATAGGCACAAACTATCCCCAATCTGGGAAGAGCCATTCATTATAGCTGAGGTCACCCGGCCAGGCGCCTACCGACTGAAGACCGAAGACAGTGCCCTCTTCAGCAACTCATGGAATATAGAATAGCTACGTCCTTTCTATACCTGAGTTTTATAATTTTTCATGTGTACAGTCATCTGCAGTTGGCCTCGCCTCGGCTATCAGCTTCAGCGCCTCCTCAGGCGCCGTCTCCTCGGCAAACCCCTCCCCGATGGCTTCAATATCTACCCCTGGGTAGATAGACTTTGTCATTGCCAGGGTCTAGGCCACACCGGCAATAACGTGCTCATCCAAGTACCTCTTCAGGGCACTCGGTGCATCCTTAAGACACGCCTCCACTTGGAAGATTGTGCTGGAGCTGGTTCTTGCCTCACGAGGATCCATGATGTCAAGGAGCCCTTTCACGGACTTGGCAAGGGTCTCCCATGACTCCTTGACAACCCTTATCTCCTCTGCGAAGGCCTGAAACTGGATTTGGGCATTGACTCTAGCAGCTACCCGAGTTCACCAACAAGTAAAACTTGTCAGGCAAAACTGCAGGTAGAGTAATTAATGGATTGGTTAAGATCATTGTCAGGGCGAAGACTCACTTCTATAGTCAGTCTCCCACTTGGCTATGGTTTTCTCTAGTTCAACTTTTCCCTTCTCAAGCTTGGCGTTGGCCTTCTTCAATTCGGCCTTTTCTCGCTCAAGTTCAGTTTTGGCCTTTGTCAGGTCGGCCTTGTCTTGCTCAAGCCCGGCTCTGGCCCTCTCGGCCTCCTTCAGTTGGACTTCCCCCTCTGTTTGGGTCTTCAACTCGACTTCGAGGGCTGCACGTCAAATTAGTCAAGAACTCAACGTTGCAGTCAAGACACAACCGGGCAGTCGGGAAACAACATAGTTGAAGAAATATGCTAAGGGTCCGGTTAGGGAGATGCATTCGGGAGACTTACTTCTAATCTTCTTGGCTTGGGCCCAATTCTCGTCCCTGAGCTTGGTGACGGCCTCCTTCAGCCATGTTTCCCTCCCCTCATGGCGCTCCTCCAATTCCTGGAGCTGGGGAGCCACCCAGGTTAGGACCTTGTTCATCTTCTTTGAGCGATCAACAAGCTTCTGCTCGGGGAGAAACAAGTCAAAGCAGAGTCCATCGTCAAATCACTCATGTGAGCAAGACAACCAAGATTTCAATACCGCAAAAATGATACCTGAATCCCCTAGGACGCGGCGATTGTGGCATGAAGCAAGTCTTCACGCTCCTTCTCCACCGTGACCTCGTCATGTTTATAACTCCTTGTAGTCCCGTCGGGGGCCGTCCAACGGAATGTCCACAGGAACTTGCGGGGAGGAGCTTCGATCCTAGGAAGGTCCAGCCTTTCTGAAGGCGAAGATGACGACGACGACGATGATGACAACAACGGAGAAGGGGTCCTGGCCCTCACCTCGGCGGCCTCCGAGGCCTCGGGGGCTGGCTCAGGGGCTGGAGCAGCAGCTTCAACAACCGCCCCTTGGTTGGTCGGTGTCGGTGGCCCTGCAGTCGGGACCGTCTTGGTTTTTGCAACTGGGACCGTCACCGGCTCAATAGGCGTGCTCGCTGGCACTAGCTCGGCTGGGGCTGGCTCTATGATGGGGGTGGTCAGAGCGGTCTCCTTGAGATCGATGTTGGCCTGCTTCCTGCATAACGAGCCAAACATCAAGACGGCACAACTATGTCGAACAAGATTTTCAGAAAAACCAGAGCAACTTACCTCTTGGAGAATTTAAGCCTCTGCCCGGGTGATCTAGTTCCTGGCGGTGGGCTGTGGGCGGCTATCGGGCCAGTCGGCATGGCAGTCGGCTGTGGCGTTTTTATCCCGGTTGGCCCCACTCATGGTGCGGCTGGCTGGGCTGCCCGGTACTCAGCGGCGCCATTCTTGGTCTCAATGTTGCTGAGCCTGGCGGCACTAGAGTTGGCCTTGTACTCGGCGGCACTCTGGTTGGGCTTGATGATGCTGAGCTCAACTGCACCAGTCCCGGTCTGGGACTCAATGGCCTGGGTGCTGTACTAATGGTGTCTTTTATCTTTAGACTCTTGGCTGCGGCGCTCGGCTTCATAGCCTTCTTCTTGCCCTGATCAACAGCAGGTCTTTTCCCCGCTCTCTTGGAATCGGGCTGGGCAGAAGAAGGATTTCTCGGCCTCTTCTTCGATTTCCAGGCTGACAATTTCCGGGAGTCGTCATCGAACTCCTCACATGACTGCAAGCAGTTCAGTGATACAAGTTATACACTACGAAGCCAATCTGGGCATATATCTGCAAGCATTCACCACAGAAGAACTACAAGGTAATTTCAGCAAGGACTACCTTTGGGCGCATCCTTTTATTGCTGTAAGCCGCCACAGACCGATCTGTGTCCTCAGTCTCGATCACCCCGCTAGAGAAGAAGTCAAACAGGATGTTGGTCACCTTGTACTTCTCTATCAGATCGGGGAATTCCCGGCTGGGATCACCCTTGCCCTTGTAGTCCCAGCAGAAGTGGCACCTTAGCTTTAGCGGCCAGATGCACCGAGTCAAGAAGCACCTGGCCACCCATGGGCTAGTCAACCCAGCTTTCTTCAACTTGCCAATCCTGCCGACAAGAGTATCAACCTGCCCCATTTCTTCAGAGGTGGGTAGAGATGACCACTTGGCGATAATCGTCGGTGGCAAACCCAAAAAGGAGGAAGGCATGGCTCAAGATCGGAGCAGTAAAACCATTCCTTATGCCAGCCTTTTAGAGAAGATTTCAAAGAAATATCTAAATAAATTTTCTTCATCTTGTTCCTAAGCTGGACGCCGGCCCCCCCAACCACTTGGATTTTATTCTTGGAGGGTTGAGGCTTGATATGGAACAGATATCTAAATAGATTTAGATGGGGTTCCACACCCAGGAAGGACTCACAGAGAGCTAAAAAGATGGAGATCTGGAGGATCGAGTTGGGATTCAAATTCACCAACTCGAGTTCATAAAAAGAAAGAGCTGGCAGAAGAAGTCAGAAGACGGAAGAGAAAGACCCCAATAGAAAAAAGAGGCGAAAATGATGGTCTCACCCTCTCGGGGCTCCGGAACTGATTCGCCTTCAGCAAAACACCAGTTGATGACCTCCTAGCTCTCCAACTTCAGCTGTGCCTCCAGAAGCTTTAGCTTTGCCAACCTGCAATCTGAAGTCGGCCAAACCTCATCTGATGCATCCTTCTAAGGATCACAAGCTGGTTTTTATCAAAATTAGGGATGTAGGTATCTTTCTCGAGTACACCTGACCACGCAATGGATTTAATTTCATAAAGTGGTACTCGGCCTACATGCTTGGCCAACAGTTGCCATGAGCAACATTATTCCAGCCGACATGACGCTGAAGAGTCTAACTTCCAAGTAGTGCACTACTCGGGAGAGACTATAAATATTCTTTCTAGCTGACATGAAGCTGAAGAGTCCCATATACGAGTGGCATGCTACTCGGCAAGACTATCATATTCCGGTTGACATGATACCGAAGAGTCTCATATACCAGTAGTATACTACTCGGGAAAGACTACATAGGTTAAAGATCTTTGACTTTATGTTTAATTGTCTTCACAATTAAGCACAAAGTCGGGGGCTACACCTAATAGGTGCGCCTATTCGGCACACACTATTCATACATCTACATGAAGCCCTTCATAGCCTCGCTGCCAGCTGACATGAAGCAGGACTCGGGAAGAAGAATCACTCGGATAAAGAGTACTCGGGAGCAATGCACTCGGGTAGTCTTCACCGTGGATGATGATCACTCGGCATCAGCTGTGACTCAACTATGAAGGTCTCAGGGGCTATTGTGGAGGCCATGGGCCCCGGGTACCTCATCACAAGCATACAGGCCACTCTGATAGAGAATGGGCCGAGCCTTGTAATTAGAGATATAATAGCACCCGGCAAACTTTGCCTTGTACAATAAGGAATATACAGTCCTAGTCGGGTAAATTGTATCTCTAAAAGGAGATGCCTTAGCTGTATCTGGCTAGGACTCCTACCTTGTACCCCTGTCCCCCAGTATATAAGGGGAGGCAGGGTGCCCCATTAGGGCAGATAATCATACATCCTCAAAGGAATACCACCACAACTAGACGTAGGGTATTACCTCACATCGAGGGCCTGAACCAGTATAAAATCTCCTTGTGTTCCTTTGCAATCCACAGAGTTTTCATCCACTGAGTAGCCCCATATTCATATTGCCGGTGTAAAACATCGATAGTTGGAATGATTTTTGCTCATGGCAAATAATGGCTAAGCATGTAAACCGAGTACCACTTTATGGATTTTAACCCAATACGTGGTCAGGTGTACTTGAGAGATACCTGCATCCCCAATTTTAATGGAGACCAGCTATCGATCCTTATAAGGATATATCCTCAATACCTGGTAAATAATGCAGATACCCGAATGTATACACCTAGCTATAGGCTTAGCATGAAGCATATCTGATTATTAAATCGGTTTCTGTGAGTAGCACCAGCATTGTGATTTTAATATAGCCAGCGAGCGGCCCAGATAGAGCGTGCTACTGTAGAAACTCATATCTTGTGGCTCAGTATCAAATTTGTAGGCCCAAGCCCACTTATCAGCACAAGCTCTATAAAAGTGGGGAGAGAGAAAAGATTCCCTCACCTTCTCCATTCCACCAATCGCATCGTCTTCCAACTTCCACGCCAAAATTTCGCACCTTGCCTCGCTAGGGTTCGCCATTGCTAGCACTTCCTGCTCGGAACTTGGGCGATTCTGCCCCACTGCATCAAATCCAAGCTCCAAATAGCATTTCCCCCAAATCTCCTTGCCTCTAGCTATGCCGAGAGCTTCGGAAATCCCGAAGGTGTTTGTGAGACTTGGTTGACGTCAGATTGCGGTTCAACCAAGCTGAAATATCTAGAGAAGTTGCTGAGATTACAGCGTCAAGAAGTCATCCATTGGCATCCGGCTGAGGGGGAATCGATTCTAGCACCCTAATCTAGTGAGACTGTAGTCTTCGCCTCTTTCTTTGACCAGGGTCTTGCTCTTCCCTCTTCAGATTTTCTTCACCAACTTCTTTTCTTCCATGAGCTAGAGTTGATGAATCTGAATACCAACTCCATCTTGCAAATATCTATCTTTACAACTCTGTGTGAATGTTTTCTGGGCGTGAAGCCCCATCTCAATCTGTTCCGATACTTATTCCACATCAAACCTTAGCCATCCAAAAACAAAGTCCAAGTGATAGGGGGAGCCGGTCTCCAACTTAGGAACGAGATGAAAAAGATCTATCTCCATGTTCCCCTGAAAACCTCCCTTAAGGGCTGGCATAGAGAATGGTTCTATTGCTTTGATCTTGAACCTCGTCTTCCTCTCTTTACCGGTTTGTCTCTGAAGGTCATGCCCAGCTGGTCTTCTGTACCAAACTTTGAGGAGATGGGCCAAGTATATCAGTTGATGGAGAGAATTGACAAGCTAAAGAGCTCTGGATTGACTGGTCCCTGGGTGGCCAGATGTTTCTTGAACCGCCATATCAGGCCATTGAAGCTAAGAAGCCACTTCGGCTGGGATTATGAGGGCAAAAATGATCCCAGCCGAGAATACCCAGATTTGACTGACAAGCACAAGGTGACTGATATCCTGCTCAACTTTTTCACCAGCGGGGTGGTTGAGATAGAAGATACAGAGCGCGCCACCGTGGCTTACAGCTAGAAAAGGCCTTGTCCGGAGGTAATATTGAAATGCTGATATTAACTTGCTGTCCATCTGTGATGAATGTTTGTAGATGTGTATCCTGGATTGCTCTGCAATGTATGATATATATTGTTGAATCATTTGTAGGAATGTGAGGAGTTTGATGATGACTCCCAAACTTTATCGGCCGCCAAATCGAAGAAGAGGCCATTGAGTCCTTCCGCTGCCCAGCCCAGCTCCAAGAAAGCTGGGAAGAAACCTGTCGAAGACCCAAGCAAGAAGAGAGCTAGCAGGCCGAGTACTTGTCACGCCCAGAAATTTAGCCAATTTCCAGACTATTTTGTGTATTAAAATCCCTGTCCAGGAATCAAGCCAGGGTACACAAAACGACAAATCAATAAACAGTTCCAAACATAAATAAGGCGTAAATACTTACAGAAGAGGCACTTAGTCCTCACACGGAAGAAAACAGCAGCGGAAAGGCGAAACTAGCGTGACTACAGCTCCACGCCACAGGCAAGCTCAACTGGGATATAAGCCAAGGTCCACACTTCTGAAAAGGGGGAAAGAGCAAGGCTGAGTACCACCCACCGTACTCAACAAGCCACACCAACGATGCATTTGTGCACGGGATTTCAAAGGGAGGCTGGTGGCTCATTTGCGTAAAAGCAGTTGTAAACAGTAGTAGTTCGTAAACAGTAAAAGGTTGATTAATTTAACAAGATTAATTTTCCACCGATTAACGTTACACCACGTTAACCAGGCCCAGCCATTCCCAACTGATTGACGCTAAACCACGTCAACCAGTCTCCACTGATGAACGCTATACCACGTTCACCAGACACCTCCGGGTACCGTTACACCACGTTACCCGGACTCCACTGATTAACGCTACACCACGTTAACCAGTCACCACCGGACAACGTATCACGCTGACCAGCTTTTCCCGACCAACGCTAAACCACGTTGACCAGGCCGCGCTGATGGAAGTTACACCACGACCACCAGGCGAAACTGATGAGAGTTAAACCACACTCACCAGTCTCCACCGACTAGCGTTACACCACGCTAACCGGTCACCCCCGGTCAGCTCAACCACGCCGACCGGACACACACCTTCCACAACACCAGTTTGATAAAAACCAGATTAATTATCTAGGGTGAGACTAATCACGGTGAGTCTTGGCCAATGTGCCCATTACCGCGGGCGCGGCTATTCGAATAGTTTTACTCTGATCAGAGGTGTACAACTTTACCCACAAGACACAGCCTCACACACGTTTCCGTGCGTCGATGTGTCACCACGACACCCCGCAAGAGGCTGTGACAGGACCGTTCACGCAACCTCTCCCTAACCATCCACACCACGCTGAGGTTGCACCTGCCGACAGGGCACGCCATATTGGCCAGGCTACCCCCCTTGCGCCACGGTGAATCCGGCAGCCGATCAACCCTACCCCGGGCCGACCCAACTCCATCTCTTCCACCCTCTTCATCGGTGCCTAGGAGAGGGAGAAGAAACGCTTCAAGCCCAGCCGTTGCCCACGCTGGCTTGTGGAAAGTACGGGAAGTTGCCCAAGTTGTTCCCGCGAACCGGTCCTTAATTGCCATGGGTGTGACAAGCAAAACCATACACCCACAGCCCACCCTTTAGGGTCAAAATTTTAGTAATTTAACAACAGCCTATCCAAGGTTCCATTTTTCCGACATCGAGTCGAATCATATAAAAAGATAATATTTAATTCCCAGGTGAGCTATGTTGCTAAGCATGGCTAAGCAGGTCCTATCTCTAGCCAGGTCCTCCAATGAGACCTAAGCTAGTCAAATTATCACCCAAGGTTATCAAAGAATGGATAACAAATGAACCGGGTCTCAGGTATGTGGATAGGTTATTCCATATTCCATGTAATTGGCAAAACATGCAATTTATTTATAAATCGTAAAATATTTCACAAAGTAGGTTCAACATGCTCAAGGATGAATGTGTGACTTGCCTTGCAACCAAACATCTTCGATTACTCTTCCGAACTCTTCCGTAGACTCCGCGGTCCTCCGAAACAGCGATTACGGTATGCTACACGCAAAACGATAAAAAGCCTAAGAAACTCCAAATAAACAGTACATAAAAATTATACAAACAAGTAGATTATAATTTTAGATGAAATTAGGAAGAAGAACAGGTCAATTCAGAGTTCGGACGAGAAAGATATGGCTTTTGGAAGATTGAATTCGGAATACATCCGAAATGGATTGAAAAAGAATATTCTCAAGAATATTCTCTCGGGATTACACTAAAATAATTATTTTTGGCACTGGAGAAAGAGAGTGAGGCCTACTGTCATGGACACAGATCCTGTGGACTAGGTTCATAGAGGGGAAAAGGTGAGGAGGTGGACTGGACTGATGTGTTTGCCTCACGGACAAGGAAACAATGTCATGACTGAGTGGATGCCGATGTGGCACGAAAGGTGAGATGGTGATGAGGTAGATCGATGACGAGGAGATCAGGGCTGATGGCAGACGAGATGGTCTGGCTAGGATTGACGTGACGATTGAATTTAGACGTGCGGAGGTGATTGGATTTAGGGAGGTCCAATGACCCAAATTGGACTCGAAAGGATCGGACGGATGAGATCCGATCAACGGTTTATGAAGATTGGATGATTTGGAGACATATACGCCGGGATCACAAGGGAGGGGGAGACGCTAGGGTCCGTGCAACAGTGACACGCCGAGGGGCCAAATCGAGCTCGGCCGTCTAAGGCGCAGCACAGGAGACACGCCGGCTCAGCGGCCGGGAGAGGCGACGACGACCGGTAGCGATTGACGATGGCACGGTAGCGATGTGTCTGCGAGCCGAGACCGAGGAGAGACGAGAAATGCGATGACGACGACGACGGCTCAAGACGGCGACGCAGTGCAGCGGAGGAGGATGGCGACGATGGACGGCCGCCGAATTAGGGAGGGGAATAGGTGCGGGTGTAGATGGCAACGGTAATGCGACGACGGCGATGGGAAAGGACAGGGGTGCCAGTGCTGAGGACGGCGAGACCCGCGACGGCTGGTGGATTAGGGAAGGAAGACAGGGACCGACACCGAAGGAGTGCTCACCGGCGGCGGGCTGTTGGGCGGTGCGGCAGGCGCTCGGGGCGAGGGCGACGCGTGCAGGAGATGGGCGGTAGCGCTGGATGTGGACGGCAGCGACGACGGATGGGAAGAGAGGCGGCGACGCTGGTCCAGCGGTGGCAGGCGGCGAAGCCGGCGGAGAAAAGACGACGACGACGAGGAGGAGGAGCAGGGGAGGAACTTCGGCCGTGGCTCACCAGCGGCGGCGTGGCACTGAGGACGATGTCATCCGGCGACGGCCTGGGGAACAGGACGACGGCGGCGATGGTCTGAGGCGGGGCGTGGTAGCGCGACAGGAAGGATGCAGCGATGACGGTGACAAGACAGCGACGGGGAAGAGGAGTTGGGCACCGGGACAAACGACAACGGCGACAACCAACAAAAGGGAGGGCAGGCAGGGAGGCGTGGTGCTCACCAGCGGCGGGCGAAAACGACGACGCCGACGGCAGCGACGATGACCTTCGATGGCTACGGGCCGTGGTGGCCGGGTGAGGAGCAGCGGAGGCGGCGGCTGGAGGCGCAGAAGACGACGACGAGGTTGACGACGCAGAGACCGTCAGTTGGAGAGCAGGTGACGGCAACGGTGGCTCGGGGCAGAGCCGGGCGGCGGCCGCACGCCCAAAGGGCTGTAGACGCCGGCGGTGACGACTGGAGGCGCGGCCGGCCGAGGCAGGCGACGGGAGCAGCAGAGGGCAGCGGCGACGGCAGGGAGGAGGCGCAGGCGACGGCGCACCGGCGGTGACGGCCGGGGCGAGGAGCAGGGCGGCGGCTTCGGCGTGCAAGGGCAGGAAGCGGCGCGGCAGAGAGCCGGCGACGCTGCGTGTGGCGAGGAGGCACAGGCGACGGCGGCTTTGAGGGAAAAACAGGAGAGGGAGTGGGGAAGTGGATGGCGACATCGGCTCGCGCGGTTATGGCGGCGTCGTGGGGGCGTGTGGCGCGACGTGCCGAAAAACGCGGCGGCAGGCAGTTGCGGGGCAGCGGACCGAGTCCGGGGCGGCACTCGGCGGGCGAGCTCGGCGCGGAGGCCGGGGCGGCGCGGGCTGGCGCAGGCCGGGGCCGGGGCGGCACAGGCCGGGCGAGCGAGGCGAGGGCCGGGGCGGCACAGGCGACGCGGCGGGCTCGGTTTGCTACAGGCCTGAGCAGAGAGAGAAACGGAAGAGATGAACAAGAGGGAGGAAACAGACTTCGAGAAAAATAAAAGGACAGATGGAGGATTGGGAGAAAAATAAAGAAAAGAGAAAAGGTGAGGATTTTGGGGATTTTTTCTGGAATTCTAAATTTAGAATTTAAATTCAGAATTTCAAGAAGTATTAGGAATATCGGAAATTGGGGGGAGATTGTTTGGAATTTTGGAGGGTAGTGAATGTTGGCGTATATATATATAGAAACTCAAAAGCGTCGAAACATCTTTGGGACCGAAATATTTTTTCGGAATCAAGGAAATTCGCCGGAATTTTTGGAACTCTCAAAGCATAAGAATATTTCGGGAATTTTGAGAATATTGGAAGGAGTCAGCGGGAATCTCCCAGAATCAGGAAAAATTGGGACTATATACGGAGTTAGGAACTTGGGGAAAATGGAGGATATTTTGTGTCGACCAAAGAATTAGGATATTCGATGAATATATTTTACGGAGTTTGGGAAACGGAATAAATAAACATCCAAAATATGGGGAATATTTTGGGAGTCGAGGACGGAGGAGGAAATAGTTTAGGAAACATGCGATCGATTGAAATATCGGTGTATTTTGAGAATTGGAACGTTGAGGAGGTTTTAGGGTTCCGGGAGCGACACGAAACCCTAGAAGACAAAGGATGTCAGAGTTCACGATGAACGGGGAGAGTTCAAAGGACTGAACCGAAATGACCCGGATAGGAGAAAAGATAGGGATTTTATTATAGATTTATCTAATTATAGAAATGATCTTTGTCCTATTAAAATTAATTCTGGAGCTCCGAAAATTCCAAGGAAATTTCAGAGAGTTTATTAAATCGTGGGGAATTTACCAGAAATAAATACCACCACGAAACACATAGAGTTTTATCATCATAAATACTTAAACGCTTAAAATATTCCGACCAAAACCCCAGGAATATAAAAGCGTCCAAGCATTTATTTAAAATTTAAACTTGGGATTTTTAATATTGGAATTTTCAAAATTTTATTCAAACGCGTTTCTCAAACAAATTTTTTTTAGCGTATTCTTGTATTTCAATTTACCCCAAAAACAATTTTTAATTAAAGTGATTTTTAGGGCGTGACAGTACTGTAGCTGGGAGCCTGAAGATAAAGGACACCGCCAGCACTGCTCCTAGGCCGCTGAGTCCAAAGCCATCGTCTCCAAGCCCGAGACCAACGCCACCAAGCTCAGCAACATCAAGCCCAAGGCTAGCGCCGCCGAGTACGAGATCAGCAACATCGAGCCAAAGAGCGGCTCTGCCGAGTGCTTCGACGCCCCAATCGGCCATACCAGAGACTGGGCCGACCAAGAGCAAAACACTACCGCCGACTACCGCACTGACTAGCCCGACAGCCAGCAGCTCACCACCACCGACATCTGGAGCCCGCTTGTGGAAGTTCAAGACCTCCAAGAGGCAAGCAATCTTGAATCTTCTAAAAATTTTGATCAGTGTAGTAGTGTCTTGATATTTGACTCATTGTGCAGGAAGCGAGTAAACATAGATCTCAAGGAGACTACGCCGATTGCTCCTATTGCCGGGCCAGCCCCAGCCAAGCCAACACCAACAAGCTCATCCACTGAGCCGATGACTGCTCCAGTTGTAGAAACTGAAGCTATCCCGACAGCAGGACTGCTAGTGCTGGCACACCAAGGGGCGAGTACTAAAGCCATTGCTCTAGCCCCTGAGCGAATTCCTGATGCCCCAGCAGCTACCGAGTCTGGAGCCAGGACCTTGTCACCATCCATATCGTCATCGTCTTCAGATGAAGTAGATCTCCCCAGACTTGAAGCCCCTCCCCGTAAGTTCCCGAGAACATTCCATTGGGTATCTCCCGAGGGAAATGCTGAAAGCTATGAGCATGATGAGGAGGCAGTGGAGAGGGAGCGTGAAGTTCTTCTTCGTGCCGCAATCGCTGTGTCCTAGGGAATCCAGGCATGACTCTCGCCATATTGAGTTCTTGACAGTTTTCCTTGTATTGGTTCTCTTTTTCTTTACTCTGTTTTGTTCTGTTTTTGCTCCGAGCAGAAAATAGTCGACCGCTCAGAGAAAGTGAACAAGGTCTTGACCCAGCTCAACCCCCATCTCCAACGATTGGGCCAGCTCCAGGCCGCCAAGGCCGACCTGGAACGGTCTAGTCAGGAGAGGGAGACTTGGCTAAGGGGAGTAGTTGACCAGCTCAGGGGTGAAAAGTGGGCTCTAGCTGAGAAGATCAGAAGTAAGTCTCCTGTATTTGTCTTCCTGAATAAATCCCAACTATATTTCTCCAGCTTTGTTGTTTCCCGACTGCCCGGTTGAGTCCTGACTATAACCTCGAGTTCTTGACTATTCTGATATACAGTCCTCGAAGCCGAGTTGAAAACCCAGACAGAGGAGAAAAAACAACCGAAAATTGAGCTGAAGAAAGTTGAAAAGGCTAAAGCTGAACTGGAGAAGGCCAAAGCCAAAGGAGAGGCCGACTATGCAAGTAAGCCTTCCCGTTGACAATAACCTTAACCAATCCTTTTGTTACTCCGACTGCAGTTTTGGCTAACAAGTATAATTGTTAATGAATCTGAGCAGCTTCAAAAGCCAATGCCCAAACCCAATTCCAAGCCTTTGCAGAGGGGATTAAAGTCGTCAAGGAGTCACGAGAGATTCTTGCCGAATCCATGAAAGGTCTCCTTGACATTATGAATCCTCACCACATTGGGACCAGCTCCAGTACAGTCTCCCAGGTGCAGGCCCGCCTCAGCGAAGCCCTGAGTATGTTGAAAAAGTACTCGGATGAGCGCGTTCCTGTCGGCGTGGCCCAGACCCTTGCCATGACCAAATCGATCTACCCTAGGGTAGACCTTGAGGCCATCGGTGAGGGGTTTGCTAAAGAGACAACACCTGAGGAAGCACTAGAGTTGATCACCCAGGCGAGGTCGACTGCAGAGGCTATCACAAAGGACCTGGGAATGTAAGAACAAACCATTATGCAGTCGGTGTATATAAAGCTTTTGTAAAGACATTGTAAATATATGTACAATGCAACCTAGTCCTTGGTTTTCCTTAGTTATCATTAGCTTCACCCGACTATATAGTCTGTGCCGAGTTGATCGATAGGAACATAATAAAAATCGTTCGCCTCAAAAAGCTATACTCGGGCAAACATAACATAATTGTTGTAAAACTTCATAACATAGATAAAACAAGCTCGTATTTTGTTAACAAAGCACATATAATACATGCAGCCCCCGACTCACTACTCGGTTGAAACAAGCGACGTAGTGAGTCAGAGAAAACTTTATACATATGTATGAGAGAAAGTACAGAACTCAGCTATAGAAAGGACGTAGCTATTCTATATTCCATGAGTTGTTGACTAGGGCACTGTCTTTGGTCTTTAGTCGGTAGGCGTCTGGCCGTGTAACCTCAGCAATAATGAATGGCCCTTCCCACAGTGAGGATAGTTTATGCCTGTCTTTGGTGGTTTGTATTTTTCTCAAGATGAGATCACCCACTGAAAAGGTGCGGCCGCGGACATTTCGACTGTGATAATGATGCAGGCCTTGAAGATACCTTGTCGACTGGATAGTTGCGATATCCCTCGCTTCTTCCAACTGATCTAGTT
The DNA here is from genome assembly GCA_003991445.1 of Oryza meyeriana var. granulata. NCBI lineage: Eukaryota > Viridiplantae > Streptophyta > Magnoliopsida > Poales > Poaceae > Oryza > Oryza meyeriana. Next base: position 408,382 of record RYFJ01001278.1, read on the forward strand.
CGACCAATCAGGTATTGTTTGACTTATCTTCTGAGTGGGCCCGAACTCGCGGAGAGCTGAACTCCAACTCTGTTGGTAACATAGCCTCAGCACCATAGACTAGGAAGAAAGGGGATTGCCCTGTAGCCCGACTAACCATGGTTCTTAGAGACCAAAGAACGGATGGGAGTTCTTGTACCCACCGCCCCGCATATGGTTGTAGTCGGTCGAATATCCGAGCCATGATATCTTGTAAGACCATGCCATTGGCACGCTCGACCTGCCTATTGCTCCATGGGTGTGCCACAAAAGCATAACAGATCTTGATGCCGAAATCATCACAGAAATCTTGAAATACGCCACCCGTGAACTGAGTATGGATCTGGCTTGTCCTTGTCTTTATTGCCGCCACATGTTGACATTTGCTTGGAAGCGAACTTTTTGAGCATGAAGCAGTCCTTAGCCGCGTGCTTGCCCTTTGGATGAAATGGGCATGGCCCGTTCATCACTTTCTGGTACTAGTTTGTCCTAGGGGTCGCGGCTGAGTACGCTCCACAGCAGCCACTACGTTGTCCGACTTCCACTTGCGGTTGCCGGACTTATTCTGTGGTGTCTCGTCATTGTCTTTCTTGTCCTTCTGCCGGGGCTCCTTCCTGTTGTCCATGGCCTTAGCAACTGCGTCTTCCGAGTCAGCGTATTTGTTCGCCATGTCAAAAAGGGCCTTGACAGAAGAGGGAGGTTTCCGAGTGAACTTGGCAATGAACGGGGGCGTCTTTTACTCCCTTATGGAAGGCAGCGATGACGAGCTTGTCCTTGATCATTGGGATTGAATTCCCCTTCTCAGAAAACCTCTTGATGAAATCACGAAGAGACTCGTTCTTCCTTTGGTGCAACTGATACAGATCATACTTAGAAGATGGCCTCTCGTAAGTTCCCTAGAAACTGATTGCTTGGGAAGTCCCGTTAGCCATGTCCTTGCTGAGTCGGCTAGAGCGACTAGGAGGTAGTTAACCATGGCTTTGTGATCTCCTCCAGCTGCTCGGATCGCCCAAGTGTAGACTGTGAGCCAGGACTCGGGGTTGGTCTTCCCATCGTATTTTTCAATTCCAGTCGGCTTAAAGCCTGATGGCCAGTCGACCTGTTGTAGCTCTTGGGTAAAGACCGGTACTCCTTCATCTGCATGAGGACTCCGACTCTGACTACGGCGGTGAAACTGCTCGTGGTGGAGGCCGAAGCGCTCATTCTCGTCTTCCAATCGGCAATGCTCATCTTCCTCGCGTTCGTAGCACCGTGTGTTGATGTCTTGCCGGAGATCACGTCGTAGCCGGCCTCGGAGATCCTGATTGTCCCGGCGGTCGTCTTGATGTTGACACCGCCGGTTGTTGTTGGGGTTGCCGAGTGACGTGTGGCATGACTCCGTGTGCGGCTAACTAGAGCGAGCCGCTCGGTGTCGTGTTGAAGCAGACAAGACCGCCGTTGGAGAAGCTAACCTGTTGGTCGGTATGAGGGAATCGCCCGACTGTTGATGTTGCTGACATGCAGCAACGGTGATCATGTCTTTTATCCTTGCAATCGTCGGGGTAGCCTGGTGATCAGGCCCAAACTGGAGTGTATCCAAAAGAGTTGTAGCAGCCACGACGTTTTGTTGAGGGTTTACAAAAACGTCGTGGTCACCGACCCGGGTTTGGAGGATTTGCTATTGAGCAATCCGCCTAGCTCTACACAGATCGTCGTTGCGGGCATCATGCTTGGCGTGCAGGCATCTTGTGTCTTTCTCGTGTTGTTCACGCAGTCGGCAGGCCTCCTCCTCTTGTTGATCACGTAGTCGGCGTGCCTCTTGAGTGGGAGTCGAGCCCTTGGACGCCATGAAGACTTCACGTGGTGGGGAGAAGCTTGCCGAACAGCTGTTCGACTTAGAGTCGGAGTCAGAGTAGTTAATGGGGGTAATTATGACTCTGACCTCCCTAGATCCGATCTCGAGCGGCTCTGGGCCGTATTCGAGTTGAACTCCAGGGGATCGGGTTTGTCGCATCGGATGTTGATTGAAGATATCCGCGGCGTCACCGAGTTTGAAAGGGAGATTGACGATCTCCTCCTTTCTTAGCCCGATCTCAGTCGGCTCAAGGCCGAGTCCGAGTCGAACACCAAAAGAAAGAGTTGTCCGAAGACCCGGGCATGTCAAAGATTGCCGCAACATGTCGACAAGAGTCACTGCAGCATTACGTAGGCAAACCAGCGCGAAGTCAGCTTGGTTCCTGACTGATCGGATCGGATCCGAGTCGGACAGGGTGAGGTTGCCAAACTTGTCAGCGACGAAGTCGAGGCTCCCAAGTGATTGTCTCCCTGGGGAAGAAGTTGATGCCGTCGACTCCGGTGTTTGAATCCATCAGGCTTGTCGAAGATGATCTCGCCGATGTCTCTACCTGGCGCGCCAATTGTCGATGTTTTATATCGGCAATAATAATATGGGGCTACTCGTGAGACCTAAACTTGATGGACTACAAAGGAACACGGAACAACTTATACTGGTTCAGGCCCTCAAGATATGTGGAGGCCATGGGCCCCGGGTACCTCATGACAAGCATATGGGCCACTCGGACAGAGGATGGGCCTAGCCTTGTAATTAGAGATATGATAGAGCTCGGCAGACTTAGCCTTGTACGATAAGGAATATACAGTCCTAGTCGGGTGTGTTATATCTCTAAGAGGAGATCTCTTGGCCGTAGTCCGGCTAGGACTCCTACTTTGTACCCCTGTCCCCCAGTATATAAGGGGAGGCAGGGCGCCCCCTGAGGGCAAGATACAGAGATTCATTAGAATCATATATCCTCAAAGGAATCACACCATAACTGGACATAGGGTATTACCTCACATCGAGGGCCTAGACCAGTATAAACTCCTCGTGTTCCTTTGCAGTCCACCGAGTTTCGATCCGACGAGTAGCCCTATATTCACATTGCCGGTGTAAAACATCAACAATTGGCGCGCCAGGTAGGGGCTTCGGTGAGATCAACTTCAACAAGCTCGATGGATTTGACAACTGGAGTCGACGGCACCAATTTCTCCCCTAGAGACATGATCACATTAGGGAGCCTTGACTTCATCACCGACCAGCTCGACAACCTCACCTTGACTTCATCAAGTCAAGGTGGTCACATCGTATCCACTCGGGGACGTCCTCCACAACCGCGAGGCCACCGGCAGAATCGCTAAATGGGCACTCGAGTTGATGGCGTTCGACATCACCTTTCAGCCACGGATAGCAATCAAATCACAAGCTCTAGCTGACTTTATGGCCGAGTGGACAGAAGTTCAGACGACTACAACAACAGACAAGCTAGAGTACTGGACAATGTACTTTGATGGTTCTCTACGGATCGGCGGTGCCGGGGCCAGCGTCGTACTGACGTCACCCACCGGTGAAAAACTCAAGTATGTTCTCCAGATCCACTTCCCGGCTTCCCACAATGTCACCGAGTACGAGGCACTCATCCATGGGCTTCGCATTGCTCTATCACTCGGCATCCGCCGACTGGTTGTGTGTGGAGACTCTCAACTCGTGGTGAACCAAGTCATGAAAGACTGGACATGTCTTGACGATACCATGGCGGCATACTATCAGGAGGTCAGAAAGTTGGAAAACAAGTTCGACAGGCTAGAGATAACACACATATTACGATAATACAACGATGCTGCAGATGAATTGGCAAACATGGGATCCAAGCGAGAAGTGGTCCCAACCGGGATCTTTCTCTAGCAACTAATGGAGCCATCAGTCAAGAAGAAACCAGTGCCAGAACAGTCAGGAGATGAACCTACCCCGGCAACAGACGAAGTACTGATCGTATCTCAAGATTGGCGGACTACTGTTCTCAAATTCCTCCTGGACGATGAACTTCCAGAAGATCGCATTCAAGCCAAACAAATCAAACGTCGAAGCAAATGTTTCCTAGTAGTCAGAGAAGACCTATACCGAAGAAGTGCATCCGGTGTCCTCATGCGCTGCATCACACTCGACGAGGGCAAGCAGATTCAGCAATCAATCCACTCGAGCATATGTGGCAACCATGCCGCATCCAGGACGTTAGTCGGAAAGGCTTATAGCCAGGGATTTTTCTGGCCAACAGCAGTAACAGACGCTAAAGACATAGTTCGCACATGCGAGGGTTGTCAGTTCTATGCATGACAAACAAATCTCCTAGCCCAAGAACTTCAAACCATCCCAATCTCTTGGCCCTTTGTAGTATGGGGGCTTGACATGGTCGGGCCCTTCAAGAAAGCGCCAAGAGGGTTCACACACTTGTTCGTCGCAGTGTGTGGGAGCCATGGGCCCCGGGTACCTCACTACAAGCACATGGGCCACTCGGATAGAGGATGGGCCAGATCATGTAATTAGAGATAAGATAGCACCCGGCAGGCTGTACCTTGTACAATAAGGAAACATAGCCTTAGTCGGATAGGATTCTATCTCTAATAAGGAAATCCCTTGGTCGTATCCGACTGGGATCCTTACCATGTACCCCTGTCCCCTAGTATATAAAGGGAGGCAGGGCGCCCTATGAGGGCAACCCGAGATCATCGATCACAAATCCACCTCAGAGGAATAACACCTCAACTGGACGTAGGGTATTACCTCACCTTGAGGGCCTGAACCAGTATAATTCCCTCGTGTTCCTCTGCAATCCACCGAATTCCAGTTCGCCGAGTACCCCCATAGTATTATTGCCGGTGCAAAGCATCGACAGTTGGCGCGCCAGGTAGGGGCCCGGCGAGTTCTTCATCAACAGATTCGATGGATCCCATCAACGGAGTCAGGAGCAACAAGTTCTCCAACGGAGACACCATCACCTTCGGGAGCCTTGATTTCGTCGTCGATCAACTCGGCAACCTTTCTTTGGCTGAGGCAGATCCGATCTCGCCAGCCGAAGAGCCAGCCGGCGTTGCGCCAGTCGGCCCCAGGGACGTCACCATCTCTTTCGACGATCTACTACGACAGTCCCTCACGTCGCCGGACATCGGGACAACTCTCTCCCTCGGCGTCCGACTCGCGCTAGGCCTTGAGCCAGCGCGGGTTAGGCCAAGAGGGGGAGAGATCGTCAATCTCCCGTACGGATTCGGCGACGCTGTGCATCCACAACCCGCGCAGCAGACCCGACCTCCAGCGATTCAGTTCGGACACAGTCATGAACCGTTTCAGATTGGATCTAGGGAGGTCGGAGTCGTCCTAACTCCGATAAACTACTCGGAGTCCGACACTAAGTCGGATGGTGGTTCGAGCATCAACTCGGACTCCACCTTGGCAAGCTTCCTCCTCCCCCGCGAGATCTTCATGGCTTCAACGCCACCTTCCGAGGTGCGCCGACTGCAAGAGGAGCAGCATGAGGAGGCGCGCCGAGTGCAACAAGAGGAGGCCAACCGACAAGCTCGCAATGACGGGCTTCGACAAGCTGGGCGAGCCGCCCAGCAGCAGATCCTCCGAACCAAAGTCGGCGACCACGATGTCTTCGTCACGCCACAACAGAACGTCGTGGCCGCCGCAACTCTGCTGGACACGCTCCAGTTTGGGCCGGACCATCAGGCCACACCAACCATCGCCAAGATCAAGGCGATGATTACTGCTGCCGCCTGCCAGCAGCAAGAACAGTCAGGCAACACTCACGTACCGACCCGTCGAACGGGCTCTCCAGCGGCGGAGTCATCTGCATCAGCACGACGACGGGCAGCCGGCTCCACCCGGCAGCATGAAGAATCCCGCCAAACAACACTCGGCAATACCAACTACGACAACCGGCGGCGTCACCAATACGACCGCCGACACGATCAAGACCTCCGATTGCGGTTACAACGCGATCTTCGCCACACTATAAATGCCTGGCGCGAAGAGCGCGAAGAGGATGAACGCCGCCGACTGGAGGACGAACACGAGCGCTTCGGTCTCCACTACGAGCGACTACACCGCCAAAACCGAAGCCCGAGTCCTCACGATAATGAAGGCATCCCAGCCTTTACTCGGGAGTTACAGGACGTCCGATGGCCAGTCGGCTTTAAGCCTACCGGGATTGAAAAGTACGACGGCAAGACCAACCCAGAGTCCTGGCTCACCGTTTACGTCCTAGCAGTTCAAGCTGCTGGGGGCGACAGCAGAGCCATGGCTAACTACCTCCCAGTCGCGTTATCCGACTCGGCGAGGACATGGCTGACAGGCCTCCCAAGGCGGTCGATCGGTTCCTGGGGACAACTCAGGGAGCAGTTCATCGCAAACTTCCAGGGGACCTACGAGAGACCGGCTTCCGAGCACGACCTCTACCAACTGCATCAGAAAAAGAACGAGTCTCTACGGGAATTCATCAAAAGGTTTTCCGAGAAGCGCAATCAAATCCCAAACATCAAAGACGAGGTCGTCATCGCCGCCTTCCGCAAGGGAGTAAAAGACGCCCCGCTCATCGCGAAGTTCACTCGAAAGCCACCTTCCACCGTCCGGACTCTCTTCGACATGGCCAACAAATACGCCGACTTAGCTGAAGCCGTCGCAGAGGCCTTCGACGAGAAGAAGGAGCCCCGACAAAAAGACAACAGGGCAAAAGCCGACAACGAGCAGCCTCAGAACAAGCCTGGCAGCCGCAAGCGGAAGTCGGACAACGAGGTGGCTAACATGGAGCGCAGTCGGTCACGGCCCCAGCGGAACAACGACTACCAGAAAGTCATGAGCGGCCTTGCCCCTTTCACCCCAAGGGCCGCACGCAGCCAAAGACTGCCACATGCTCAAGAAGTTTGCCTCCGAGCAGGCTTCATCATCTGCCGTCGGCGACAAGGACAAGGACAAGCCAGACTCGGGTCCGGCTGACGACTTCCAGGACCCCCAAGCAGAACTCAACCACATCTTCGGGGGGCCACTCGCGTACGAATCCAAGCGCAAGCAGAAGCTATCAGCGCGGGACATTAACGCGGTCTCCACAACGGATGCCCCCCAATACTTGCGCTGGTCAGAGATGGCTATCACCTTCAACCGCGCGGATCACCCAGATCGGGTTTCCCACCGGACGATACCCACTCGTCCTGGATCCGGTCGTCAAAATATCAGGCTGAAGAAAACCCTCATCGACGGAGGCAGTGCGCTCAACATCCTGTTCGCCAAGACTTTGGACGAGATGAGAATTCCTCGTTTAGAACTACGGCCGAGCACCGCGCCCTTCCATGGGATAATCCCCGGCTTGTCATCAACCCCACTCGGGCAGATAACCTTGCCGGTGACCTTCGGCACGCGGACAACTTCCGCACGGAAAACATCTCCTTCGAGGTCGCCGACTTCGAGACCGCGTATCACGCGATACTCGGACGACCGGCCCTCGCCAAGTTCATGGCGATACCGCACTACACATACATGGTGCTGAAGATGCCCGGGCCAGCAGGAGTCCTCTCCCTCCGCAGCGACGCTAAGCAAGCCTTCACCTGCGACAAGGAGAGCTGCGAGCTGGCTCAAACACAAGAAGCGGCAGTCGGGCGCGACAGCATCCGGCAAGCCGCTACATCTGAAGTCGATCAAGATCCAGTTCCGGCGAAAGAAGCAGCGAAGTCGGGAATTTCAGCGGACTCTGACACGAAGAAGATCCCCCTGGACCCTTCCGACCCCTCCAAGACTGCCTTAGTCGGGACCGGACTCGACCCCAAATAGGAAGACGCGCTCGTCACCTTCCTCCAAGCCAACAAAGATATCTTCGCGTGGAAACCGTCCGACATGCCGGGCGTACCAAGGGAGGTGATCAAGCACGCCCTACACGTAAAGCCAGACGCCAAGCCGGTCAAACAACGGCTGCGGCGCTTCGCTCAAGACCGCAAGGATGCTATCCGGGAGGAAATCACCAAGCTCCTCGCAGCCGGCTTCATCAAGGAAGTCTACCACCCGGACTGGCTGGCCAACCCAGTCCTGGTCCGGAAGAAAAACGGTAAATGGCGCATGTGCGTCGACTACACCGACCTCAACAAAGCGTGCCCCAAGGACCCATTTGGTCTTCCCAGGATAGATCAGGTGGTTGACTCCACGGCGGGGTGCGACCTACTCAGTTTTCTCGACTGTTATTCGGGATATCATCAAATTAGCTTGAAGGAACAAGACTGTTTAAAGACATCTTTCATCACGCCGTTTGGAGCGTATTGCTATATCACAATGCCGTTCGGTCTGAAAAACGCAGGCGCAACCTACCAAAGGGCTATTCAGCGGTGTCTGCACACTCAGATCGGGCGCAACGTGGAAGCCTACGTCGATGGACTTGGTCATTGCTAGGGTCTGGGCCACGCCGGCGGCAACCCGCTCGTCTGAGTACCTTTTCAGGGCACTCGGCGCATCCTCGAGACGCCCCATTATTTGAGGAATTCTGCTACAGCTGGTCCCCACTGAGCGGGGATCCACAAGGTCAAGGAGCCCCTTCACGGACCCGACGAGGGCCTCCCGTGACTCCCGGATTGACCTTATCTCCTCCGTGTAGAACCGGTACTGGGCCTGGACGTTGGCTCTCATGCCTGTCCAGATCGGCCGGCAAGTATGCTTGTCAGGATCGGCTACACGCAGGGTGAATAATGTATTGGCTGAGATCACAGTCGGGTTGAGGACTTACTTTCGTAGTCGGCCTCCCACCCGGCCACGGTCTTCTCCAGTTCGGCCTTCTCCTTACCGAGCTCGACGACGGCCTTCTCCAACTCGGACTTCTCCCGGTCAAGCTCGGTATTGGCTTTTGTCAGGTCGGCCTTGACTCTTTCAAGCTCGGCCTTGGCTTCTTCGGCCTCCTTCAGCTGCGACTCCCTCTCCGCTTCGAGGTCTGCACCACAGATTAGCCAAGAGCTCAATCGCGCAGTCATGACACCACCAAGCAGTCGGATCGACGTAACTGGATGATTACACCAACGGTTCAGTCGGGGAGATATGCTCGAGGATTTTACCTCTGACCTTCTCGGCTAAGGCCCATGTCTCAGCCCTGAGCTGATCAGCGCCGCTCTTCAGCCAGGCCTCCCTACTCGTGTGACACGCCTCCATCTCGGCCTTCAATGCCCGGAGCTGTTGTAATTCCGCGAGATGGGGAGCCATCTCGACTAGGATCTCTGTCATCGCCTCATTGCGGTCGACGAGCTTCTGCTCAGGACAAGGAACAAACCGACGACAGAGTCAAACATCAAGACAAGAAGATTGCTGGAGCTTCACTACAAGAATCATACCGCGACCCCTTGGGACCCGTTGATGGCGGCACGAAGCAGGCTCTCGCGCTCTCTCCTTGCGACGATTTCATCAAGTCTGAAGCTCTTCATAGTGCCGTCGCGAGTGGTCCACGAGAAGGTCCGGGGCATCACGCGTGGGGGAGCTTCGATCCGAGGCAAATGTGGGATCTCCGGTGGCGGCGGCAACGGCGACGATGGCGGTGACGACAACCATGAAGGCGACGGGGTCCCGGCCTCGGCATCGCCTTCCCCTACAACATTGGGGACCGGATCGGGGGATCCGTCCCCCACTTCCGCGACGTATGGTGCCTCGGGGGCCGGGGCCTCAGCTTCAACAGCCACCTCCCGGTCGACTGGCGGTAGCGGCCCTGTAGTCGGAGCCACCTCGGTTTCAGCAACCGGGCTGGCCACCGGCACAGCAGGTGTGCTCGCTGCTGCTGACTCGGCTGGGGTGGATTCATCAAGCGGGGCAGATGGGCCGACCTTTTTGAGGTCGATATCGGCCCGCTTCCTGCACAACGAAGCAAGACATCAAGACTGTATTTCAACATACGACGACTACAGAATGCTCGGAGTAGCGCACCTCTTGGAAAACTTCAGCTTCCTGCTAGCGTACCCGCTCCCCGGCGAAGCGCTGGCATCGGCGCTCGCCCCGGACGGTGTCGCCGACGGCAGAGGCATATCGGCCTGAGTCGGCCTCGACTCTGGTACGGTTGGTTCGGGTTCCTTCGCCCCAATCGGCCTCCGCTCTGGTTGGCCCCTTGGCGGCGCTGTTGCTGGGCATGACAACGTCGAGCCCAAGCCAGCTGCTCTCAGCCTGGGACTCGACCGCGTAGGCGTTGTGGCAGCGGTGTCCTTTATCTTCAAGCTACCGCTCACGGCACGCGCTGTCATGGCCCCCTCGCCCCGATATAAAATTGGCTTCTTCCCCGCTCTCTTGGAGTCGGGTTGGGCATCAGAGGGACTCCTTGGCCTCTTCTTCGACGCGACCGCAGACAATGGGCGAGAATCTTCATCAAATTCCTCATGCCACTACAAGCAAGTCGACAAGATACCATCACGCAAGGTTGAACAATCATCGTTCCACAGGCGTTCACCACAGAAGAAAGTACAAGGTTACCTTGGTCCGCGGCCGGATGAAGCTATAGGCAGCAACTCGGCGGTTATCATCTTCGGTGGCAACGACCCCTTCTGAGAAGTAGCCAAACAAGGTATCGGTTACTGCCCCCTTGTCCGCTGTCTCGCTGCTCACCCGGTCGGGATCGTGCTTACCTCTGAAGGCCCAGCCGAAAGCACTTCTCAGCTTCAGCGGCTGGACGCGCCTCGTCAGGAAACGACGAGCCACCCAGGGCCCTGTCAAGCCGGCCCTCTTGAGGTCATCTATCTTCGTTAGCAATATGTGTGCCTGGCCCAGTTCTTCAAAGGTTGGCTCCGAAGACCAGCTTGGCAACACCACCGGCGGCATACCAGTAAACGGGGGCAAGGAAGGAGCTAGATTGGCACAGTAAAACCACTCCTTGTGCCAGCCCTTCAGAGAAGATTTCAAGGGCAAATCGATATATGTTTTCTTCCCATCACTCCTTAGTTGAAGACCAGCCCCCCCAATCACACTGATATTACTCTTGGAAGGCTGGGGCTTGACATGGAACAAGTGTCGGAAGAGGATGAAATGGGGCTCAACACCCAGAAAGCACTCGCAAAGGGTAACGAATATGGAGATCTGAAGGATCGAGTTGGGATTTAAATGCACCAACTCCAGCCCGTAGAAATCAAGGATGCGGCGGAAGAAATCAGACGACGGAAGACACAAGCCCCGATCAAAGAAAGAGGCGAAAACTACCGTTTCACCAGGCCGGGGGTTGGGGCTCGACTCATCCCTCGCCGACCGCCAACGGATCACTTCTTGGCTGGGCAACTTCAGCTCGCTCTCCAGCCGTCTCAGCTTCACCGAGCCGCAATCCGAGATCGGCCAAGAACTCCCTGGTGCACCCGCAGGATTCGTCACCTTCGGCATGACTGGAGGCGTTGAGATTTGGGGGAAAGCAAATCGGGGGCTTGGAATAGACGAAGAGGATTGAAATCGCCCGAGTCCGGGTGGGGAACGGCTGCTGCTAACCCTAGCCGGGCGGGAGGCGAAAAGCTAGGCGCGAAGGTGGAAGATGAAGAGATTGGTTGCTTTGGGGAAGACGATGGAATCTTTTTCTCTCTCCCCATCCTTTTATAGCCTGAACTGACTAGATGGACCCAGGCCCACACAGTTGGTATTGGGCCGACAAGATATGAGTTCCTACAGTAGCATGCTCCATGTGGGCAGCCCACAGGCTGAGTTGAAATAATAGCGCTGGTGCTACTCACAGGAATCGATGAGGTAAACAGATATGCTTCATGAGAGCCTTACTGCTAAACAAATATGTTTGGGTATCTGTCTTATCCACCAGGTCTCGAGGATATATCCTTACAAGGATCACAAGCTGGTCTTCATTAAAATTGGGGATGCAGGTATCTCTCTCGAGTACACCTAACCACGCAATGGATTTATTTTTCATAAAGTGGTACTCGGCCGACATGCGTGGCTATCAGTTGCCATGAGCAACATTATTCCAGCCGACATGACGCTGAAGAGTCTAACTCTCGAGTAGTGCACTACTCGGGAGAGACTATAAATTTATCATTCCCGCTGACATGATGCGGATGAGTCTAACTTCTGGGTGGGACGCCACTCGGGAAAGACTATAAACACTCCCTTTCCAGCTGACATGACGCTGAAGAGTCCCATATACGAGTAGTATCCTACTCGGCAAGACTATAAACACACATTCCGACTGACATGAAGTCGAAGAGTCCTATATACGAGTAGCCTCCTACTCGGCAAGACTATGAATTATATTCCGGTTGACATGATACCGAAGAGTCTCATATACCAGTAGTAATCTACTCGGGAAAGACTTCCAGGTTAAAGATCTTTGACTTTATGTTTAATTGTCTTCACAATTAAGCACAAAGTCGGGGGCTACACCTAATAGGTGCGCCTATTTGGCGCACACTATTCATATATTTACATGAAGCCCTTCATAGCCTCGCTGCCAGCTGACATGAAGCAGGACTCGGGAAGACTTACTCGGACAAAGAGTACTCGGGAGCATCGCACTCGGGTAACCTTCACCGTGGAGGAAGAGCACTCGGCGTCAGCTGTGACTCAACTATGAAGGTCTCAGGGGCTACTGTGGGAGCCATGGGCCCCGGGTACCTCACTACAAGCACATGGGCCACTCGGATAGAGGATGGGCCAGATCATGTAATTAGAGATAAGATAGCACCCGGCAGGCTGTACCTTGTACAATAAGGAAACATAGCCTTAGTCGGATAGGATTCTATCTCTAATAAGGAAATCCCTTGGTCGTATCCGACTGGGATCCTTACCATGTACCCCTGTCCCCTAGTATATAAAGGGAGGCAGGGCGCCCTATGAGGGCAACCCGAGATCATCGATCACAAATCCACCTCAGAGGAATAACACCTCAACTGGACGTAGGGTATTACCTCACCTTGAGGGCCTGAACCAGTATAATTCCCTCGTGTTCCTCTGCAATCCACCGAATTCCAGTTCACCGAGTACCCCCATAGTATTATTGCCGGTGCAAAGCATCGACACAGTGGATAAATTTATGAAGTGGATTGAGGCACAACCCATTGCTACCATAACAGCGGCAAGAGCAAAGGACTTCATCATGAGTATTTTATACCGATTCGGGGTTCCTAACCGCATCATAACGGACAACGGCACTCAGTTCATAGGCGGCGTATTTCAAGATTTCTATGACGATTTTGGCATCAAGATTTGTTACGCATCTGTGGCACACCCACGAAGCAATGGACAGGTTGAGCATGCCAATGGCATGGTCTTACAAGGTATCAAGGCCAGAAATATTCGACTGACTAGAGCCATATGCAAGGCAGTGGGTACAAGAACTCCCATCTATTCTCTAGTCTCTAAGAACCACAGTTAGTTGGGCAACAGGGCAATCCCCTTTCTTTCTGGTCTATGGTGCTGAGGTTGTGTTACCAACCGAGTTAGAGTTTGGCTCTTCGCGAGTTCGGGCTTACTCAGAAGATGGATCAAATAATACCTGATTGGTCGAACTAGATCAGTTGGAAGAAGAGAGGGACATCGTAATAATCCAGTCAGCAAGGTATCTTCAAGGCCTGCATCATTATCACAATCGCAATGTCCGTGTCCGCGCCTTTTTGGTCGGGGATCTCGTCCTAAGGAAAATACAAACCACCAAAGACAGGCATAAACTATCCCCAATATGGGAAGGGCCGTTCATTATTGCTGAAGTTACATGGCCAGGTGCCTACCGACTGAAGACCGAAGACGGTGCCCTCGTCAACAACTCATGGAATATAGAACATCTACGTCCTTTCTATACCTGAGTTTTACATTTTCCCATGTGTACAGTTTTTCTCTAACTCACTACGCCACTTGTTCCAACCGAGTAGTGAGTCGGGGGCTGTATGTATTATATGTGCTTTGTCAATAATATACGAGCCTGTTTTACTCAAGTTATGAAGTTCTACAACGACTTTGTCATGATCTCCCGAGTACACTTTCTGCGGTGAATGATTTTATTAAGTTCCTATAGACTAACTCGACGTAGACCATACAGTCGAGTACAGCTAATGAAAACTAAGGAAAACCACAGAACTCGGCGGCATTGCACAAATATTTACACATGTCCTTACAAAAGACATCATACACACTGACTGCATGATAGATTGTTCTTACATTCCTAGATCCTTGGTGATCGCCTCTGCAGTCAGCCTCGCTTGGGTGATCAACTCCAACTCCTCCTCAGGTGTTGTCTCTTCGGCAAACCCTTCACCGATGGCCTCAAGATCTACCCTAGGGTAGATCGACTTAGTCATCGCGAGGGTCTGGGCCACACCGACGACAACATGCTCATCGAGTACCTCTTCAGGATACTCGGGGCTTCATTAAGGTGCGCCTGCACCTGGGAGATTGTGTTGAAGCTGGTTCCCACATAATGAGAATCCATGATGTCAAGGAGCCCTTTCATGGACTCGGCAAGAATATCCCATGACTCCTTGACGATCTTGATCTCCTTGCAAAGGCTCAAAACTGGGTTTGGGCGTTGGCTCTTGCAGCTGCCCAGATTCATTGGCAAGTAAACTTGTCAGCCTAAACAGCAGTCGGAGTAATCAAAGGAATGGACAAGGTCATTGTCAGAGTGAAGACTTACTTTCGTAGTCGGCCTCCACCTTGGCTTTGGCCTTCTCCAGTTCGGTCTTTTCCTTCTCGAGTTTGCCTTTGGCCCTTTCCAGCTTGGCCTTGTCTTTCTCGAGTTCGGCTTTGGCTTTCTCGGCCTCCTTCAGCTTGCTTTCCCTCTTTGTTTGGGTCTTCAACTCGGCTTCAAGGGCTGTACATCAAAATGGTCAAGAACTCAAGATTACAGTCAGGACACAACTGGGCAGTCGGGAAACAACAAAGCTGGAGAAATATGTTTGGGATTTAGTCAGCAGGACAAATACGAGAGACTCACTTCCGATCGTCTTGGCTAGAGCCCAGTTCTCATCCCTGTTCTAGTCAACGGCTCCCCTCAGCCAAGTCTCCCTCTCTTGGCTAGACCGCTCTAAGTTGGCCTTCGACGTCTGTCGATGTTTTACACCGGCAATAAATATATAGGGCTGCTCATCGGATCGAAACTCGGTGGACTGCAAAGGAACACAAGGAGATTTTATACTAGTTCAGGCCCTCAATGTGAGGTAATACCCTACGTCCAGTTGTGGTGTATTCCTTTGAGGATGTGTGTTCGCTTCTATGAGCTCTTGCCCTCATGGGGCGCCCTGCCTCCCCTTATATACTGGGGGACAGGGGTACAAGGTAGGAGTCCCAGCCGGATTATAGCCAAGGGAACTCCTCTTAGAGATATAACCTACCCGACTAGGACTGTATATTCCTTATTGTACAAGGCAAAGTCTACCGGGTGCTACTATATCTCTAATTACAAGACTCGGCCCATCCTCTATCCGAGTGGCCCATATGCTTGTGATGAGATACCTAGGGCCCATGGCCTCCAAAGTAGCCCCTGAGACCTTCATAGTTGGGTCACAGCTGATGTCGAGTGCTCATCCTCCACGGTGAAGATTGCCTGAGTGCATTGCTCCCAAGTACTCTTTATCCGAGTGCGTCTTCTTCCTGAGTCCTGCTTCTTGTCAACTGGCAGCGAGGCTATGAAGGGCTTCATGTAGATGTATGAATAGTGTGCGCCAAATAGGCACACCTATTAGGTGTAGCCCCCGACTTTGTGCTTAATTGTGAAGACAATTAAACATAAAGTCAAAGATCTTTAACTTGTGTAGTCTTTCCCGAGTAGTATACTACTGGTATATGAGACTCTTCGGTATCATGTCAACCGGAATATGATTTATAGTCTTGCCAAGTAGCATGCTACTCGTATATGGGACTCTTCAGTTTCATGTCAGCTGGAATAGGGGGTTTATAGTCTCTCCCAAGTGGCGTCCAACTCAGAAGTTAAACTCCTCAGCATCATGTCAGCTGGAAAGAATATTTATAGTCTCTCCCGAGTAGTGCACTACTCGGAAGTTAGACTCTTCAGCATCATGTCAGCTGGAATAATATTGCTCATGGCAACTGTTGGCCAAGCATGTAGGCCGAGTACCACTTTATGAAATTAAATCCATTGCACGGTCAGGTGTACTCAAGAAAGATACCTGCATCCCCAATTTTGATAAAGACCAGCTTGTGATCCTTATAAGGATATATCCTCGATACCTGGTGGATAAGACAGATACCCAAACACATGTGTTCAGCAATTAGGCCTTCATGAAGCATATCTGTTTACCTCATCGGTTCCTGTTGGTAGCACCAGCACTGTGATTTTAACACAGCCAGTGAGTGGCCCAGATTGAGCGTGCTACTATAGGAACTCATATCTTGGTGGCCCAGTACCGAATAAGCCGGCCTAAATCAACCCACCCAGTGTAGGCTCTATAAGAGTAGCATCCATCGCATGTCAGGATGAGTACTCCGGTGTTGGTAACCACCATCAGCCAGAGGGATCCTTGTCCGCAAGCCTTTCCGACTTATGTCCTGGATGCAGCCTGGTTGCCATAGAAGCCTAAGTTGGTATATTGCAGAATCTGCTTGCCCTCCTCAGGTGTGACGTAGTGCATGAGAACTCCGGATGCGCTTTGACGACGTAGATCTTCTCTGACTTTGGTAAAGCCGGATAAGGTACCCGAACCTTGCATTAGCATAGGATTCGGCTGGCGACCCTCATGAGGCATACCGTATCCAACATGGAGCGTAGCCGGGGAAGATGACGTCCTGACTGGTGCAAGTACTCGGTCAATAGCCCTCATGGAGCATTCCGAGCGTATCTTGGCAGACAAGTCCAGCACCCGAGCGTAGGAGATGGGCTCGTAGCCCTTGGTTCCTGTCACGTGTATCCGGAACTAGCCCTGCATTATAAACATATTGGATGAGTAGCATCTGATGATGAAAACAACCACCCGAATAAAATGTATTTTACAATATATGTAAATACATGTTCTTCCTCTTATTGATATTAATTTCCCCAAGTAGTTGACCCCTTACGTTTAAGCACTCTGCCCGACTAGTCATAGCCTCCTAGCGTCGGGAGTTGGCTCATGGCTCTTTCCCAGACACGCATTTTGGGTGACTTGAGTTCATCTTTCATGGAGCAAAGTTTCACGGATCAGGATTTATGCTACTCGAGTACTTCTGCAATCATTTAAGAGCAAAAACAGAAAAAATTACAGCTTGTGCACCTATTAGGTGTAAGCGGCTGCGGTATTGGCAAGGCCGAGTGGAGAAATATTTATCAGGAAGCGACTTAGCTGTTCGGTATTTGGGAGTGGGGATGCCATCCTTGCATTTGGGCTTTTGAGCCCTCGAGCATGTCACTTGTTGTTCTGATAATCTCCAGTTGTTGAAGGTAGATGACGGTTGTGACCAACTGCCACAATGAAGCCATCCGACTTGTGTTTGTGATTCCCAGCTTTAGTCGGTGTTGGTGTCCTTCCGCTTCTTCTGTCAGGATGCCTTTTTGTCATCGAGGGCCTCAGCAATAGCGTGGGCCGAGTCGGCGTATTTGTTCGCCATGTCGAATAGAGCCTTGACAGAGTTGGGAGGCTTTCACGTGAATTTGTCGATGAACGAGGTGTCTTTGACTCCTTTTCGAAAGGCGGCGATGATGACCTCGTCTTTGATCTTCGGGATAGAATTCTTCTTCTCAGAAAACCTCTTGATGAAGTCACGAAGAGACTCGTTCTTCCTTTGATTCATGTTGATGATCAAATTTGACATCACGTGCATATTTGTGGCTAACAGTTTTGTTATGAATTTTATTTGAACAGAGGTCTTTGGAATTGACCTGAGATTGCATGTGCTGAGTCGAGTTTGCCGCAATGTGTTTTGGTAAACAAGAGGAAAGTATGCGTGCATTAATTTTGCATGCACATGCTGTACGATGTTCTGCATACATGGAGATCAAGCTGGCCGGTGGACAGATATTTGGGTGTATACGGTGACTAGAAAAGAACCAGGAGGAGTCCGAGAAGAATACTACAGATGTTTAATTGGCCTGTGCATGCATTGGATAGGAACGTGCCCACATGATTGGCCGATTGTAAGCAGGAGGAATACTTCGGCTCGGTCTCTGTTTTCTTTTTACCGTACGCATGGAAAATATTTTTGTGTACAGGAAAGACCAGCCGCCCTATATATATAAGGGGTGATGGCCGATTGACAACACACAATCGATATATCAATCTACTACATTATTTTGCATCTACTATTTTCTCTCAGCTTTAGTTTTTGCTTCTTCTTCTTCGTTGCCATCTACTTCATTGCAACAGCGAGCACAAGGTCCTAGGGGCGGTTAGGCCGACCTAGGGCAACCCATCACCGCCGTTCTCCCTAACGGGGTCTCTCCCGGGAGCGTGGGGTGTCGGGTTCCAAGAGCTCTCGCCGGCGTGTCTTGCGTATCGCGCTCCCGACGAGACTCCCCTTGCGACGTGTCTTGCGCATCACGCTCGTCGCCGGGGGCACATGTGACGTGTTTGTGTGCGAACACACTTTTTGGCAACTCCGCTGGGGAAGAAGGAAGATCAAGGTACATCTACGCCGCCGTCAGTCATGTCTGGCAGCAAGATCCCAAAGCCCGGAGATATCAGCACCGACAACATCATCAAGCCTAGCTTTGATGAATTGTCCGAAGAGCATCGCCAAGCTTATGAGGCATACAAGAAGAAGAGTGAAGAGGAAGAGATGGATAGATTCCTTGCCAACTTCAACAAAGATCGTCAAGGTAATATCACAGCGGTTGGCGAGATCACCTTCCCTCCTCTACGAGGCAAAGAAAAGGTACAAAATTCTGTAAGTAGCACTTTTTCTCCTGAACAGTTGGCTGAATTAGAGTTTTGCGTTGCATAGAATAACAATCTTCTTAATCAGGCTATGATAGATATGATGAACGCTAAGAAAAATACGCCGCAGCCCTCTAATAGTTATGTTGGTGCATCCACTAGCGCAGTAAACCCTAACCCAATAGCACCTATTGATTCATCGGAATTGCCACAACAACCCTCATATGGCATGCCGATGAATTTCTTTTCTGGCAAGCAAGCTAAACCTGGAAGTGGATTAATGATGATGTCTACATATCCTAATCCCATTGTTATCATACCATCTTTGGGAGTTTCGGCGCCAAATAAAACCATGCCACAATTTTCTACACCGCCGATGCCTACGTCACAGATTTTAAATACGTGCAACACTCCTATAAATCCTACGCCACCACCCAGGGCACTCCCAACCAATTTAGAAGAAGTTATGGCTGGGTTACGAGAAGATATGCATAGGATGTTTGTTGAATCTTTTGGGGTTGAACCGAAGGTTAGAGGACGAACTTATCAAAAGCCATACCCATCCTGCTTTGATGTTATTGCTTATCCTCAAGGTTATAAGGTTCTTGAATTTTCTAAATTTAATGGCGAGGATAGCAAAACCACATGGGAGCACGTTAGTCAATATCTTGCTCAACTAGGTGAAGCGGGTTCTATGGATGAGTTGAAAGTGCGTTTATTTTCTTTATCTTTAACCGGTACAGCATTTTCATGGTTTTCTGCTTTGTCTCCTGGTTCTATTACTACATGGTCGCAGCTAGAACAAAAATTTCATGATCATTTTTACAGCGGCGATAATGAGCTTAAGCTATCACATCTTACATCGGTTAGGCAAAAGCATGATGAATCGGTTTCAGATTATGTCAAAAGATTTAGAGATGTTAAAAACGGTGCTATAGTCTTGTGATAGGTGAGAGAGACTTAGCTGATCTTGTGCTTAATGGTTTCAAGACTCACATTAAAGAAAAATTAGAAGGCTATGAATTTTTAGCTGTTAATCAAGTCTTGTAGCGAGCTTTGGCTCAAGAGAGTCGAAACAAAGATGTTAAAGAAAATTATAAGACTAAAACTGATCGTCCTCGCATGCATGTTATTCATTATAATTCTTGTTCGGATGATGAAGTTGATGTCTATGTTGCTGACTTTGTTTGGCCCTCAAAGGTCAAACCATATGCTTGTAGTGCTCTTAAGCCGATTCGCAAGAATCGTGAAGAAGAGATGAAATTCACTTTTGATATTGCTAAATGTGATAAGCTTTTTGATGCTTTGCTGCAAGACAAGTATATTAAAATTTCACATACTTTACCGCCGTTTGAGGAGCTGAAACGGTGAGCTTATTGCAAGTATCATAATTCTTTTTCTCATGCTACTAATGATTGTAATGTCTTTCAGCGATAGATCCAATCGGCTATCAATGATGGACGATTGAGTTTTGCAGAAATGCAAGTTGACAAGACTCCCTTCCCCATGAACACTTTAAATTTGGAAGGGAAGAAGGTGTTACTTCGGCTGGAACAAGCCGAAGCTGCTAAAGGAAAGACATGTGTTGTTATCGGCAAACCTAGGGTCGTAACCACCGATGACAAGGTCTTGAGGAAAAGGGTTGCGCTTGAGAAAGCCCCCGATGGCAAGGAGACCTTAAAAATCACTATGAAAACTTCTGTACTCGGGGGGCAAGTGCAGCAAGGAGGTCATGCAAAATTCATCAAGCCCAAAGGTCCAAAGGTTGGCAAGTGGAAGGTGAATGAGGCAAAAGCGCAGCAGAAGAAAATCAAGCCAACATTTGATATGTTGCTGTCCAAGTATGCCAAACAAGCGGCCAGTTCTAGCTCTAATTGGCCATCACAATTGAAGCGTTCAAGGTCACCTCCACGCCATCAATTTCAGCATCAACATGGTCCATATGGACCATGGGCTCCTGCACCATGGATGGCGCCACCTCCCTATGCACCATATTATGCGAGAGATTACTATGGAGGATGGGAGCAGCCCTCAATGGCTCCATATGCTTTTCATCCTAGGTGGGCAGCACCTAGAATACTTGTATTTGAGAGACTAACTCAATCCACAAAAGGCCGTTTGGGCAGTGGCACTAATCAGCCATCACAAGCCTCTCTAAAGAAGAAGATGGTGAAGCAAGAATGGCGTGCTAAGTCACCAAGTGTTGGACTTTCAGAACCAGCAAGCAAGCAAGAAGGGAGGTCTACAAGTTGCGACATCATCAAAATTGGCACTAATGATGTAGAGATCAAAGAGCTGGGTAAAAGGCCGATTATTATTGGTAATTCGGCTAAATCTAATAGTGTTATGGTTGCTGTCCAGCCAGGTGCAGCAGCTAATGATCATGAGGCAAGTACCAGCGGCACCAAGAAAATAGACGCCAAGTATACCCAGCCGAGATGGTGTCCTCCCGGCTTGTCCAAGGCTAAGAAGAGGAGGTTGCAGCGTATGAGAACTCAGCAAAAGAAGGAGGAAAGGAGGGAGAAGCAAAGGGATGAATTCTTCAACCAAATTCGGCCCGTCATCAATCCAAAACAAGTGTGGAAGCCTAAGGTTGATGAAAAAACAGCAGCACCTCCACCTGTTCTAGCAGCTGTTACTCCAACTCAGGAGGTACCTGAGGCTATCCCAACCTCAACCATGTCACCTACAGCACCTCCTTCATCACAGACACCGCTATTTACCTTGGGAGATGATGAAGAGATGGTGGATTTTGAGCCGACACCTAGCAGGGAAGGTATGGATATTAATATGGTTTATTACTTACCTGCTGAGTATCGTGTTGTTGATGAAGAAGGAGAGGTAGCCCAGCTGGATTTTGGTCCCAAGAATGCCATCTTTGAGAAGCCTAAAGAACCGGTGAAGCATTTGAAACCGCTGTGCATCAAGGGTCATATTAATGGATCGCCGGTTGCTAGAATGCTTGTTGATGGTGAAGCTGTGATCAATCTTATGCCATATTCAGTTTTCAAGAAATTGGGGCTGCAAGATGAAGACTTGAAGAAGACCAATATGGTGCTGAATGGCTTTGAAGGCAAGGAACGAACAGAGACCAAGGAGTTATTTATGTGGAGCTCACGGTTGGAAGCAAGACTTTGCCCGCTGCGTTCTTTGTCGCTGAAGTGCAAGGTAATTACAATGTGATTTTAGGCCGCGATTGGGTACATGCTAACCAGTGCGTGCCATCTACCCTGCACCAATTTCTGATCCAATGGGTTGAGGATGAGGTGGAGATAATTTATGCAGACACATCGGCTTGTGTTGCCTTGGTCGATGCTATGGTGGATTGGCAACATCCTGAAGCTACTTGTTTGACGGGACGCAATGATCTTCCAGAATTTGATTTCCTTAGTGCTACAAAAAATGGTTTTGTGCCCATCATGTTAAAGCCAATTGGTGGTGATCGACATAAAAATATAATGTGATTAGATGGATCCTAGCTCAGATTGGTTGCAAAAGCGTCTCGAAAATTATCGGTCTCAAGAGAACGATATGCATGAATCCATAGAAGAGCTAGAAAATATGGATAAGCTAGGACAAGGTTTTACATCGGCCGATCCATTAGAGGAGATAGACATTGGTGATGGATCAGTTCCTAGGCCGACTTTTGTAAACAAAAATCTGAAAGTCGATTACAAGTTGAAGTTAATCGAGCTCTTAAAAGAGTATGTTGATATCTTTGCTTGGGAATACCATGAGATGCCTGGCTTGAGCTGAGAGTTATTAGAACATCGGCTGCCCATTAAGAGTGGTTTCAGACCTTTCAAACAGCCAGCTAGAAGGTTCAATCCCAAGATGTATGACCGGATCAAGGAGGAGATCGATCGGTTGCTTAAAGCTAATTTCATTAGACCTTGCAGGTATGCTGATTGGATTTCCAATATTGTGCCCGTGGAGAAGAAAGGATCTGGCAAATTGAGGGTGTGCATTGATTTCAGAGATTTGAACAGAGCTACACCCAAAGATGAGTATCCTATACCTATAGCCGATATGCTTATTAACGATGCTTCTGGACATAAGGTCATTAGCTTTCTTGATGGTAATGCCGAGTATAACCAGATTTTTATGGCCGAAGAAGACATATCCAAAACGGCTTTTCGCTGCCCCGGTTTTCTTGGTTTATTTGAGTGGGTGGTAATGACCTTTGGTTTGAAGAACGCCGGTGCTACATATCAAAGAGCTATGAATTTAATCTTTCATGATTTGCTTGGGGTCATTTTAGAGGTTTATATTGATGATATTGTTGTCAAATCGGATGCCGTTGAACCACATTTGGCCGATTTGCGTTTAGCTTTTGATAGAATGAGAAAGTATAATCTGAAGATGAATCCTTTAAAGTGTGCTTTTGGTGTATCGGCTAGAAAGTTTTTAGGCTTCATTATTCATGAACATGGCATAGAAATAGATCCTAAGAAAATTGAAGTTATCCAGAAAATTCAGATTCCTGAATGCAAGAGAGATGTGCAAAAGTTCCTTGGCAAGGTCAATTATTTGAGGAGATTCATAGCTGACTTGTCGAGAAAAGTTGATGCTTTTACACCTATCCTTCGGTTGAAGAGCGACATTGATTTCACTTGGGGGGAAAAACAGCAAGAAGCATTTGAAAAGATCAAGCATTATTTGGTTACTCCATCGGTATTGAGAGCGCCCAAACATGGACAGCCGTTTAGGCTTTATATTGCAGCGGAAGATGGAGTAATTGGTGCTGTTTTGACACAGAAAACTGAAGGAAAGGAGCATGCTATTGCATATTTGAGCCGGCGTTTATTGGACGCTGAAACAAGGTATACTTTTATTGAAAAATTATGCCTTTCGCTATATTATGCTTGCACAAAACTGAGACATTATTTACTATCTAGTGCTTGCATAGTAGCGTGTCAAACCGATGTCATTAAATATATGTTGCATAGACCAATTCTTAGTGGTAGGATTGGTAAGTGGGCGTATGCTTTAATTGAATATGATTTGGCTTATGAACCTTTGAAAGCAATGAAGGGCCAAATTGTAGCTGATTTTATTGTTGAGCATCGGATTGATGATAGGCATAATGTTGATCTTGACCTTGTTTCTTTAGTACCATGGAGATTATATTTTGATGGTTCAGTCTGTAGCAATGGCCAAGGTGTTGGTGTTGTTTATATTTCTCCATATGGTGTTGTTTTTGAAGCCTCATGCCGCTTAGAATTCTTTTGCACAAATAATCAAGCCGAATATGAAGCTTTGCTATTCGGGCTAGAGCTGTTGGCTGCTATAGGTGCTACACATATTGAGGCTTTTGGTGATTCGTTGTTAGTAGTGCAGCAAGTATCTAAGGTTTTTCAGTGTTTCGACGAATCACTTAATGTTTATCTTGATACATGTCTAGATATTATTGCTACCTTGGATTCCTTTAGTATTGCTCATGTATCTAGACAGGAAAATTGGAGAGCAAATGAGTTAGCGCAGCAAGCATCCAGCTATCACGTTCACCATGGTGTGTTTTACATCTCTCAAGAGCCGATGTCTTGTCTTGCTAACATAGGCAAGGCCGAACCGCAGTCCACCGATTCGGCCACTAATTTTAAAGTTTATGCAGGTGAAGACAAGGACTAGAGGAAGCCTATTGTTAATTATTTGCAAAATCCTAACAAGAGGGTGGACAAGACGGTTCGACGGATGGCTTTCAAGTATATATTGATTGACAATGACCTTTATCGCCGAACTGTTGATGGTATTCTTTTGAAGTGCTTGGATGAGGACCAAGTGAGAGTTGCTATGGGAGAGGTGTATGAAGGCATAGGTGGTACACATCAGTCGACACACAAGATGAAGTGGTTGCTACGGCGTGCTGGTTTCTATTGGCCGACGATGATTAATGATTGCTTCAGATATTACAAGGGGTGTGAAGCTTGTCAAAAGTTTGGTAATATTCAGCTAGCTCCCGCTGCCATGTTGCATCCTATTGTTAAGCCGTGGCCATTCCAAGGTTGGGGATTGGACTTTATTGGACGGATTCATCCTCCATCATCGAAGGGGCATCAGTTTGTGCTAGTTGCTACTGATTATTTCACCAAGTGGTCTGAAGCAGTTCCTCTCAAAAATATGACACATGTGGAGGTAATTCAATTCATAACTGAGCACATTATCCATAGATTCGGCATTCCTCAAACATTAACTTCGGATCAAGGGTCTTCTTTTATGTCATCACAAGTCCGAGATTTTGCTGAATTATATAAGATAAAGTTGCTCAACTCATCTCCATATTATGCCCAAGCCAATGGACAAGCGGAGTCCACAAATAAAATATTGATCAAGCTCATCAAGAAGAAGATTGAAGATAATCCTAGAAGATGGCATGAGGTGCTGTCCGAAGCTCTTTGGGCACATAGGATCTCAAGGCACGGTGCAACTAAAGTAACTCCATATGAGCTTGTATATGGACAAGAGGCCGTTTTGCCCGTGGAGGTAAATCTGGACGCCTTAAGATTAGCCAAGCAAAATGACTTATCGGCAGTGGATTTCCACAATTTAATGATGGACAATATTGACGAGGTCGCCGATAAGAGATTAGAAGCATTGAGGGCTATTGAGAGAGACAAGCTACGAGTGGCAAAAGCATATAACAAGAAGGTCAAGTTGAAAAGTTTTCAAGTTGGTGATCTAGTGTGGAAGGTGATTCTACTGATTGGCTCAAAAGATAACAAGTTTGGGAAGTGGTCTCCGAGTTGGGAAGTGTTAATGCCAAAATTTGGTAAGGCCTTGTGTCAGATTCGGTCAAAGGGGAAATTGCAGTCAACTGGCGGGAATTGATCCGGAAGAGACCGATTCCGAAAGGAAGCCGTGAAGACCGTTGTTTGGCAGTTATTTACTGTACCTATTAATTAGGCAAGTGTTTATAGTTAGGAAACCTGACCTCGTGTCCGGTCAGGATTTGTTAGCGTTTTCTGTTATAATTAGGAAATCATGTACCGTGTCCAATAAGGACTCGTGTAACTCGGGGTATAAATACGTACGCCCGGGGACCTTGTAAATCATCACTTGATCAATACAATTTCGGCGCATCGCCACCCTTCCGACGGGATCCTGCTTCTCGAGCCGGGCTGTATCAGTTAGGTCCGAACTCCTACGAGAGGGTAAGTCTCGTCACCCCGGCTACCTATCGGCTAGGACTTCCTCGGTGAGGTCCGATATTCTAGTCGGTTCATGGTAGTCGGCTTACCACGATATGTTTAGTTTATCTATGGCTGCATCAGTTCAGTTTGATCTCATAGATTGATTAGGCATATCACATCACGCGTGCATAGATCGTATCGGCTTACTAGGAGCGGTTTATCGTTGGTTTGTGCTGCATCGGTTAGGTCCGACCTACTAAACCACTAGCGATAAATCAGTCATGCTAAATCGATACTTTATGTGTAAACGTCTTATCGGAGTGCATAGCCGATAAGTTATCATATACATCACGATTGCATTAGATCTATCGGCCTATCGAGATCTCGCTATTATCAGTCTGTGCTGCAACGGTTGGGTCCAATCTACTAGACTGAATAATAACATTATTCTTAATAAGCCGATGGGTTTTATGCGATGTTGTTATCGGAGTGCTTAGCCAATAAGTTATCTCTTTTTAAATACAGCCGATTATACTGCTTACTTTGTTATATATTCTTGCCTACATTACTGTTACGATCGGCTAAGGGCTAGCCGATTGATTTTCTCTGCCGATCCGAGTGCAAGCACAAGCGAGTTCTTGGGCACAACCTCAGACAAGTTCCCGGGCACGACTTCAGGTAAGGACCCGGGCACGGGCACGGACAGCGGATGAAGACCCCGGGAGCCGATGTGAGCAAGGGCCCGGGCACGGGCGCGGGCAGTATTTTCACGGCAATACCAGTAACTTTAAACTATGATCGGCTAGAGTTTATTTAATCTATTTACTTATGCATTCTGCTCGTTCATTTTACCAAGTTCATAGCTGGTTTTTGAGCATCCCTTTCGATGATCGGCTAGCGCAATACTCGTTTATTATTATGTCATTGCTTTTGCCGTCATCGGCTTTCAGCCGATGTATAAGTGCTACAGTGCGTATCGGCCATCGGCCGATGAGATGAGTCCAAGCCAGCTTCCAGCCAATTGGCTCACGAATTTGACGTCTTTTCTCCTTGTCAATTGCAGGGTCAAAATGACTGGCACGCCTACGAACCTTAAGATTTTAGGACCTGCACTGGAGTGAAGCAAATCTCCCAGGCCTTCGCGTGTCTCCAGACGCCGGACGGCCCCCGGTGGGTTTTCGGCGTCAACACGTTTTTGGCACGCCTGGTGGGACACGAAGTTTCAACACAAAGTTTCAGCGCGAAGTTTTCAACAATCAGATTGGCAACATGGCCAGGAAGGAAGTTAAAACAGACAACATAATTCCGGTCAGCTTGGAAGATTTAACAGAAGAACAAAAACAGTAAATTGAGCAAACTATGGCCAACTTTCAGAAGCTGTGCTTAGAGTCCTTCAGCATGACAAGGCAAGGGCCGATTCAAAAATCCCAGTTTCCGAAGCCAGTATTGGTTGGAGAATCGAGCCGTACGCCACCTGAGAGTCCACCAGTAAAACCCTTACAAGAGATGGTGAATGAAGCAGTTCATCAGTTCGGAATTCTGGTAAACACACTTCATAATCTTATAAAGAAGACGGTGGATGGAACGATTATTCAAGAGCCTGCTTGGGGTCCTGTTTACGTCCCTCCAAAAGTTGAACCAACTCAGATTGCTTACAACATCAGCAGAGATATACCAGAAAACATGTTTACACAGAACCAGGCTGGGGGGCAACAGGATATTCCTGCTGGGTACCATCGGTCTTCTTACTATGGAGGATATCAGCAAAATTACCCAGGAGGCGGAGCCGATCCAGGTACTTATCAGAGGGAATATAATAGACAGAATCAGCAACAAACTCCACCAGTGAAGTATCAACAAGACAACCTGAGGGAAGAAGATCTATCAACTAAGGTTGCTGAAATAGTGAGGGAGCAGTTCGGGATCAAGCCTAAGGAACAGACATTCATGTATCGGCATCCATATCCTGAGTGGTTCGACAGGGTTCCATTGCCACACCGATACAGGTGTTAACGCCAAAATTTGGCACGGCTCATATCAGATTCGGTAAAGATGGAAGCTATATCAACCGGAGGAAATTAATCCAGAAGAAGCCGGATTTGAGAAGGAATCGTGAAGACCACGTTATGGCAGTTATTTATCTTATCTATTAGATAGTTTTATCTTTTAGAAAACCTGATCTCTTGTCTGATCGGGTCTGTTAGTTTTCCTTTTCTAGTTAGGAAAGTCCTGTTCCGTAGCCGATCAGGACTCTATCCACCTAGGCTATAAATATGTGCGCCCGGATACATTGTAAATCATCCACACAGATCAATCAAATTCGGCGCATCGCCACCCTTACCAACGGGTTCTTGCTTCTCAAGCCGGGCTGCATCGGTTAGGTCCGAACTCCTGCGAGAGGGTAAGTCTCGTTACCCCGACTACCTATCGACTAGGACTTCCTCGGTTAGGTCCGATATTCTAGTCGGTTTATGGTAGTCGGCTTACCATGGTATATTCTGCTCTGTCTACGGCTGCATCAGTTAGGTTTGATCTCATAGGCCGAGTAGATATACCACATCACGCGTGCATAGTTTTTATCGGTTTACTGGGGAAAGCTTATCATCAGTTTGTGCTGCATCGGTTGGGTCCGACCTACTAAACTGAGCGATAAGTTGTTCCTGCTAGGCCGATGGTTTTTATGCAAGTGTCTTATCGGAATGTATAGCCGGTAAGTTATCATATACATCACGATTGCATTAGATCTATCGTCTCGTTGAGGTTCCTTTATTATTATCAATCTGTGCTGCATCAGTTAGGTCTGAACTACTAGATTGATAATAATAGATTTATCCTTGTCGAGGCGATCGGTGTATATGCGACATTCTATCGGAGTGCTTAGCCGATAGGTTATCTTTTTATAAAGCCGACTGTATTACCTTTACTATTTTGGTCATCTGTATTATCATCGGTTTTCTAGCCGATGCACATGTGTTTCCTCGGTGGTCGGCTGGCTTACTATTCTGCCTATCTATTTTATCATCGGCTTCTAGCCGATGCACATGTTATACTGACAGCTTATATATTTGTTTATAGCGATATCGGTTTTCTAGCCGATACACAGGTGCTATCGGCCATCGGCTACAAGGAGCCTATATCAGTCCGTATCGGCCGATAGCCGATGTGCAATTGCTGCTGGTAGCCGGGCACAGGCGAGGACCCGGGAGCACAGGCAAGGACCCGAGAGCGAGGACACGGACAAGTACCCGGGCACGGGCACGGAAGGACCCGGGCACGGGCACGAGCAAGGGCCCGAGTACGGCCGATGTACAGATGCTATCGGCCTGATTGGTTTACTAATCTAATTTGTTTTATCTCCTTGTCAATTACTGGGTCAAATTGACTGGCACGCCTACGAACCTCAACATCTTAGGACCTACACTGGAGTGAAGCAAATCTCCTAGGCCTTCGCGTGTCTCCAGACGCCGAACCAGATCGTCAGCAAGCTTTTTGGCACACCCGGCGGTTTTCGGCGTCAACAACAGGGTCCCGGATTTTTCTAAGTTCTCAGGGCAGGACAACACGTCTACAGTGGAACATGTCAGCCGATTCCTGGCACAGTGCGGGGAGGCATCGGTCGAAGAGGCTCTAAGAGTTAGGTTTTTCCCCTTGTCACTATCTGGATCGGCTTTTACATGGTTCTCTTCGTTACCACCAAATTCTGTTCGGGGGTGGGCCGATCTAGAAAAACAGTTTCACAAATATTTCTTTGCTGGAATTCATAAGTTGAGACTGTCAGATTTGACATCGGTTAAGCAATGACCAGATGAAACAGTACCGGAATATGTCCAGCGATTTCGGGATATCAGAAACCGATGTTATAGTTTAAACCTGAGCGATGGGCATCTGGCTGATCTGGCTTTCCAGGGTCTCTTGGCGCCGATTAAGGAGAGATTTTCTTCACAAGAGTTCAAGTCCCTGGCGCACCTGGTACAGAAGGTATCGGCTCATGAAAGCCGATTTCAAGAGGCAAAAAGGGATAAGTACCAGAGAAGGGTTGCTTAAGTACAAGTCTATTCATCGGATTCTGTTGACGCCGAAAACCCGCCGGGGGCCGTCCGGCGTCTGGGTGACACGCGAAGGCCTGGGAGATTTGCTTCACTCCAGTGCAGGTCCTAAAGTCTTGAGGTTCGTAGGCGTGCCAGTCAATTTGACCCTGTAATTGACAAGGAGAAAGGAATGTTAAATTCGTGAGCCAATCGGCTGGAAGCCGGCTTGGACTCATCTCATCGGCCGATGGCCGATACGCACTGTAGCACTTATACATCGGCTTAAAGCCAATGACGGCAGGAGCAATATCATAATAATAAACAAGTATCGCGCTAGCCGATCATCAAAGGGATACTCAAAAATCGGCTATAAACTTGGTAAAATAAACAGGCAGAATGCATAAGTAAATAAATCAAATAAACTCTAGCCGATCATAGTTTAGTGTTACTGGTATTGCCGTGAAAATGTGCCCGTGCCCGGGCCCTTGCTTATATCAGCTCCCGGGGTCTTCATCCGCCGTCCAGGCCCGTACCCGGGTCCTTACCTAAGCTTGTGCCCAGGACCTCACCTGGGGTCGTGCCCGGGAACCTGCTTGTACTTGCACTTGGATCGGCAGAATAAACCAATCGGCTAGCCCTTAGCTGATCATAACAATAATACAGGCAAGAATATGTAATAAGGTATGCAATAACATAAATGATAGACAATTGATGAGCCAGCCGACTATCGAACAAAACATATGAATAAAAGGGCTAGGAGCCGATTATAAAATTAGGCAATGAAGAAATGTAGTCGGCTTCGACAGATAACTTATCGGCTAAGTGCTCCGATAACAACATCGCATAACACCGATCGGCTCATCAAGAGTAAAGCCATTATCGTCAGTCTAGTAGATCGGACTCAACCGTTGCAGCACAGACCGATGATGATAGCGATACCTTAATGGGCCGATAGATATAATGCGATCGTGATGAAGATAACTTACCGGCTATACACCCCGATAAGACGCCTACGCGTAAAGCATCGACTTAGCAGGATCGGTTTATCGCTAGCAGTTTAGTAGGTCGGACCTAACCGATGCAGCACAAACTGATGATAAACCGCTCCCCATAAGCCGATACGATCTATGCACGCGTGATGTGATATACCTAGTCAATCTATGAGATCAAACTGAACTGATGCAGCCATAGATAAAATAAATATATCGTGGTAAGCCGACTACCATAAACCGACTAGAATATCGGACCTAACCGAGGAAGTCCTAGCCGATAGGTAACCGGGGTGACGAGACTTACCCTCTCGCAGGAGGTCGGACCTAACCGATGCAGCCCGGCTCGAGAAGCAAGATCCTGTTGAAGGGTGGCGATGCGCCGAATTTTTGTATTGATCGAGTGATGATTTACAAGGCACCCGGGCATACGTATATATGCCCCGAGTTGACACAGTCCTGATAGGACATGATACGAGACTTCCTAATTACAAAAGGAAACACTAACAGGACCTGATCGGACACGAGATCAAGTCTGCTAAAGATAAAAACTAATATTGCCTAAATAGTAGACACGGTAAATAACTGCCATATTGCGGTCTTCACGGCTCCTCCCTGGATCCGGTCCCTTCTGGATCAATCTCCGTTAGTTGACTGTGACGCTCTCCTTTGACCGAATCTGACATAGGGCCTTACGAAATTTTGGCGTTAACACATGCCCCCCAATTTCGGAGTTCTCCTATAGGACTTCGAAATTCTTTCATTTTGGGCCTTCAGATCTCTTCCAAACCGAGGCGGCCCAAAGTAGCCCACTTGCCATAATTGTTTGAAACAGTGCCAACGGCCTCGATTCCCGCCCGGTCATCATATCTTTATAAAACGCTTCGTCTTCCTAGCCCTTTTTTACGCTTTCACATCACCAAAGCACCACCGCTTCATCTTCCAAGCCTTCAACAAGCTCTAGCAAATCCAGACGAACCATCGCAGCCCTCTTCTTCAGCCGTTGATTTCTTCATCTTCCTCCTTTCTTACGATGGCATCGGCATCTGCAGTCCCTGAGGTAATCTTCCTAACTGATTATTTCTCCAATTTTGTGGCCCAGATGCGTCCAATCCACCATGTTCTTCATCTGTTCTTCGTCGTGTTCTTGTTTACTGTAGCATCTTAGAGGTCAGATCTTGATCCCAGCCGCTGATTACCCAAACTTTTTCTACCATGGCCCCATAGGTAGCGAAGATCCCACCGATTTCATATGCGCCGAGACCCAACGTATCCCTTTCAAGAACTCGGCCATGCGAGTCGGCGACTGGACCAACAGCTTCAGGTCATGGCCAAGCAAACTGCCTGGGTGGAGAGATTGGTACATCAGGGTGTCTGCTGCGAAGAGAACCTACTGGGAAGAATCTCATATTGGCCATTGCATCAATCTCTCCCTGGCCGATATGGAAAGAAATGAACCTCTGCTCGCATCGGCCTCATATTTCTGGTCCGATGCCCTTAATGCCTTCCTGTTCGGGCATGGGCCGATGACCCCCACTTTGCTGGATGTGACCATGCTCACCTGTCTGGACACGACAAGCTACATCGACCCCTTCAAGCTCCGGTTCAAACCCACTCATCGGCTTCAAGCAAAGAACATCGGTGGCTGGTCCAGGTACATATCTCTTCACAATAAGGGAACTGGATCGGTTGATGACCGGGAACACGTTGCTATTCTGAACCTCTAGCTGGAGCGTTTTGTTTTTGGTGGCGCTACCCTTGGTCTGACAATCAACATGCAATGTTTGGCAGAATGCCTGGTTGATCAAAAACAGATCCCCTTGGGGCAATTCCTCCTTGGTGCCACTTATCAGTTGCTTCACCAAGTAGCAACTAAGTTATCGGCCGGCCATCCCATCGGCCACATCGGGGGTCCTTGCTGGTTCGTACTGCTCTGGCTCAATATCTACACCTCCAAGGCCGTCCCTGAAACTTCTCTTCTCAAGCAATCCTTCCCAGCTGATTACACAGAAGACCAAGATCCCGTTTATCGCCGATGCGTTTTCATGGGCGAAGCTGCATCGGCTCTTTCTGGCGGCAAGATAACCCCCACTGAACTTAGTCAGTGGTTCAAGGGGTTTTACTATGGCTTCACCAGGGAGGCCACTCTCTGGTTTGCATATAATGACGCATCATCATTTGAGATGCCTTCTAACTTTGACCCACTCAAAGCTCTGGATAATGACGAGTCCAAGGACATATTCCTATCGGCTATCTCCCCTCGTCTGCTGCCAACTGGCTTCTCCCTGGGCCGATCGCAGCCTTCTTACGAGTTTTACCACCCATCGGTCGGCTCCCGCCAGTTTGGCCTTGGTCAGCTTCCGATCGGCCTTTTCTTCATCGACAAACTTCAAGCCCGAGGCACGGTCAGCAGCGCCCTGGAATATGATCGGCTGCAGACTTTGACAGACCCCCTCCTCCTAGGCGCCGCCACCGAGGTGTGTATCTGCACTGCCAACACCAAGCTTTTTGTCCGATGGTGGTCAGAATGGAAAAAACATCTATTCAGCTTAGCGGCCACCTGCTACTGCTCTCGTCTTGACATTGAGTACGTCGAATCCGATGAAGAGGTAACACCCGCAAGCTTTAACCATCATCTCCAATCATCTCTAACTCTTATTTTGCAGGCTACCAGCGTCGAGCCCCCATCAACAAGCAACAGCGGTCGGCCGATTCTGTATTAACCTCCATCGGCCACTCCAAACTTAGGGCGCGACGCTCCATCTCCATCGGCTCTTCTCCAGGCACCTCGGCCGATGGGACAAAAACGTAAGAAGTTAGCGCATCGCCCCTCCTCAAAGAAGCAGAAAACTGATGCTGATGTTGTTACCCCGACGCCATCTTCTCCTCAAACAACATCGGCTCCCTCATCTCCTCAGGTACGCGTCAAGTCTCAATATTATTACCCGCTTTCCTCTTATCTTACCAGTTTTATTCCCAGCTCGAGTCATCGGCTCCAGAACCTCAACACTCCTCCGATATCCTTCCAAGCACTGAGCCGATGGCTTCTCCGGCTGCTCCACTCTCGGTACCATGTCCAACCGTCATTGAGACTGCTGCTATTCCATCGGCTAACATCGGCCCCTCTGAAGAACACCCTATTCATCTCACTGAAGCCGATGCCACCCGAGCTGCTGACGCCCTTCCTTAGGTAACTTCTTTATGCCCATACTTTGCTTTTAACTTTTTACTGATCCCCTTACCGATGTCAATTTTGCAGTCCTTAGCCGATTTGTTCCCCTTCGACATCGGCAAGTACTTGGAGGCAGAAGACGAACCAACCACCAGCACAGTGACCAAACCGTTGTTCCCAGCCGACGTGCGCGATTATTTAACAAGCATCAATAGTTGGCTGGAAAACCCAATTGATGTGCTAGTTGAAGACTGTGAGCCGATTCGAGCAAGGCTTACAGAAATCGAACACTACCTGCCCGAAGAACTCGTCGATGCATTAACCCCTGCAGCATACCTGGAATCTCACAGGTTTAAACTTATCAAGCTTAGACAGTGCATAGCCGATCGTGTTGACCAACAGAAGATCACCGCAGACATCCAAGCCGATCGGCTGCTAGCCCAGACAGAGAAGAAAAGACTTGATGATATGGCTGTTGCCCCCCAAGAGCTCCAACCCAAGCTAGACCAACTGAAGAAGAAGGAAGCCGACTTGCTGGTAGAACTTGAAAAAGTTCGCAAGGATCTTGAAGCCACAGAATCCCAGCTTATCGGCTTGCCACAAGCCATCCAAGAAAGAGGCTAAGGTTGCAGCGACGGTGCGTCAAGTCATCCATCGGCGCAAGAACTGAAGACCATCCCAGGCTCCGATGATGACGACATCCGTGCCCATTAATGAAATTGATCAATCGTCTGCGTGCATCGAAACTATTCAAAAATTCTTGTAACTTAACAATTGATGCTTCCTGAAATGCGCTGGCTGTGCTGTAACATAATTTGATCGGCTCTACTGCCTGTTTCCTTCAATTGCCCCTTAGTATTATTTTGTTTATTTCGATCTAAAGGCGATACCAATTGATATCGGCTGTCTTTAGGCGATGCAAAACATCGGCTTTCCGGACTATTTTAGAAATCGGCTATACTTAACCGATTTAAGAATCGATCCACACGCTAGGGTAGTATTTCTTGAGATATTTTCCGTTAAGCGCTTTAGCAAACTCTGTCCCATCAAAATCTTCTAACACATAGGCATTACCAGGCACACAGCGATTAATCCGATAGGGCCCTTCCCAATTAGGCGACCAATTTCCAAACTTTTATCTCTGGACCCGATCGCAAAATCAACTTCCACACAAGATCTCCCTCGGCAAAACGACTTATTCACCACCTTTTTGTTGTAATGCCGAGCTTGCCTTAGCCTTATTTTCCTTGATCCTTTCCAACGCCCTCAACCGATTCTGAATCAAATCTTCAAGTTCATCTGTCATTAAGTTATAATAATCATCGGCTGTCAACTGATTCTGCAAAGAAATTCTCCTAGAGCCGATGTTAGTCTCCCATGGTAAAACTGCCTCATGTCCATATACTAACTGATACGGCGGCACCCGAGTAGATCCATGACATGCCATCCGATAGGCCCATAGTGAATCGGCTAATGTAGTATGCCATCGCCGTGGCTGCTCATCAATCAGACTCTTATTAGAAGCTTCCGCCTGTCCATTGGCCTGAGCATAATAAGGCGATGAATTTAATAATTTGATCCCCATACTGGCAGCAAACTGTTGAAACTCATCAGACACAAAGATGGACCCCTGATTAGTAGTTATCGTCTGAGGAATCCCAAACCGATAAATTATATGCTCTTTTACAAACTCGATCGCTTCCTTGGACGTAACTTTCCTCAAAGGAATCGCCTCCACCCACTTGGTAAAATAATCTGTCGCCGCCAATATGAACTTATGTCCCTTACTTGATGGAGGAAAAACCTGGCCGATCATATCAATTCCCCAACCTCTGAACGGCCATGGTTTGATGATAGGATTCATAGCCGATGCTGGTGCTCACTGCACATTTCCGAATTTTTGACAATCCTGACACCCTTTATAGTACCTAAAGCAATCTTCCAGCATTGTCGGCCAAAAATACCCTACTCTTCTCAGCAACCACTTCATCTTATGGGCCGATTGATGAGTCCCACAGACGCCCTCATGCACCTCGCACATAACCACTTTGGCTTCTTCCAAATCCAGGCACCTAAGCAAAACCCCCTCAAAAGTCCGATAATATAGTTCCCCATCAAGCAATACATACTTAGTAGCTTTATACCGAATTTTCCTGGAAACCGATTGTGATGGATTTTGCAAATAACCACTATCTCCCTGTCTCCAATCATCGGCCTTGCTCTGGATATCAA
Source organism: Oryza meyeriana var. granulata (assembly GCA_003991445.1). Taxonomy (NCBI): domain Eukaryota; kingdom Viridiplantae; phylum Streptophyta; class Magnoliopsida; order Poales; family Poaceae; genus Oryza; species Oryza meyeriana. The sequence continues at coordinate 444,551 of RYFJ01001278.1, forward strand.
TATCGGCTATCTCAACCTCAACCTGCCTATTCAGCCGATATCCTGATGCAATCTGCGCAAGATCATTGGCTTCTAAATTCTGCTCCCTGGGAATATGATCTATTGATACTATCTTGAAATCCTTTAACAAATCCGTACATTCGTCATAATATGACCTCACAACATCATCTCTGCACTCATATTCTCCAGACAACTACTTGACCACTAATAAAGAATCGCCAATTATCTCTATTACATCGGCCCTGACCTCCTTTAAGAGTTGAAGTCCTTTTAGCACTGCCTCGTATTCTGCCTGATTATTAGTCCGATAAGGCTAAATTGTAAAAGCAAACTCAAAACTTGCCCCCCAAGGCGATATGATAACTAAGCCGATACCAGATCCATGCTTGCAAACCGATCCATCGAAAAACAAAGTCCATGGGATCGGCTCTACATAGTCTTCGTGAGCCCCTCTGTGTTGCACAATGAAATCGGCCACTGCCTGTCCCTTAATCGCCTTAGCCGATTCATACCTCAAGTCGAACTCTGTCAAAGCAAAAATCCATTTACCAACTCGCCCTTTTAAGACTGGAGCCGACAACATATATTTGACCACATCGGCCTGGCAACTACTATACACTCAGCGATAGGATGTAATGCCTTAAATTGTACACGAGAAATATAAGGCACAGCATAATTTCTCACCGCAGGATATCTTGTTTCAGCATCCAAAAGCTTTCTGCTCAGATAAAAACACAACCCGCTCTTTGCCTTCAAATTCTTGAATCAAAATAGAGCCGATGGGTCTCATTGGCCGACAAGTATACCTGAACGGCACTCCTTTCTGCGGAATCAAAAATAGGTGGGGAACTAAGATAATTCTTGATCTCGTCAAATGCCTTCTGCTATGCTGCCCCCCACACAAATTCTTGATCGGCTTTCAACTTCAATAATGGAGTAAATGATTCAATCCTCCCTGACAAATTTGATATAAATCTTCTCACAAAATTAATCTTGCCGATCAACGATTGCAACTCTGTCTTATTGCTTGGTGGCTCTGTAGTCTTAATGGCTCTGATACTTCGCTGACTAACTTCAATCCCTCGCTCATGAACCATAAAACCCAAAAATTGCCCAGCCGATACACCAAAAGCGCACTTATTGGATTCATTCTTAGTCCATATTTCTGGCTCTCTCCAGCACTTTTTGTAATCGGCTATATGGCTTTCCTCGCTTCTAGACTTGACCACCACATCATTCAATATAAATCTCTACCACAAGCCGATGAGATCATGAATATATAATTCATCGCTCTTTGATAAAGTCGCACGGCACTTTTCATCCAAAAAGTCATTACTACCCACTCATACAAGTCGATAGCTCCTGGACACCGAAACGCCAAGTCTTATGTATATCTTCTTCAGCCATAAAAAATCTGATTATATCCTGCATTGTCGTCCATGAAGCTGATAACTTGTGGCCCGAGGCTGCATCCACAATAAATCTGCTATCGGCATTGGTACTCATCCTGGGGTAGCTTTATTCAGATCCGGAAATCAATACATATCTCAATTTTCCATTTTTCTTCTCCATCGGACTGATATTAGAAACCCACTCAGCATATCGGCACAGCCTGATGAACTTGGCATCATATAACCTTGTGATCATCCGCCTGATCGGCTCATATAATCTGCCGTTGAATCTCCTTAGAGCCTGCTTGAATGGCCGATATCCTGGTTAAATGGGCAGCCGAGTTCAACAATCAATCGGCTTAATCTGCATCTCATGGTACTCCCAGGCGAAAACTAATCCCGATACTCCTTCAATCAGTGCTATCAATTCCTCTGTAGTTCAAGCTTAAAATTTTTGCTTATGTACGTCGGCGCTTGGCTTATCTCCTGGTCTATATCAATCTCTCCCTTCCAAATCATCAGCCGACGAAATCCTTGTCCCTAGTTTCCCCTCGAAGTCTTCAATGAGCCCATCAGAGTAACAATTCAGAGCGACTTGCTGAATCGGTATCCCCTGGCTAGTGACCTTAAGGTAATCTCCTTCCCATATTTTCCGGATAGGCAGTCAACACCGTCGGTTCCAGACTGGTAGATCGGTCATGCCAATATTTGGTCGACCGATCTGCTAGCACAACCTCGACTTGATCTCCCTGCCATTGTATCAAACATTGATGCATGTCGAGGGCACACAAACAGTTCGCATGAAGCCAGTCCCTGCCGAGAAGCAAACTATACGACCCTCCCGTCAATGACGAAAAACGTGTGGGTAATGTCTTATTCCCTACTGTCAACTCCACTTCAATACACCTTTAGCTGATGAATTCCACCGAAGTCCTTTAGCACCATATTATCTTGATCAGATCTTCGGCAGTCTTCCCAATTTCGGATTGTGGCATGAGCATGAGATTAACTGCTGCTCCCCATCAACCAGCATCTTTGCCATCGGCTTCCCAGTCACAAGCCCTGATGTTTATAATGCTTTAGGTGCCGATGCTCTGACTCCTCAGGCTTGTCAAATATAGCCTGATCGGGTTTAACGGCAGCTGAGCAAAAATCTCCTCATCGCCTTCTTCATCTAATGAAAGTGCTCTATATTCCCGAGGTAAAAAGAACACCATATTTGCTGGCCGATCGTATCAGGTTCATCATTTTTTCTCTTTACGCCCAAACCTATTTAGTTTTCTTGTGACGATGATCGGCCTCTCCCTGATCTTTGACTCTGTTCTTCCTGTTGCTCTCAGTCGTAAACGCTGTGCCCTCCTCTTCTGATTTTTCGTGAATATCCCACTAGGGCACCCATTGAGGATTCCTGGACTTGTTCTTCATTACTTCCTCTTCATCTCTCCATCCTCTCAAGGAACTCTTCATGGATCGGCCCTAATTGGCTATGAACCGATGCTCTTCCCAAGCGAACGATCCCGCGAAAAACTCCTGCTGCGATCATGCCGATTCCCTGCACTGCTGCACTCGGGCAATTTTCAGCTGATGCAGTCTCATTCCTTGATCCCAGCAAACCAAAAAAATGGGCAGTCCTCAATGCGGATTATATCTTTCTAACTCATCCCTCTGTTCCTCGTATCTTGAATTTTTTCTCTATCATTGTCCGATGAAGTAACCTTGATTTATACTTTTGACGTCTCGCTCCATCGGCTGATCCTTGATGATGATCCCCATACACCATGTTACAGGAACGTCCCA